>JAOQGH010000019.1:74986553-75005855 GCA_025769975.1 Gallinago jamesoni
CTGGGAGGTATGGTTTAGTGATGGTGATGCTCCTTGTTTGTTGTGTGGGTGTCTATTTTTGTCAGTTAGGTTGACGGCTGGACAAGATGATCTTTAAGGTCCCTTCCAACCTAGATGATTCTGTGATTCTGTGATTCTGTATAGCCTTCTGACCCTCAAGCAGATCAAGATTCCCACCTAGTTTGGTGTCATCTGCAAACTTGTTGAAGGTGCATTCAATCCCCCTGTCCAGATCATCAATAAAGATATTACACAAGACTGGCCCCAAAACTGAGCCCTGAGGGACACCACTGGTGACTAGCCGCCAACTGGATTTCGCCCCATCTATCACAACTCTCTGGGCATGGCCATCCATTCAGTATTTGCCAGTTTCTCCAGAAGAAAGCCATGGGGTATAGTGTCAAAGACCTTACCAAAGTCCAGGTAGACAACATCCACAGCCTTCCCCTCATCGAGGAAGTGGGTCACATGGTCATAGAAAGAGATCAAGTTGGTTAAGCGGGACCTCCCTTTCATAAACCCATGCTGGTTGGCCGTGATCCCTTGCCTTCCCTGCACTTGCCATGAGAGCTCACCCAAGATGATCCTTTTCCTTAATCTGTGAACAATGCTATATTTTTGATATCATTTTTATTTTGGGAATTATTCCACGTTATCCACCCTATGACTATCATCACTCAAGCTCCATGATACTTGACAATGATTAGGAATATCACAGATGCTCTTGTGGTGAGGACTGTCAAGTACAAATATATCTTGTGGAACTATCAAGTAAATTAAGTTCTTCATAATAATCCAAACTCTAACATAAAAAGCGATTGTCAAAGCAAAGCACAATGCAGTGAGTATTAACAAAACAATGACAGGGTGGAGCATCTTGTTAAAGACTCCTGTAGCTGTTGGCAACCATCCAAAAAGAGTGTCCCACCATTCATGTTCTCCATCTTTCTTGTCTCTTTCCAACACTCGGTGTATCTCCTCAAAGTAGAGATGGATGGTAATTAGAGTCTTATCTCCATTTTCTTGGGTCTCTTTCAACAGTCGCTTCAAGTCATTATGTTGTAGCAGCATCTTCACCAATGTAATGTTCATTCCAATAGAGGCAAATAATAAATCACGAATCAGCATATAATTAGACTGTAACAATTGATAAAATGTGATAGGAGCTGAATAATTGAAATCACACCCAACAGTGTTAGTAAAGTTACAAGCACAAAGATTTGAGTGATTATTTATATCTACTGCTATGTTATCTATAAATAAAAACTACAGGGAGATCTCATGCAGTCATACAGACACACCCTTTCCCAATATATACAAGCACATTTTCTGGAGTTTATTAGTATGTATCTCAAAATGGCAAGCATTTTGATCAGTGTCAAGACAAATGTCTTGTGCTTTGAGGGTATTACTCTCACAAATGAATCCTTGTTGATCTTGTGTGATGAATCCATCAACATCAACTGTTTGCCATTTATTCTTATTTTGTTGTGCCAAGACTCTGTGCTCTATTGGATAGAGTATAACTCCTTGGTGATTCAACCCCAGCGCAATGATTTGGTATATGGTGTATGCCGAAGCATTGAGTATTCTTAAGACAAAAGCAGTGGCTTTGCTTTCAGTGGGATTGTAGGTGAAATTAACCAGATACTGCCAGGGTTGAAATTTCTTTTCAAACTCATTTGTGCTATCCCATATTACTTTCTGAATTTCGGTGGACAACGTGCCTTCTTTACCTTTCCTTATAATTGCAGCTGTCATCCATTGCATCCACAATTGGGCTTGGATAGAACTAAGAGCCAAAGAAACATTGTTTTGGGCTATATCAAGTGCATTTGAGATCAGCTGATGGTCTTTTTCACTTGTTTCTTCCCACTGAGGTTATATGTTTGATAAAAACCATTGGTGGTTCTCCAAGGCTGATAAGGAAGACTGTAGGGTATGTGTTAACTTGTATAGATCAGCAGTGGTTGTGACTAGTTTGTGGGCAAATATTTCAACACCTATACTATTTAGGAGTCCCAATCCTGTCCCTTGGTACCTCAAAGGCAATATGCTACTATAGGTTTGGTAAAAGTAAAGTTGTGCCAGCATTCTGAATTTGGTTCCAGAATTTTATATCATTCAGTATTATGCTTTTCTGGTTTGGTGGAGTCTACAGAGATTGTTTTAATTTTGGTTGGTCTGTGATGCATAGACCCATTGATTACTTGGCTACCAATTTGTGTTTCCCTTCCAGGGATGGCTTCAAGTTTAGCCATTTGGAGTGATTCTTTCCATCTCCATTTATTTCTGGAGTATATTTCACTTCCTTGTATGACTAGAGTAGAGAGATTTAAATTATTTTTTGGTTTTAATACTTGCAGTATATTCTGACAATTGTGCCAAGGGTCATTATCAGAGACTGTGGTGTGAAGGGGCAGATTTTTTCAGTCCACTTAGTAAGGTTTCAGGGTAGTCAGGAGTCATGAGTTTCAAATAGTTTTCAATAGTTTTCAAATAAACAGACTAAAAAGACAGTTCAGCACACTTCCTCTTCCTGAGGAAATCCAAAGTGATAATGGTTCACACTTTACAGCTACAGTGGTACAAGATTGAGCCAAAGAAGAAGTGATTTGGTGGGTATTTCACACTCCATACTATCCTCAGGGCAATGGCATTGTTGAGCGCACCAATGGATAGTTTTTGCAAAAACTCATGAACCTGGATGGCATTTGTGATTAGACAATGCCAACCTCTGCAACTTTGCAGGTGATGACAAGGTGAGTGGTGCAAGAGATGACATCGAGAGGGAACCTGACAGGCTTGAGGAACTGGGCCAGAGCAAACATCATGAAGTTCAAGGCCAAGTGCAAGGTCCTGCACCTGGGATGGAGCAATCCCCAACATTAATATAGACTGGGTGATGAAGTGCTGGAGAGCAGCCCTGCAGAGAAGGACTTAGTACCAGTGGATAAAAAAGCTGGACATGATCTGACCAGATAATGTGCACTTGCAGCCCAGAAAGCCAACTGTATTCTGGGCTGCACAAAAAGAAACGCAGCCAGCAGGTCGAGGGAGTTGATTCTGACCCTCTACCCTGGTCTGGTGAGACCCCAGTTGGGGTTTGAGCTCTGGAATCCTCAGCACAGGAAGAACATGGACATCTTGGAACAGGTCCAGGGGAGGGACAGAAAAATGGTCAGAGAGATGGAACACCTCTCCTATGGGGACAGGCTGAGAGAGTTGGGATTGTTCAGCCTGGACAAGAGAAGGCTCTTTGGAGACCTTATAGCAGTCTTCTAGTACCTCAAGGGGGCTATAGAAGAGAAGAGGAGGGACACTTGATCAAGGAGTGTGGCAATAGAATGAGGTGGAATGGTTTTAAGCTGAAAGTGATCAGAGTTACATTAGATGTTAGGAAGAAATTATTTACTGTGAGGGTGGTGAGACACTGGAACAGGTTGCCCAGAGAAGCTGTGCATGTCCCATCCCCAGAGGTGTTCAAAGCTAGGCTGGATGGGGCTTTGAGCGACATTGTCTAGTAGAAGATATCACTGCCCCTGACAAGTTGGTTAGACTAAATGGTCTTTGAAGGTCTCTTCCAACCCAAATCACTGTGTGATTTTTTGATATGTCCAAAACTGGGAATTAGAGGACATGATTTTTTAAAAAGAACTATGACTATTATTTTCATTCAAGATGTTGAACTAAACCCAGAGTCCATACTATGTTAAGAGCATAGGTTTCTTCATAGATTTTGAGCCATATCTATAGGAAAAGAAAGAGCTTTATGCTAGAAGGTCATTAAATGTCTTTCTGTGATCTCTGCAAAAAAAGGTTTGTCCTTTGGCATCTGATTCACCAGATTTTATTTCTGAATCGATTTTAATACTTAATGATTCCACATAGACATACATACACATGCAAACACACATGTGGATGTGTAGGTATAAAAACACACACACACACACACACAAAAGCACACATACATACAGAGACAATTTTTTTTTGCCCTAAGCACCATTCTTGATCAAATCCAAAACCTTTTAACCTCAGTGGAGATATTATTTTGATTTCAATAAATTTAATGCAAAATCTCAGTATTAAATATTTTTGTAAATATTATAGAGAATATTGTCTTGATCATACCTTTCCATCTGTTTGAATGGATTTCCAGTCACTGATTGCGTTGTCTCTAATTGCCCAGGTATGTATGATCTGTCTATGTTTCTTGCTGACTCACTTGTTTCAGGTTAACCTCATCAGGATGATGTCTTCAGATGAAACTTCTTATTTTCTCCATTCTCTAGGTTATGGTTATTGAATGCGACAAATGGAGCTAGAAAATTTTCTCTTACACAAGAACAGACCGAAGCCTAATGTGTTTAAAATTTCATATTTGGGCTGAGGATGAGACAAGTGCTGTGAATTTGAAGACAGGATCCTGGTAAGTGGTTTTGACAACGTTGGAGACAACGTTAGAGAGAACTAAAAACTACAAACAAGTGAAAAAACCAACAGAGCTCTAAGATAAGTAATGCTGCTGTTCCCCTCAGGAGTTTTTTTTTCTCTTGTAGTTCTTGTTTGTTCCTGTAATAATAGCTAAGTTTCTTTCCTTTCCCAACCTCCCCCCACACCCCACCAGCCCTGCCTTCAGTGTGGTTGATTATGTTTCTTCTATACTATTCAGCATATATTTGGGGTATATTTGAAAAAAAGGAGTAACAGTTTTATCTGAAAGATTTGACTCAGGTTACATCTGTGATGGACTAGAATCTGGACCTTCCAGTTGCTCATACTGGTTATGGCTTTATTAGCAAGACTGTGATCTAGAGCAGGTGATAGAGAGGAACAAATGTCCTGGTTGTGCACGTCTCAGGGGCATATTTTAACAAGCTCTAGTCTTGCTCTGTGGACTGGTTGCATTACGGACAACATTTTCATAGTTTCATTCAAAGGTGCTCACACTAACACAGATGCACCTTTTGGGCTATTTCTGCGCCCCCCCCCCACCCCCCACCCACCCCCCACCCACCCCCACCTTCCTACTCTGCTTTCTTTATCCCAGGAGAAGTCCTATTTTCCTTTAGCAACTGTTGCATTGGAGAACTTACAAATCATGACCTTCTTCATACAAGAGAAAAGTCTCCATTAACATCTCTAGCAAACCTGGACAATATGATGAGGCATTCTGAAGAGTAACAGTGATATTTAACTATTATTTTAGTTTTTAAAAATAATAACCATTAAATAGCAATTAGATATTAAGAAGAAATTCTTTACTGTGAGGGTGGTGAGCTAGTTGCCCAGGTTACCCAGAGAAGCTGTGGATGCCCCATCCCTGGAGGTGCTCAAGACCAGGCTAGATGGGACTTTGACCAACCTGGTCTAGTGGGAGGTGTCCCTGACCATGGCAGGGTCATTGGAACTAGCTGGTATTTAAGGTCCCTTCTAACTAACCATTCTGTGATTCCATGATTATTGGACATCAGCTAAAATATTAGTGAAGAAATGTAATTAGTTATCCTGTTTCAGAGCACTAACTGATTGTCAGGTAGATATTAAGATGAAATTTCCACTTCAGTTGTGTGTGACTGTGGAGGTTTGTCCACTGTTTTATAGCTTCCTTTGAATTGTTCAGTGTTTGCCATTAGGGAGATAAAGACATCTTTTTTCCTTTTGAAAATGCTCGGGATACTTTTAGTAATTCTTATGCAGCATTTGATTAGAAGCTCTGACAGCTGGAGAAACCTTTCCAGTTTGATGGGAACAGTAACAATAGATTGAAAAATAGACAGATTAAAATTTTTAGGCATCTAGTTCAGGTAACAATACAAAATTGTCAAAAGATCTCAGTCAGCACAAACAATCAGACTTCATATCACGCTGAAATGTAACTCTATCCTCCATTTACCACTAATTCAAAATCACTCTTGGAAATACTCTTGACTGAAAGTTCTAGGTAACACTAAAATATATTTTGTTTTCTATCAGAAACCTCTGGAAAGATATAATGAATGGTGGAGACTCATTTACCAATTTGAGCTAAATTTTACTGGCCAGCTAAGATGAAGCATTTCTAGGAGTTATGTGTTTTGCTCACTTGCCTTATGACAATAAGGGAGGTCATTCTTCCCCCCTACTCTGTACTGATGAGATCAAAACTGGAATATTGTGTCCAGTTCTGGGCTCTCCAGTTCAAGAGACACAGAGAACTACTGGAAAGAGTCCAGCATAGGGCAACAAAGATAATTAAAGGATTGGAGCATCTCCCTTAATGAGGAAAGGCTGAAAGAGCTGGGAATCTTTAGTCTGGAGAAGAAAAGGCTGAGGGGAGACCTAATTAATTCTTATAAGTGTCTAAAGGGTGGTTTGAGGGAGGATGGAGCTGGACTCTTTTCAGTGGTTCCGTGTGACAGGACGAGGGGCAACAGGCACAAGCTGGAACATGGGAAGTTCCACTCAAATATGAGGAAGAACTTCTTTCTGTTGAGGGTGGCAGATCCCTGGAACAGGCTGCCCAGGGAGGTCGTGGAGTCCCCTTCTCTGGAGATCTTCAAGCCCCGCCTGGATGCCATCCTGAGTGATGTGCTCTGGACAATCCTGCTTTAGCAAGGGAGTTGGACTGGATGATCTCTAGAGGTCCCTTCCAACTCTGACAATAATTTCCGTTTCCCTTAATTTAGATTGAATATGATATATCTTCAAGATGAGTTCTGAAAGAATTAGCAGCTTTTAATGCCAAAACAATGTCCTCTTTTTTTCTGAGGTGATTTTATGTTATATTTGTTGTATAAATGTATTTTAACTGCAACTTACAGTGTGATAGTATACTGAAGTTCCTGTGATTTTAACAGCATTGCATGTATACAAGAGAAAGCACATGCTTTATGCATGCTATTACAATAAATTGGCTATTACAATAAATTCTATAGCATTGTGAAGGCAGAAGAGAGTAAGGGGAACACCATACAAGAGTGCAGGACAGAGCAGATGTACTGCATGCAGGAGCTGTTGGTCCTTCCATCACTGCAGTGCTAAGGAAGCTTTGGCTGGGCTGCAGGAAACTAGTTATTGGTATAGCATACCATGCAGTGCGTCCTGCAGAAGGAAGTTCATCTGGTGTGTTATAGAAAGGTTTTTGATCCAGGGAAGAAAAGAAGAGAGTAGAAGTACTCTCAGGAGTGGAAGGAGTGGAAGGACTCACGAGAAAACATGGGATTTGACATATAGATAAGGAGCATTTCATAAAGCAGCTATGATTTTAAAGAACAAGGGAAGAGACACGTGTATTGGTGGGGCCAGACTGAGCACCATAGGTACTCACTCTTTATTACTTAGCTCTGGCAATGCTTAACAAAAATGGGTTCTGAACTAACAAAATTCACAGCAATGTGATTTTTATAGCTATCTCAGGCTTGCTTTGCCTGTAGTCTGAGCCAAATAGCCATAACACAGATCTGATGCAATAGTCATGTTTCTAAACAAATGTGGCAAGAATCTTTAAACAATAAATGCAGTTTCTTAACAGGAGTTATAACTTGAGGCTCAGCCACTGACTAATAAGAATTTTCTATTTCAGAAAACAGCTTGTAATCCAGGTTTTTTACTTGAGAACACTAAGTTTTCTGCTCTCTTGGGGAAAGACTATCACACCTGCTTATTTTGAAAAATTTTAGATTATCAGTGTTTCTGACACATACATTTCTCCATTCCTCTGTTGGAAAGTTCTGCAGAAATTTAGTTTGTATTCCCAGTCTAAATATATTCATGGGTAGTATACATCCGTTTAATCTTATACCAGCAAAATTTGGCTTAAAAACATCTTTTTCTGGTCTACAGGTGACCTCCAATATATTTATAGACTGCAGTCATTGCATTACTTAAACTTTGTTTAGCTAGACTAAACAGCCAAGCTGGACTGATCTTTGCTCAAGGCTGTATCCTTTATCCTAACAACTCTACATATATTTTATGGAACCTCTTCTGGTTTCAACTTCTTTCTTGAACACTGGCATCCAGAGTTTTTTTCAGACAAGTCTAATATGGATCTTGTTCACCTTACACATATTTCCCTAGAAGTACAGCTATTTCTTTATGGCAACATCACATTTTGTTAAGATATAAATCTCTAGTATATCCAAAATTCACTATTTGGTGAGGCTAAGTTTAGCAATCCACCTTTCTAATTTTCTTCTTCTTATCTGTCTTCATGTTCCTCCTCAGCCCCTGCAAGTTCCTCCTACATTAATCTACCACTAACTTTTTTAATGGTGTTTCACCTGGTCCCACATCAGTTGCTCTAAGCTTGAAGTGATTGAATCTACCCAGCTGATTTTGTCTAGAAAATCAGGTCAGCCACCTTGCTGCAGGAGAGAGGGAGAAAGTTTGTTATTCTGGAATAAATTAAATTCTATTTTTTTTTCTTACATCTATGTTACTATTTTTCTATGCCACAGTAATTTGATATCTTTATTGTATATGTATATTCTTTTAAATTCCATTACCCTCACTAGCCTTCCTCCTGATTTAAAGCTGTTCTCTTTTTTATTTTTTTTTAAACTTAAGCCAATTGCTTATGAACTCTTTATCTGTACTTAAATTATCTATTCCTTCTTAGTCCATGGCAGTCACTTTTTTTACTTTCTTTCTTATTTTTTTTTTAATTATTTCTTGTATAGGTGAAGAACTTACTGGGAATCTTAAAATTGAACTTGACAAGGTACTAACTTTGCTTCACTTCTTGAAACTCTTATTTTGTTATTACATTTCTTGACCTCAAACAATGTTTTAATTTGCAAGGAGTTTCTGTTTTCACATGCATACCTCTTCTTCATTATGAAAATCTACTTGGGATACTTGTGAAATTACTTCAGAGTATCTTCTGACGTTATTTTTCCTTTTATTATAAGAAGACTGCTGACAGAGTTAGCAACTTTCACTTGAAAAACTCTCAGGGAGAAATTATTCAGAAGAATTGATATAGATGTTCTAATTATAAAGAATTTTCTAAGACTTTACAAAATAGATTTTGTATAGTGGTAATGCAGGGACGTACTACAAAGGACAAGTTTGTTATGCTTACAACTTTATATTTTAAGTATTATACTGGCTTTTTTTTTTTTTTTTTACTAACAAATTCTATGAACTTTTTATAACACCAAGTCCTAAAAAACCTGTTTAAACCAATAGTGTATCAACTGTAGACTTTTTATTGGTAAAACCTTTATTAGAATGCTTTTTCAGTTTATTCTGAATCACATCACAGTAAATTAATTTCCAAAATATAAGCAAGCCACAAAGTATTAATAACTCTACACATTCCTAAAAGTCTCCCAGAAACACAGGTGTGCAGTGGACTTTTATAATTTTACAGGAGATAGAAAATATGGTTTTAGAAACAAAATATTGCCATAAGAGTCTGTAACATAGGGCAAAGACCCTTTTTTATGAGAATATGAAAAGTTACAATATTTATAACATAGGATCATTTATTATAATAAATAAACCTTCTATGGAAGCTGAAGGTACAAAAATCCATGGGACCTCATGAAATCCATCCACGGGTCCTGAGGAATCTGGCAGATGAAGTTGCCAAGCCACTTTCTGTTATATTCAAAAAGTCATGGCAGCCTGGTGACTAGAAAAGGGGAAACATAACCCCCATTTTTAAAAAGGGAAAGAAGGAAGACCTGGGGAACTACAGGCTGGTTGGTCTCACCTTTGTAACTGGCAAGATCATGGAACAGATCCTCCTGGAACCTCTGATAAGGCACATGGAAAATGAGGAGGTGGTTGGTGACCAGGGGCAAGTCATGCCTGACAAATGTGGTTAACTTCTATGAATGTGCTACAACATTGACAGACAGGGGGAGAGCAACAGACATCACCTCCCTGGAGATATACAAAGTGTTTGGCACTGTCCCACATGACATTCTTGTCTCTAAACTGGAGAGACATAAATTTGATAGATGTACCACCCAGTGGATCAGGAACTGGCTGGATGGCTGCACTCAAAGGGTTGCAGTCAGCAGCTCAATGTCCAAGTGGAATCCAGTGATGACTACTGTTCCTTAGTGGTCAGTACTGAGAACTGTGCTGTTCAACAAGTTTGTCGGAGACATGGACAATGGGATACAGAGCACTTCCAGCAAGTTTGCCAATGACATCAAGCTGTGTGGAGTCAATATGCTGAAGGGAAGAGGTGCCATCCAGAGGGATCTGGACAGGCTTGATTGAGGTGGGCCCATGTGAACCTCATGAAGTTCAGCCAAGCCAATTGCAAGATTCTGCACCTGTGTCAATACTGGTTGGGCAGTGAATGGATTGAGAGCAGTCCTGAAGAGAAGGACTTGGGGGTGCTGGTTGATGAGAAGCTCAACATGAGTCAACAATATGCACTGGCAGCCCGGAAAGCCAACTGCATCTTGGGCTGCATCAAAAGAAGTGTGGCCAGCAAGTCACTGGAGGCGATTCGGCCCTTCTACTCTGCTCTTGTGAGACCTCACCTGGAGTACAACATCAACCATGGGGGCGTGCGACATAAGAAGGACATGGACCTGTTTGGAGCAAGTCCAGAGAAGGGCCATGAAGATGACCAGAGGGCTGGAGCATCTCTCCGATGAGGGAAGATAGTCTAACAGAGTAGAGGGGCAGAATCACCTCCCTTGAGCTGCTGGTCATGGTTCTTTTGATGTAACCCAGCATATGGTTGGCTTTCTAAGCTGCAAACACAATTCTGGCTGTTTAACGTGACTTACCTTTACATTTCTTAATTATGAATATAATTTAATTAATATTCTATAAGAATATAAATTGAATTATAATTTTAACGTGAGAGCTGTTTGTTTTCTATAAACTAGTATCACATTTACAAAACTGTTATAAGGAAATGAATAGCTAAGGATATCATAAATCTTACATTGACTATATCAACTAGCACATTTTTCATACCAAGTGAAAATGTGAATTTCATGCCACACCCCAACAACTTTACTAATGACCTATAGATTATTTCCAAGATCATTTTTCTTTAACACTGACTCCTTATCTAAAAATACTTTTTCTGCAAATGGGACAGAAAGGGACCTTCTCCCATGTTTTCTTTCTCTGGAGCAACAGATGGGACAGAGCTTGCTTTCCACAAACCACCACATTTTATGGGCAGTAGTCCTGAACAGATGTCAGACCTTCCATAAATGTGTGGAAAACACTAATCATGTTAGCAGCATACATATAAGATTAGCCCATGACCATCTCAATGGCCGTGCCATATGCTGGGTGTACACTCAGGGCCATCACATGCATCATTCTACCAGTGAATGGCCATTGCATGTCCATATCTTCCTTGGAACAAAATTTCTGGTAACTTTCTGGATCACATATCCTTGAGGTGTCTGTGTGTTTTAAGAGAGGGATGGACAGTTACAGTATAGATATGCAAGTAACTTGGTAACATTGTTGATTCAGCTCACATTTTATCCAAGTAACTGCAATAGATTAGGGTGACTCATCTCATGACTAATCTGACAAATCTTTCTTTATATGACTGACCAAGGATGGACTTTCCTAGGGAATTGTAAACCCATTATCAATTATTTTGTTGCCAGCATTTTGCTGGCAGCTAATTCTTCTGTTCCCTGAAAAATATTATTTCAGAAGTATATCACTTACAGACTACATCTTCTGGGAATTTGAATCTACAACAGAGTAAGGGAAAAAAAAAGATACTGGGACTATGAAAATGAAGTTTGATCTAACACAAATGTGTATGGAGTTTATTATCTATAATAATACTCTCAAGTTATCACACTCAAATTTAAGAAACATGGATTGTGTGCATTTAACAATTTAATGGATTTTATTTTAGCTAAACATAAAAAACATTTAAGAACTGATACATTTCCTAATGCCTTACTCAAAATATGAGTTTCTTCAAACTTTGTGGAAATAAATGCTGCTAGTGTAAATACTGTATTATTCAGGATCATCAATTATTAAAAATAAACCACCATGGCAGCTGAAACAGACCTCTGCTTTTAGAGGTGGATAAAATCTTAAGCACTGAGAAGTTACTGTTTCCCTTAATAGTATGAGCTGGTGTTTACATGATTTAGAAGTCCTAAAGAATATTCCTGTCAGCTGCCTCTAGTGAACCAGAGAAATATCCCAAATGTGTAACTGATTGGAAGTTTTCCTGATTTCAGAAAAAATTATATCTACTATAATGTACGATGTATGAGATAATTGAATCAGCCTGAAAGGGGGGACAGATTAACTGGAAAGCACTTTATATCTTTTATCTTCTTTCGAGCATAGTAGTCTTCTGCATAGATTTGGGAAAAATAGCTGGTATCTAAAACAAAACTCCACTTTTAGATGAATGGTTAAAACTTCTGTTTATCTTGAACATTTCATTATCATACAAGACTTGAAAAGAATTGATTTTTTTTGCTCGAGGTTTGAATAACTAGCAATCACATCACAGTTCCTGTTCATTTCAGTTTTACAGAGGAGAATAAAATGTATTTTCCCCATTTTCTCCATGTAAAATGCATCATTTCCTTGAAGTTGGTTGGTTTTTTGTTTGTTTGTTTTGCATTGTTATATGTGCTGCATAGTTTATCTTTTCATGTCATTCTTTGAAACAAAAATTATTATTCTAAATAGATTTTCCCACTGCTTGGTTTGGCAGGAGAAAATAAACTTTCTGTCCCTCAAATTATTCCATTCAAGAGTAGGTGTAGCTTTTGCTTCCCTTTTTAAATCTAATTTTAAATTCATACTGATTCTATAACGGTAAGTATTTTAAAATGCACTTTTTATTGATTTTTTTGCAGTGTTGCCTACCTAAGCTCTTTATAGTGAAGCTGAGGAAGATGAATATTTGACAGATTTTTTTTCTTATTTCTTGGAAAATTTAATAATTTATATAAATCAGAAGATTCAAGAACCTTTCCTTCCATGATCAAAGTCATTATTAATTAAAGGTTTGGCTGATTCTTTCTACTTTCAAATTTCCTAAACTTATGTTTGTGTATTGGTTGAGTATCTACACCATTAAATACTTGTTTAGGGTTTCATTTATATTTTCATAAAAGTGTGATATGTATGGCTATTCCAAGTTTCCTCCTGCTCAAACTGATAAGATTTCCAAGTCTGCTTCGGGACCATGGCAAGGATGTATGAGCATGGGGCTCATTATGACAGCACATAGCTGAGTGGCCCTTCGGACAGAAATCTCAGATTCACACTGTGAGTCTTCAACTGGGACAAGACCAGAGGCTCCCCAACGTGGAGCAGGTCAGCTTGGCACGTCTGATAACATGCAACAAGGATGAAGAGGTCTAAGACTTCACAACCAAAGCATGAACAGAAACTTCCACTACAGTGTTTAAGCACTAAGCTCTCTATTATTTTTGGTTGGAAACTTGGGTTTTTTTTTAAGAGAAGTCCAACCTTTTCAAAGCATTTTGGTCTGTTCCAATCGTGAGATGAAATTTTCCCGTGGAAAAACTGTGCAGTATGAAAAACCCTGACCAGCTGTTGCACTAAATCTGTTTAGCCCAGAGCACAGAATATTTTGAATTGTGTCAGGATTTAGATGGCAGAACCTTTAAATCTGCTGTGATCAAATAAAGGCTCTTGCTGACAAGGATAATATAATTGCTTTCAGAAACACTATTTTTGTTATTCATGTACATTTTAACAACACTTTCTCTGAAGTGTTAATTGAACTGGGAAAAAGGAATAGGGTCTGTATTAAGAGAATATATGTATGGATTCTATATGGATATGACAGGGTCTATCCCTGGTACATGTGGGAAACACATTGGGAAATAACTGCACAGGAAGAATAAGATTGACTCATATAGTTCATCTCAGCAGCAGCCACAATGATGTGTGCCAAATGAAGTACCTAAAGGAGAAAGAGACGCTCTCTTTCACTCATGTTGTGTGTGCTATAAATGTTTCCATATTCTAACCAAAACCAGGGCTGTGCAGTCATGCCATGATGACCAAATGCAGCTTGCATTCAGGTCCTTACCCTCAAAATGTCAAGCAATTCCTATTTTTCTAGGAATTTCCTAGAGAATTTTCCTTTTTATGGATGCCTAACTAACTTTAATTTTTAAATGCTACTAATTCATCCACTCGTTAACAAAACAAAAAATCCTTTTTAATTTTATGTTGTGATAAAGAACAGAAGCTCAGATAGACTGATCAAAAAAAAGTCTCTATCTACACAGCACTGACATCTGTGAGAGTTACTCCATCTGAACAGAGATAAATGCTTAACATAAAATGTATTTAAATATCTGTATTTTAGGCAGTACCTTACAGGATTTTCAACAATGCTTAATTGCAGCAGAAATCAAAAAAGATTTTACCAGTTACCTAAATGATGTAAAAAATTTTATGCCTTATAACCTGCTTAAAACTTCCTAGGAACTCTGCTTCAAAACAGCAAACTGAATTCAGGCCATCCCAATGCCAAGTTAATGGCCTAATCACTACTTATTTCTCCCTAACTGTACTTTGTTATTTTTGAATTATTAAGTATATATATAGGGGTTTTATTAGGTAAGTTCTCTTCAAAAGATTTTCTTTTTTATGTGATGACCAAGTCCATAAACTTACAGATTTTTTTTCTGTTTGAAGTTTAATACACTGTTGCTTAATTTTCAGCTATGATTTTTGCCAATTTCTCAATTTATCACTTCAAAATTACATTTTGTAATTCAGCGAAAGTTCCACAGCTTTGAACTATTACAGATCATGAGGGCTAATTGCTATGGTTGCACATTAAAGATACATAGCTATGTATAAGTGCTAAACCTGATTTCCCAGACATAAGATGAGACTCAGTTTTGGCCAGATGATGGAACAGTGTGTTTATCCAGACAGGTGTAGGTAGATGTGCCATTGTGTGAAAAACAAAGAGAGTTAAAGAGATGCCAAGAGGCAGGTGCTAGTCTTTGAGCCACAACAGCGTGCCATATGGCACCCAGACAAAATTTGGCTGGTATCTTGTCAGATCTGGGTGCGGGCAGAAGATCTTCAATCATACTGCAGCTAGTAGACATGTCCTTTGCATTTCTGTGATTCTGTTCTTTTTCACATGACAAGTGCATAACCTATGCTAACTATATCCATCCAAACATTAAACAGCTTGTTTCAAGAACATGTACTTTTACAGCAATTTCTTTTTATTCTGAAAGTCTGCAAATTTTTTTGGATGAGTTTTGGTAGAGATGCAAACTTCTGCAAGATCTGATGTCAAATAACGTCTCAGTGTTTCAAAATCCAACCATCTTTCTCTTTTTTTTTTTTTTTTTCTCTGATGTTAGAGCCAAATGCTGCTATTCTTTCTCTTTGGGTTTGATGACTTCAAGGGCAATAGACTTTAATTAATTAACTGTGACTGTCTTGCTGGGAGTGCTGATATTGAGGTAACATCCCAGCACAGCTTTAACATACACAAATAAGCCTTGGCAACTACCTCTAACAAGCCGGCAGAGGGTCAAGGAAACTAGCAGGAAAGAATGCAAAATAACCCAAGCTACTATTGTAACTCTGAGAGCAATAATCATTATTATTACTTCATAAACATTAATATCTTTATCATCTATTAAACATGATATGTTTACCTTGTTAATTATTTACAAGAGTATACATTGTATGTTTTTTTGCAATTTTATGCTGTACAGAACATATATGTAGTGATACCTTCCTACCCATAGCCCATTCAGGAAGTGGCTAGGAGTTTATGACGCTGAAGTTTTGATTCAGGTTGGACCTTCCTCAGTCCTTGAAGAAAAAGAAATGGAAAGAGAGTGCATTTTCAATTATTCTCAAAAGGACATATAGCTTAATATTGTTCTGCAACCCTGATGGTAGTGGACGAGAAGTAGTTACAGCTTTTCTTGCTGTAGGATACAGCTTTTTCAGGTGAGTACAATGGCATTCTCTAACATGATCCATAATTTGGGGGTAAACTCCACCCCTAAAGTTATCTGCAGCAAGACACTATATTCTCATTAGTACTAATTTCAAAATATATTGATTCAAACACTTCTTTTTAGCCACAAAAATCTGCAAATAATATATCAAGTTCCCTTGCTCTTTTATTCATATAATAGTCATCATTTTGGGAGCAGAAAAGCTTTATCAAAGAACGCATTTAACAAACCTCTAAATTTTTAATTAAAATTATAAAGGTGTGGTATAATCACATTAAACAAAATTCTTAAGCAAAGGATGTAAATACACAAAATGATCAATAGAATGAGTGATGTGCAATCAATGACAGGTATGAAGTGAGATCAAAAGCAGATTAAATTTTGACAAAAGACTTCATTGGGCATGTAAATCAGACTTGTTAATAGGCAAGCACAATCAATAATAAGTATGAAATATAATACAAGTTTAATACTCCATTAGTCTGTAATGAGAGGAGAGGCAATGTTATACTTGAAATTCCAACTGTGATATTCTGGTAATTTCTTTCCTCTTTGCCTGCACGTGTGCCCACACAGAGTACAATTCTCCCATTTAACTGAAGTTTTCAGTAAAGCTTAGTGAAAAAAGGATCACATATACTGGAAAAACTACCCCGTCCCTGTCCGTCCCCCCCCCCCCCCCCCGGAATAATTGGAACCAAACTTGTTTCACCTGCAATTCTGCATTTTAAAAGCTAAAAAGGTGCTACAGGTAAGACTATAAGTGGTCTGGTTTTGTTACCCACCTGCATCGATGTCCCACTTTTGCTGTCTCAGTATAGAGGTCCAAAATCAAAATTAAGGTTTTAACAGAGGAAAAGAAGTTAATAAGAAAGTTGCAAACTTAGTACCATTCTATTTTAATGATCCATGGTGCTGTAATGCATTTTCAAATAGTCAAGGAAAGTTACCCAATGTATATTGTACAGAAAAACAGAAGCTGCCCTGCAAGAAATAGTGACTTTATTTAGCATTGTCTGTACAATTCATAATTGCAAGACTAGATCTGATCATGATTTTGCCTTTATCAGAGCCTGTGACAGTTGAAAAGCTGGATTTGAGTTCTTGGAGTTTTGAATAAATGGGACATTTATATGAAGAAATGGGGAGCATTGGATTGAGATTGCTCCAGCCATATAAAGCTATTATTCAAATCTAAGAATCACTATTTTCATGTAAAGCCAATTCTCTTATAAAGGAAAGGTGAACAATAATGACTTTGCTTCAGTATGTGGACATCAATATATGTTCTGTGACTGCGTCACCAATAATCACAAGAAATGCTCTTTGCTTTAGTATTTAAATGATAGTTGTTGGGTTTTTTTTTTACACAAAATACAGAAGAGGTACAAAACAGATTGAGAAATCACCTTAATTATAGTTTGATATAATTTGATCAGCATAACTTCTTCTATAACTTGCCATCCAAAAGGAAGACAAAATCCATGTAATTTTGTGTGCTCAGAGAACACAGCTTTGTGCTGACACCTTGAAACATTTGTCCTGTTTGCCGAAAATACTGTGCTAGTGTCACTCCTTGCTGACAATAAGCTCAACCAAACCTTTGCCATCAAAGCCAGCTGTGATCATTCATTTAGAAAATAAGATCAGCATTAGGGTTAACCTGGAGTGGAGGTTTCTGAGACTGCAGTACTGGCTAAACACTAGTAGTTACAAATGACAACACTAACTGCAAGTAATCGGTGCTACCTGCTGAGGTGTGAACCTCTTCTCCAGAGTAAGAGTCAGACCAAGCTAGTGGTTGCTTTTAGAGATGCTGAACATTTTTTCTCAGTGTGTTTCAGGAAGGGCTCGGCATGCTATGACAGTATGAATCAGATACGGATTTGTGTTCCCGTGTTTCAAAGGAAACCTGTTATGTGTGTCCTTCATCTGGATGATACCAACTTCCCCTTGCCAGAAGCATAAATATGCATGTCCCCTCCTTCTGTATTTTAGAGATTCAGAAAGAGTCCCTCCTTGCTCCTTAACCTGCTCAGCCCTGTGAACCACATCTTCCGTATGGTTGAGCCTGTTTGAGATTTTCTCTAGGGATGAATGGAAGTGTAGAAATTAAATTGTCTTTTAGTTGAAGACATAGCTTAAATGTTCAGCACTGTAGAGAAAAAATAACCAGTGACATTGATAAGGGGCCAACATTTCAGAATAGCAGGAAGTTATGGAATTATTTTATTACCTGTGAACTCCGAGAGCTTTAAAGCTCTACTACATTCTCCCTAGAGCAATTCCTAGCTACTTCTCTGTCCTGTATTTTATAAAATAACAGGAAACTACTTAGACAGTAGTTTTGCCAAACTTTAGTTCTGTGAAGGTCTTTTGAAACTCTAACTTTCAAAATGAAGGCAAGCTCTTAACTAGGTCTTATAAATTATGGTTGGTGGCATTTCTCAAATAATGTAGATACAAAATGTATCTTGGGTTCTTTTCACTCATTTTAATGAGTGTAATGAAAAGATAATATACAATGAAATGCACTGCTCAATCTGAGCAAGAAGTAGTATAGAATGAAATAGCTACTGTTGCCCCTTAGGACTGCAATACATTAAGCTTTGGTTATCATTATGTGCTTTACTGTTAAGTGTTATGTGCTGCATTTATAATTTAATTCCTAACAGAGCTGATTCAATGACTTTGAATTTTCCGTTTCCTAAGGAAAAGTTTTCTAAGAGAAGAAATGAGAAATAATCAGATGCCTCAATTACCTGAAAACAGTTTTATTACATGATAAGAAGTTCTTGACTGGTATAAATCAACATGACATCAAAGTCAATGGAGCATAGCATTTTATATGAGAAGAGTATCTGACCCAATAATTGCATGATAATTCCCTTAAGTCTTTTGCACATGAGAGTTCTGATTCATAATAAGGGATTCCAGATGCAATGGTATCACACGTTATAATGATTTGTTGTTGACTTGTGCTGTTCTCTTTTCACATTGTCTATGAGTTTCACAGGTTTCAGCATGTGAATTTTCTGTGAAATTTTGCATTTATTTTAACATTTTATCACTCTTTTAAATTGTAGCCTTCGACAACGAATTGTAATCCTGGTATACCCCAGTGAATCCATTAGAGACCAAAGAAGTCAGAATTAATTCTATTATTTTCTCAGTTGTGGTGTACAGAATGAAGAAGAAAAAGTGTAATGTAGTGAAAATGGGAGATGAGAACTTAATCATTTGCACATATACCTCTATTATTGTTATTATTATCAATTTACAATGAGAATCACAGAATCACAGAATCACAGAATCTTAGTGGTTGGAAGGGACCTTTGAGATCATCGAGTCCAACCAC
>JAOQGH010000019.1:75005955-75031196 GCA_025769975.1 Gallinago jamesoni
ATACCATTTCCTCTGGTCCTGTCATTATTCCCTTGGTAGAAGAGGCCAACCCCTGCCTCTCTACAGTTTCCTTTCAGGTAGTTGTAGTGGGTCTCAGCTTTCTTAAGCAGGAGAAAGATATGAACCTCAGTTTTATAGCCCAATTATTCTCTTTCATGAAGAAAGCTGGAGTTTTTTAAATATTGATGGTAACTGCAGTCGTTTCAGGACCCACTGGATCGAAACCAGTTTCCCACATTTTGCCTTGGACTGATATTAGATCTGAATACTGCAATTTGTCTTCTCTTTTGGATGATATCCAAGTAAAAATAATTGCTAATGTTGCCAAGAATCATCTATTCCGCAAATATTGAAGGAAGTCTTGAGAACTTTTGTGCCAAGTGATATAACACATTCTTAAGCTGCACTGCTCCAGAGAAGCCTGTAATCTTTTACTGTGCTAGAAATATGCTGCCCCTTTAAACCAAATCAAGTGAGAGCCGAGGGGATAAAGGGCTCTGCAGCAAAATCACAATGGTTTCCTTAATCTTACATTTCATGGACCTGTCAATAAAGGTTAGTGACATCTTTCTACTTTATTTCATGCCATGACCAGCGATGTCATTACATCTCATAGTAACACTTTAAATTAGGATTCTCAAATAAAGCTCTAATCCATGGAAGCTGACATTTTCCAGACTGCCAGCCAAGTGAACACTTAGGAGGATGTGTACATAGCTCCTGGGCCACTATTTTTCCCTTTGAATTATGTTTTAAAGCTAATGTTGATTTCAATGAAAGCTCAATAAACTAAATGTCTGTACTATTGAAAGTTTAATTTAAATGTAGCAAACTGTTCCTATATGTTCATAATAGAATGACTGTTGTTGAATCTGTTCTGTTTTCTTCTTAAGTTATAGAAATGATACATCTGTACTACCTGATTGTTATTGTCAATATATATTAAGCTTTTTTTTTTTTTTTTTTGTGATAGCTTCCACTATGCATTTTTGGAAGAAGATTATTTGCTTTTCTACTCTTTTGAATTGGGTTGATCTTCAAACTAAACAAAATACTTGTTACTTAGCTCACTTCCTCAATAATTTTAAAAGATTTTAACTTTTCAGTTTAAGTATTGTCTATGATTCTGATTTGATTTTTTTTTTGTTTAGCAGTAGTTTTGGACTTTAAAATATTTGGATTCTCTAAAAATATTTATGATAGTTCCCTTGTTTTTTTCATGCACCATGTAATTAGAGATATAGTAGTACTAGCAGTTTTTTCATAGCTGATGTGGTCACTTACCTTAACAAAACATGAGCCAAAGGCATAGTTATTCATAGCTGAATGTGACTACTGTTTAAAAAACATACTATGGTTAAACAAAGAGAATTAAATATTTTTTGGAAAGTTGAAGACTATTGAACTTATTGCACCCTGAGAGGTAAGCATTGGTAAAGAGAAATGGGTCCCTGCTATGAACATGTGATACTGTGAAGCACAAAGTAGAAAGACAATGGAATCACAAAAGTGTTGCTTGGAAGAAACCTATGGAGGTCACCTAGTCCAACACACCACTCATAGGGGCATATTGTTGGCAATGGATGAAGTCTGGTGAGGATTTTTCTTGCTAATTCTTGAAACCCTCAAGCACGGAAATTTTGCAAGCTCTCTCATAACCTCCTCCAGTACTGTCATACCTCCCTAGTGAAGTGAAGATTGTTTTTTATCTGAAGCCCAGCCTTGTATATCCCAAGACCCCAAACCAGAGATGTCTTGAGCCATTGGGGAAACAGCTTGTCAATACATTTGTCAACATTGTTGTCTTTTAATCCTCCTCCACTCGTACATAAGCTCTGACTGGAAAGTAATACATGCAAGTTCTACATACAAAGTCATATGCTGTTTTCAGTCTGAGTTTATTAGTCTTACCGGCATAGTTTTGTGTTGCCTTGGTCTCAAAAGCACACATGTAAGATTATACATGACTTGGATTCTCGTCTGCTTTCTTGTGAAACCAGCTTCGAAGCATACATTCAACTGGAGCTCAATTCAACTTTCAGCCAAATCTTACAGAGAAGAATCCATGTCACAAATGACACTGTTAGTCCTGCAATTAAACTGGGATTAATGATTTCACAGCGTTGAAAGGATACATACCAATAAAGTTTTTTTTTTCTCATTAGGTTTATAATCAATAGCTGAAAGACGCTGCTAAAAAAGGTTATGTAGAAACTTGAATTGGCATTCTCTCTACTAACTCTCCATACAAATGGCTCAAAGAGTTTCCAGAGGAAACATAGCTTACAATGACCAGGTTTGTTTGTTTGTTTGTTTGTTTTAAATTTGGCTTATAGCCTTTATTGAAGGATTAAAAAATCTAACTTCAGAAGAGTCAGGATTTCTCTGTCAACGCAAATTCAGGAAAATGTAGAAATTGTAGGAAATGTGAAAAATGAACAGTAAAAACAAACATTGTAAGATGCGATATAATTGCACCTGGAAATTTGTATGGAAACTATTAGATACTAGTATTCAGTCTGCAAGGGTTTTCACACAGTGCCTTAGAATAGTATACATGTAGAAGTGAACCAAGCTATCACCCATAGACAATATGACCACAGACAAAGACCACCCAAAGGGAAGCTCTGGAGGCAGTGAGTCATTGCTAAAATTGATTCTTTGGAATTCAAGTGCTTGCTTCTAGCATGAAAATGGCACTAATTTTTGTTCAGAATTCATAACCCAATACTCTCAGAGCTTCTCGAGGTTTTCCCTTTACATGATGGAGAGTAGCTGCTTCTTATTTTTGAAACATGTCATTCTTCCATTTAAAGGGATTCTTGAGATGGAAGAAAGAGATAAAATACTTCAACAGTCCTTTCAACAAGGAGCTGGGGCTAAGATTTTCTACTTTCACATCACAAAACTGCAGGATGAAGCTTGCATTTACTTTATGTTAGTAAAGGCAAAGCAAGCTCTAATACCTTGGTGAAAATGTAACATTTCAACAGAAGATTTTGAATCTGTTCTTCTTTCAGAATAACTTTCAGCTTGGAAAGGAGACAAGCTTTGGTGTCACTTGAAGTATGAGCTGAAATAGATGTGCTTTGATCAACGCAATACAGTCTGAGAAAAATGTGTTTGAAGTTTCTTGTGGGCATGTCAGAAAACAGAGTCTTACATTTGATATTTAGTCACTTTCACTGTTAAAGATATAATTGATATGAAAAGCCAGTAAATTATATTTATACTGTTTTAACTTAAATGAAATACATTGCTTTTTAACCGTTTCTCATGTCCTGGCCTAGAGAATGAACAGGTGAATGAACCTGTACCTTTATTAGATAAGACCCTTGGAAAATGTATTTGAATGTTATTAAATGGGAGCAAATATGTTATGAAAGGTTGCTGAAAGGACAAAAAGAAATATGAGAAAAGGAAATATGTAAACAAAATTTTGCTTTTAGGTATTTAATATAAAAACTAGATCAAGGTAAGAAAATGGCACTATGTGAGAGTTTTACTGAGTATCTTTACCTATCAGACAATATACTTGTTAGAAAATATAAATCATTCCTGCTTGTATTCTGTGTTTCTGCTGTAGGAAAGAAATCTGGAGCTAAACTATGCATATATATATATATATATATATATATATATATATATATAATTTTTTTAAAACAAAAATATCACTTAGGAGATCTTATTTTTAAGTGCATTCTTTGATAAGGTTTTTTTTTTCTTCCTAGGCTGAAGGATATTATATGAGTAGAAGAGCAAGGGAACTCAGTATATTATTTGCAGTTTTTGTGCCTAAAGAGAAGTGTTTGAATCAATATATTTTGAACTACTTTACTAATGAAACTCTTTCAGCAGACTGTTGCTGCTGAAAAAATTTCATTCACTTTCTGCTGTGGGTATTTTTGTTGTTTTTTTTTATTTCTTCCTTTAAGAATTTACTATTACAAATTTACCATATCAGCCCTGGTATGTCTTCCATCTTCAAAACAGATTTTCTGGATCTTTTCCTGAAATTTATTCTCCTACAACAATATGTACTTTCCATGACTATTCTGGAGGTAACTTTTAGGGTTGTTTTCCCCCCAGATTCTGGATCATGTTAGCAAATGTCACCATACTCGCCTGAAAAAGCAGTATCGTACAGTAAGAAAAGCCATAACTTGCCATTGAGGGAGATCCTCCTCGAGGGAGGTCCACCTTGAACCATAACTTCAGTGTCATAACCTTCCAGTCATTTCCTGAATGGTCTATAGGTAGGAAGGTAACACTACATATATGTTCTCAGCATAAAATTGAGCAAAGTGGTTACCGAATTTTTTTTTATTTTGTCCTTTTCTACAGGTTACATCTTCCTCGCCTAAATTTGCATTACTGCAATAATAATTGTTAATTTTTTTTTAAAAAAACCACTTACAGGAGCACACTACTTTTCATAAAACTTCCCTCTGCTGCATAATGATCACAATGAAAAAGATATATCTCAGCTCTACAGCATTTCCTACTATATAGGAAAGAGTAATTTTCTTATTTTGCACACTTTTTTGAGGGATTTAGTGGTTCTATCTTGCTCTAGATGTGAACTACCTTGATTAGTTGTTATTGAAGAAAGAATGTGTTAGAGGCTTTTTTTTTTTTCATGAAAATAATCATAATAAGAAGGGTGGAATGTCGTCCCTTAAAATGAAATGAGATCAAGACTCATGAAACAGTGGCAAGAACAGAAAATACTTCAATGTTTTTCATATTAAATAGTGATGTGCACTGTTTCTATGTGGTGTTGTTACACTTGGTATAGCAGGGGACAGGAAGACAAGATTATGTGGTTTTGTCACTGGATTGTCTAAATGTGCCTAATGGGCAGATCCATTCGACGAATTGCTGTATGTCACTTCTGGGACGACTGCCATTCATCTGTGTGGGCCTGGCAATTGGAAGAGGCAATGAACAGGATTGAAGGTGATGGTTGGTGTCTTCAGGTCAGATCAGAGTTTGAAGAAAAGTGTCAGAACATGCTAGGAAAATAATGGAAAATATAGATGCCTAGATAGAGGATTCATGTAAACTGTTTTTAAAAATTAAGGAAAACAAAGGGAAAACTAATAAAGAAAAGAGAGAATAAATGTTACAGATTTCACTTAAAGTTCTGTGGATCTTGAGAGGAAATTTTTTGTATAAGTAGAGTCAGCAATTGCACAACGTGCTCCTCAGTTCGTAACATTACAATACTTCCAGAGTCACCTTCTTGGTTAATAGTTCTTCCATAAAATATTTTATATAGTCCCAAAAGATTTGTAACCCTCTGATCTTTAAATTGTCCTAGTTTTCTGTAATTACTAAAACAATATAATAGATAAGCAACTTCTGACTCAGCCATACTTGAGCATTTAATGCTACAAGTGCAGAGCCTGATCATTCAGGTTGTTAATAAAGAGGCAAGTCAAGGCAAAATCTTTGTTAAGGTCAAAAATTGATTGGATGATCTGCATATTCTACAAAGGACAAGAGCTTTAAAGAAACCTTTCACATGAAGTAACACAAAATAGTTGTTTTCTTTGTGCTAATGGAATGTGACATGAAGATAAAATACAAAATAATGACATTTTTATGTACTTGGGGATTTATATACCCAGAATATAGTACAGTAAATACTATGCAGGAAAAGAATGCAGAAAAATCTGAGCATTTTCACTTTTTTGTATGTATTGTATCTGTTTCTTAGAAACATGATATCTCAGATATCATCAGATATCAGTTACCCAAAGGTAACTGCAGATAAAATATGATCAGGTTTTTTTGTAAAACCTAAGTGGCCTTTTAATTAGAGAAAAATATACCATTACAGGTAAAACACCAAGATTTTTGTGAACTAGTAATTTGCATCTGCAAACTGGTTCAAAACAAAAGTGCTTGAGAGAAATGAACTCTCCACTTCTGAAATGTGAAACTGATTGTTAAATGTGAAGTGAAATTTTACAAAACTGCCAAAATGTAATTCTATGTAGAAGTATATGGTAGAAATGCTGATTAACCCCATTTCTGTGATGAAACAAAGAGCAAAATTAAAATAATTTTATGAAACTTCCAAGTTTCTTCCAAAAGTATAGAAACTGTAGCAAAGCCATTAAGTAATAGATTTGTATATATGTGGTTTCTTGAAGTCTGAGCCTGTTATCTGGTTATGTGAAAGTATTATTTTGTTTCATTGATTTTGTTTGTTTTCTGTCTTAATTATATTTGTATATTTGTCTATACTATCAAAGAAAAGATTGTATATTTACCCCACCAAGATGTGAAATACTCGATTGGACTTTCAATTTCTGTTTTACAAAAATTCTCCTTTTCTGTAAGAAATGTAAATAAAAGTATAGTGATTATATGATACTATACTACTAGGTATACTATACTATACTACTAGATATTATATGATCCTTTGCACAGATCAGTATGGTGAATCAGTACATGATGTCACAATAATACGTTATTTATAAACAAACACAAACCTCAGATTCTTTCTTTTCTGTCTTTAGTATGTCAATAATAGAGCACTTTCTGCTCTTGGAAAGTAGATTTTTCAGAAAGTGCCCTTAAGGTGAATTTCCTTTTCTCATGCGCCTTGCTAAATATTTGCTAAATATTTTTATCTTTATGGCTTTTTCAGTTGTTGATCTTTCCATTGTACATGATGACTAACTTTGTATTAAGATTTAAATTGTTTCCCATTTGTTTTCTTCTTTGCATTGCAGCAACGAGCTTGTTTTACTTGCAGTGTCCCAACATTGATCAGAATGAATGTTCCACAGCTATGATTTCTTTAAGACAAATATTCCTGAATTTGCAAGTTCATCTTGTTGAAGTGATATGAGCCAGACCCATGTTCTCCAGGTGGTCTGCCTAATTGACCTGCATGTTCGCACAGCAGTAGAGATATTTTCTCCCTTTCTCCTTTGAGAATTCTTCAAGCCAACATAGACCAGAGGGTTGTCTATTGGCATAAAGACGTGAAATTAAAACATTAGTCGCATACAGAGATATAACTGGGCTTGTCAGTGTACTCCCTTCCAAGCAGTGAAGGCAGAAAGGAATCCCACCAAACAGAAGTAAGGAAAAAACCTGAGAGTTCAAAGAGTGAGAATTTTGAATACTGAAAGGTGGTGGAACAGAAGTGTAGTTATGTCCCAACAAAGTAAATGCTGGAAAAACGTGCTTTGACCCAGAAATTCTGTTATCTTTATGCATAGGAAAAAGATGTGTATCTTCAAAAAAGCATGGCTCTGTGTTAACACATTGTAAAAGGAAATGAGGGAAGAGTTCAGTGATGATGATTTCAGTGAGAAAGTTTTGAAATGCATTTGAAATTCTTATATTAATTTATTTTGCTGCTTGTACATTTGCAGAAACATGGTTAGGGAGAATTTAGAACTCTGTTGGATGTAAATTAGACATATTGGAACTATGTTCATTTTCAGATATACCCCATCACCCAGAAAAATTATGAGTGCTTATGATTAAAAGAAATGTGAAGAGCTTTTCCTCATTTAGAATATTAGGATTGGCTGTGGTTTCTAATGAAGTGTAAAATGAAATTCTAGTAATTATGTAAATAAAGATACAAGTAAATCTAGAGATATATATTGCTGGACTTCCAGGGAAAAGTTAAACAGTTTGGGAAGTATCAACGGGTAGTTCCATCAAATAATGTTTTTGGCTTGTCTTGTGCTGAGGTGTGTCTTGGCTGGATATGGTTTCAGAAATACAAAAAACACCCTAACAACTGCTTGACCTTGCTGGACATGATAATCTGACAGGCAAATGAGTTTACTATATCATTAATGTAGTCTGACATCTTCTTCATCATTGAAGATAGTGAAAATTATCACTTGATGACGAGTAGTTAGAAACATCTTCAATGAGAGAGAAGGATTAATGACTTCAGTAAGACAGAGTTTCTACATTTGCTACAGTGATCTTGATATAAAATAGCTGTGATAGTTTGGTTGGTAATACATGAACTTCTGCACAAAATGACAAATATTTAATATTTCTTTTTCCTGAAACTAGCAGACATGTACTTCCAGAAGTACAAAACCTTAAATAGTTTAAAATGTTTATATATTTGCAGTAATATTATTACCGTGATCCTTCAGTGTTTATCACCATTTCCATTTCAATAGTTTGCAAATAACTAACAAAGGGAAAGTTCTGAGAAGCTAGAAAGAAAGGGTTATACTTCAGACGTGTACAGCTGAAATAATAACATGCAGTGATATTGGGTTGCAATAAAAAAATTGATGCACAGCTGCAGATATTCTATGTGTTTACTGATTCATCTCAATATTTACCTTGTATTTCCCTTAAGTTCCTAATATGTTTTCCATAAATGTTTCTGATTCCAGTGATGGTGCAAACATGCGAGACTACAGCAATAGTGATAAATGGTGTTGATGCCTTAGGGTGATACCTAAGTAAATTAAGTGCTAAAGCTAAACTGTTCAGTTTCAATTTTTAATACTGTTTTGTAGCATTGGCCTTTCATTCAACACTGAATCAGCTTTACTTACATTTTGATTTAATTATTCTTCACAGGGTAATGAAAATTTAGAAATGTATAAGGAAGACAAATGGAGTTTTACAATGAAGCTAAATAAGAACTTCATAGCTAAAGAGTAATCCAGGGAGCTTTGAGTGACTGAAAGCAGTTTAAAAGATTTCAGAACCTGCCTTCCTTAGAAACAACTTTTTTGGCCTGAAGGATTTAAGTACTTCTATATTTTGAGATGCACAGCTCCTTAAGCCATGAGATCCTGTATCTTCTCTTTTAGAACAGTCAATATCAGATGTGCAGGAGAGAATGGAAGATGATGATATATATGGAACGATACTTACCATCCAGAGAAGTGCTGAAATGGAAGCATTGTCTTAATAAGACTTTCCAGGTCTTTCACACATTTTTTTTTTTTTTTTTTTTTTAATCTATGGCCTCCTAGTTTATAGGAACATGGTTCTTCCTGGAGCTAAATCCAGCACAAATCTGTGAATAAATGCTGTCTCACAGATTTGAAAAGCTTCTCATGGCTAATGAGTTTCTTAAGTTGTTTATCTGTTTATTCTTCCATTAATTTAAAAGATGATTATATGAAACTGCTGGTATCTTGGGATTACTTGGTTTCAGGCAAATTAAGAGGAAGCCTTCAAAGATGCATGAAAAATACAATTTTTCACCTGCATACTATACCACATAGACACGTCTAATGTCCAGTCACTTGCTTTCCAGCTTTTCTGTCTCAGTTGCTACCTGCATTTGTTCAAACATTTGTAGCTCCTTCTGTGTGTCTCAGATGACCTTTCTCTTCCAGCCTGCTGCTGATAGCTATCTCCTCAATCATCCTGAAAACCCTACTTTCCTGCAATAATATAAAATATGTTGGCCTTTTTTAATATATCCTTATTGCAACACCAAGAAATGCATATATACTTCTATATGCATTCACATCTATAATCTCATGCCTGACACCATTATCTTATTAAATACTGAAATAACTCTTTTGAAATAAAATGTTAGAAATTTTCACAGTTCAGTTTTATTCCACTTATTAATGTATTCATTGAAAATGGTCAACAGTTTTGTTTTTCCTTTCAGACTTTTGTTTAGAAGCGCTGGAAAATATATTTGAATAGATTCATCTAAGAATGAAATTCAGGTCTAGTTACCCTGAAAGATACGGATTTTTTTAAATCTAAACACCTTGGAGAAATATTCTTAGCCAAAACAGTTTAAAAAATCCAACACCTTTAATCATCACATTTCACTTAATAAAATTAGAATTTTCCATGGGAAAAGGAAAGGTTTTGATTCGAAACACTTATTTGCAAGTTGATAATTTTCATTTTGAACTCATGGTTCTAATTGAGGTATTTAAATGGTTTAATTTCATTGAAAGTTCCAGGGTTTTTTTAGTCTTTTTTTATTATTATTATTGTCAAGTAATACTTACCCTAAATCAGCATTATATAATAGTTAACATACTGACTTTTTATAGGAGAGAAACTCAACCTTTTAGTCAATTGTATTTGCTCCTTTATTGAAACAAATCCTGTCCCTTGTGAGAAATTTCATTTCAGACAAGTAGGGCAGACAAAAGTCTTAAGTTCACAAAGAAAACACTGAGAAACAAAACACTGCTAATTACAAGTGCAGGTTAAATAAAGGCTCAATTATTTTTCTATCAAATAAAAATTACAACATTATGAAAGAGTCACAACTCATTAGCCAACAGCTGCTGAACTCAAGTAACTCATTGGAGGTATCTCTGGCCTCAGAAGTATCTTGTGTTTAATTGTCTTAGAACCCATAGACAGCAGCCAAGCCCTGTGAGCAGACAGTCCCAGGGTATGCTTCTCCAGGAAAGATTTCAGGAAGGTATTTTCTTTGTTTTTTTTAAGTCTCCCTAGTTGCATAAATTTTTGAACAGAAAAACCACAACGAAATATCAGTGAGTTTATTTGTATTTTTATGATTTAAATGGATCTTGTAAAGCAGGTGTAAGTGTAAAGAAAAATTCACTAATGGGTTATAAGAATAAATGAATGAGTAGCATAAATGGAAAGGAATCAGTGAAGAAGATAGTAGATCCTTTAAGGACTAGCAAGGGTAAATTTAAAAATTTCATTTGTCTTTTTTTTTTTATTTGCAGTGGTACTAGGAAGGGGACATTTGAGATGGATACCGTGAAAATAAATATATATATGTAGAATAAAATAATAGGCATGCCAGAGTAATGTATGTAGAGTAAAATGAGCTGTCAAAAACCTGACCATCAGGACCAATAAAAGCTGGAGGGAAATTATATCTAAAAACATTTTTCCATCCCTCTCACTTATCGGGGTAAGGTCAACCATTTTTTGTAGTCCCTTGAAATAGGGAACATCTGCAGGATGAGTCTAATACTCAGAGATTCAACATCTTAGTGTTGTTAATAAATACAGTAAAGTGGATTGAAAACTGACTAATATATAGTACCCAGAGGGTTGTGATTAGGAACACAGAATCCAGCTGGAAGTCTGTAACAAGTGGTGTTCCCCAGGGGTCAGTTCTGGGTCCAGTCCTCTTCAATATATTCATCAATGACCTGGACGAAGGGATGGAATGTACCCTCAGCAAGTTTGCTGATGATACAAAACTAGGAGGGGTGGCTGACACCCCAGAAGGCTGTGCCGCCATCCAGAGAGACCCAGACAGGCTGGAGAGATGGGCTGAGAGAAATCAGATGAAATTTAACAAGGGCAAGTGCAGGGTGCTGCACCTGGGGAGAAATAGCCCCAAGCACCAGGACAGGGTGGGGGCTGACCTGCTGAAGAGCAGCTCTGAGGAAAAAGACCTGGAAGTCTTGGTGGACAACATGGTGGCCCATGAGCCAGCAATGTGCCCTTCTGGCCAAGAAGGCCAATGGCATCCTGGGGTGCATCAGGAAGAGCGTGGCCAGCAGGTGGAGGGAGGTCATCCTGACCCTCTACTCTGCACTGGGGAGGCCCCATCTGGAGTACTGTGTCCAGTTCTGGGCTCCCCAGTTCAAAAAGGAGAGGGAACTGCTGGAGAGGGGACAGCAAAGGGCCACAAAGATGATTAAGGGCCTGGAGCATCTCTCCTACGAGGAAAGGCAGAGGAACTTGGGTCTTTTTAGTCTTGAGAAGAGAAGACTTAGGGGGGCTCTGATCAATGCACATAAATACTTAAAGGGAGGGTGTCAAGAGGACGGGGCTGGTCTTTTTTCAGTGGTGCCCAGTGACAGGACAAGAGGAAATGGGCACAAACTTGAGTATAAGAAGTTCCACCTAAAAATGAGGAGGAGGTTCTTTACTGTGAGAGTGGTAGAGCCCTGGAAGAGGCTGCCCAGAGAGGTGGTGGAGTCTCTTTCTCTGGATACATTCAAAACCTGCCTGGACAAGTTCCTGAGCAACATGCTCTAGGTAGACCTGCTCCACAAGGGGGTTCGGACTAGATGATCTTCAGAGGTACCTTCCAACCCCATATGATTCTATGATTCTAAAGTACTTCTATGAGTGGAAAAATGATATTGCTCTGAGACAACAATTTTGAATTCTGCTTAGGGAATCCAATAAAGTTGTGATAACTTTGAATATTATTTTTATGAATAGAAGCAGTGGGTATTTATCAGAATATTCACTGGATTTCACATTGTGTTTTGCCTTCCTTGTGTCCTGTATATGAAGTTATGTGAAAACCCCTTGGCAGATATAAAATATCTCTGAAATAGATCAGGAGAGTCTAAAAAATTCAGGAGAGTTCTAACCTGTTTCTGATTAGTTTTCTTGCATGTCTTATTGAGGTCTTCTGACTTCCAACAAGTTTTGAGCTCTCTTAGTTAAAGCCAGAGGTCACTTACTTAAACACAGGTTTCGAGTGCCATTTTAGGTGCTCTAGGATATCCTACTGAACCTCCAGCTACCTCTCCAAAGAAATGCATCTCTTTGAGGCAACTTGTGTCGTAACCAACAGGTCTTCCATGGCAGGTGGTAGATCCATCTTGGTAAACGGTACCTCTTCAAATGGCTCTATAAGTAACTATATATAGACAATCTTCCCGAACTCCTTGCATAGGTATGTAAAAAGTGTTTCTGTCCATCTGACCCCTAGAAGAGAAGTCTCCTGTGTTTGTTTCCCTTGTGGACAGATTTTTTGTTAAAATCTAAATACCAAAAAGGTACCCATTTTTACCTCAGCAAAAGACTTGAGAGGAAAAAAATATGTGTGTGTGTGTATGTGTGTTTGTGAGTGTGTGTGTGAGTGTGTGAATACTAACATAAATCATGAGTAATTTTTGCAGTTATAGCTCAGTACATTCTGATTTTTTAATCCGGAAGATTGAAAAAATCATGTTATTGCATCCAGTGTCCCAGGAAAAAAACAAACTTTTCTTTTAAGAACGTTGAACAACAGGTGAACCATTTCATCTTCACAATAAACCATAGAAACTTGGGAAGGAGGGAACTAGACTAACTAGTTTTTCCAGGTTTACAGTCTTAGAAGGATATTCAAAATAATGGGATATTCACCGAAGCTAACCAAAGAATCCTTAATATAAACAAAAAATCTGGTTCTCAAGAATAATCCCTGATTTTGTATTTTAAAACACATGGAATGCCCGTTTATAAGTCAACTCACTACTTTAACACATCATAACTTTCTGAATATTCTATTTTCAAAATCATGTTCGACTCTGCTCCAGGCCAGTTACCTGGGGTCTCTCTCAGTTTTCATTTATTAAAGCAATTTAGTCACCTGGTATCTTGGAAAAGTTTGGCAAGTTCAAACAAAGCTAATGTTCAGTCACTGCCATACCTAACTAGACTGGTTTATAGCAATATAAGAGAAACTTAAAATGTTTTTACTGAAGATTACAATTTTCTATTCTCCTCTGCTTCAGCCCTACAACAAAAGATCCTAAACACTTTTTAAAAAAGGCTTTTAGTTTTTTTTTTTAAAGTAGAACAACCATGTAGGAGAAAAACAAGCAAGCAAGAGTCAGTGATACAGAATTTTTATTTAAAGGAAAAGTAGGGACAACACGTTGTTTCTCCTGGGTTTATTGCCAGATTTCATTTCCATATCATAAAATGCTCTTGTGCTTAGTTCTTAAAGATGACAGTTAGAAAAAAATTAAAATTAAAGGCCACATAAATGTTTGAAAATAGAAATTTTGAAATATATTATATTGAATTATTATAATATTGACATATTTTTTCAACATTCTAAAATTAATAATAAGGAGAGATAGACTAAATAGATATTGACAATAGTATATAGAAAAAATTATCTGATGTTTGTTATTTGTGTATTTTGCCTTGTTCTGCTTTTCTTTGCTCACAGAAAAAATGTTGATCAATAAATTTGATGATAAACAAGTTCTTGAAAAAGTACTTGTTTATAAATGAACAGAATGTATTGTGTATACTTTAAACAACCTAAGTTTTCTTCTGAAAGCTTCGGATTGAAATGAAAATTATGGTTGATCCTGCTGATCTTTTTCAAATTGTATGCTTTCATTATATTCTTTGGAATAGATGAAATTGGTATCAAACTCATTATTTGATGTCTGTATTGCATTATTTGAGTTCCTTGTGTCTGGTCTGTCTCTGTCCTTACTACAGATCCCATGAATACCTGTTGCAATTTCTCAGGACTATTTATAACTTGTTTTTCTGATTTCAACATCATTGTTCTTTTCTGAAAAGTATCTCAAGTTTCATTGTTATTTCCAAGTCTAGAAGAGCTTTTAAGCAAAAAGATGTCAAATGTGAAGCTAGTGTCTTCCACAGAAGGTATAGAAGTTAAGTGTGTATTTCTATTTCCATCACCAAGAAATCTTGAGGTAGTGCTTTTCCAAATGATTGATGTGAGCTGTTACTGAAACTCTAACTTTTATTAATTATTGCCCATAATTTTATTTTATGATGCCATTGACATCACTAAGAACTTTTATTGGAGAATAAATTTCTTATTATCAATAGCCGAGTAAATCTGTTATGAGAAAGGAATGAGTTCAAATGGATTATACAAGTTTCAGGGAACTGGTGAGACTGTGTATCAAAGATGTCAAAGACAGCAAAAATGCCCATAAATCAATAAAAGCAAAGTGTAAGCATGAAAGAATAGAATAATTTCGATTGGAATGGACTGGAGGTCCTATAGCTCAATTTTCTCTCAAAGTAGCTCCAGTTAGAGGAGATTTCTTGGAGACTTCCTGTAGAGTTCTGAGTACCTTCAAGGGCAGGTACCAGAGATTCTCTGCACAAAACATTCAAAAGCTGACATCCCTCATAATGATGAAGTTTTTCCTAGTATACAGCTGCTTTTAATATCTGTTTCTCTGCGATGCTCTGGTGAAAGAGAATGATCTTCAGGGTAGAAAATGTGTCTGGTATAGGTATAAGGGGATAGTTCATTTTATCTTTTTAACTTTTTGGACACCAACACCAAATGCGATTGAAAAGATGAGAATAGGTGGACTTAAAAATGTGGTTTACCTATGAGCTAATGCAAACAATTTCCATAATTTGGAAAATTAGTAGTCTTCACTAGCAGGGAACAAAAATTTTGACTTTGTGATACTGAAGAGTGAGTTTATATATATGAAGTGTTGTATCAAAACGTGTCCCACTCTAAATGAAAAAGTTAGTAATAGATTATGTCAGTGTTAGTGCAATATTTAAACAAATTTAGGGCAGTTTTCACAAGTCACAGAAACAGAGGAGATTAACACACTGGACTGCCTATAGGGTTCAATCCATGCATAATTTTGGGGCTAGATTCTGCCTATATGTATTAATCTGGTTTTGTTGGTTTTTTGTTTGTTTGTTTGTTTGTTTTGTATAAAGCTTTTTATCACTGTAATTAAACATAATCATCTGTGCTTTTAATCAATACTGACAACATACACAATTTAATTTGTACTATTGTATGGTTAGCTTAACTAAGCGTATTGGTTTTCATGAAATAGGAAAACAATATTTTCACAACTCATTTTTATACAGAATTATGATCTAATTACATTTTTTGTGCCATGATTTGATCAGGGCACCATTGTTGCTTTATCAGGGAGTACATTTGAATTTGTGGAATCCATAGGCACAGCATATATAAATTTTAAAAAAGACTAAAACCTTTTCACATTAATATTCATAAAAATATTCAGAAGTTCTTTTTCCTGACTTTAAGTTTACTAATGGAAAATTGTACTTTTCAATATTAGCAGAATAAGCAGGGTCAGGGGGCAGCCACAGAATTCTGTGTGATAAGAAGTAGTAAAAATTAGTCTATGAAAACTACAAAAGAGAATCATTATTCAAATATTCTTTATGTATCCAATATGAAAGAACCCCATGAAAGAACCACTTCTTTTTTCTGTGCAAATACCAAGATTGCTTGGTTTCCATTTGCTTTTTTGCTGATAAATAGTGTTAACTCTTCATAAAAGGTATATTGTCAACATTAGATGGCAGGATTTTTTTTTTTTTTAAGAAAGAAGGATTTTTAAACATATTTGTATTTTAGAAAGAAGCTAGTGTGAGTTAATGGTTTATTTTATTTTTCTATCTTGACTTTAAATACAAAAACTATTAGAATTTAACTTTTATTAGTTAACTATTTTTTTTTTACTTTCAAACTATTTAGCAGAAACTAAGTACTTTAAAATAAGTTAATTATTTGAAGTTCGGTTATATCCCCAGACTGTGAGGGGAATCTGTTCTTCACCTCATTTTTCCCTTGTGTTTTTGGCATATAAACTGTCTGACAGGATTGATACCTTCTGTTCAAGTGGTAGGCTGTAAAAGACCTGAAATTGTATGGACAGAGGATGATTGTGTACTAAGTAAAATGCTTTACTGCTTTGGGATATAGTTACTAAATGTGAACTTCATTCAATAGGTAAACAAACTTTCCCTCTGGTCATTTGCTCTATAACTTTGTTGGTGCTGCTTTGTAAAGACTGCCCATGATTAAACTAGAAGAGGAGATACAATTTGGAGCATCAATTTGGCTGTGAAAAAGAACCAGAGGAGCAGAGAGCAGTAACAGAGACTTCAGCCAAGTGAGAAAGATTTGAAACTTATAAATGAGAAGCTGTATACAGAAGGTAAAATAAAAAACATTTCTGCACACTAAGCTGGAGAACTGAAAAGAGCAAGTGGAGTAACTGACTGTTTTATTAAAGCGGGACTATTAAACTTTTATTTTTAATGATAACTTCATACTACATTTTTTTGTGTCCAAGTCCTATGTATATAATAAAAGAGAAATAATAAAAAGATTCATAAGACAATAGTCATTTTGAGCAGCTGGTCAAAACATGAGGGATGAAGCATCCTAATTCCAATACACATCTTTTGTGCAGTTTCAGAAAGACATCTTATGCTTGACTTTAAATAGTTAAATATACAGTTGCTTAAAATTTCAATTTTATCACAGTCTGGTTTTGTTCTGCAATATTTTTTTTTTTGATCAGTGAAAAAAAAAAGAATTAAGCCCATTTAAAAATTTTAAGGCTAGATACGAACATGAAAACATACATTAAAACCGGTGTTGCTATATTGTTTCTCCCACCTTGAATCTCTGGGATACCTGGTAAAGAACAGGGGCTTTGCCCTACTGCAAATTAAGATGAATTAATTTTTTTATTGGCTTGCTGATATATTGTGCTCACAGAGAATAAGAAAGCATGCTTGGGGCTGCTGATTTTCTTTGGTGTAGACTTAGGGAAACTAGAACTTGTCTGAATGCTTTTAATATCATTCGTATGTAGATTTTCATTTACCTTGAGAATCATAATGAAAGTTAAAATGATATGAAAAGCTGACAATTATCAAAAGGGTAACAGACCACATATTGCTATCAGAGGCAATTAGCCTCTGATATCAAGAAATGATTTTTTTTTACCAAATTGCTAGGCTTAATAGCAGTCATTTAAGCAGTTTTCCCTCATAATGTATGATAGAGGCATAGATCATTGTGGTTAGGGTTGATTTAAGCAATTGTTTCCAGTATTGCCATAGTATTGCCATACTTATGAGTCAGTTTATTAAAGAGTAAAAAGATGTAAAATGTAAAAAATAAACAATTATTTTATTGGGAAAGGAGAAATATATTGCCCATATAAACTCTCTACTCAAATACTACTGATGAGTTGAAATGTTAGTGCAGCTTTTGTCACATTTCCCCAGAGCTCTATATGTAGAGTGTTTGGATGAAGGATGCTGGCAGATCTTTATTGGAGGGTCCTGACATCAGACCTAAGGTCATACAAGTCTCACCAACTTCTTATCACCTTGCATCTGATTTACTGACCTGAATACAAGACCCATTTCATCCAGGTAAGGCTCTCCTCTGAATTTCTGAACAATTCATTTGAGGTTTTTTTTCCATTAAAAAAAATTCTAAACGTCTTCCATATTGTGTGGGTGAAAAGTCATTCCTTCTGGATATTTGTCAGATTTACTCATTCTTATCTTAGGCATCTCCATGATCTCCATACTCCTAAATATCATTTACTCTATTTCTTCATCATGTATTTTCACAAAACATTAGTACAATCTGGAGTGGTACAGCAACGTGCTTTGTCTGCATATTGTAGTATCAACTTTTGTCTGCAAAAATTTCTTACTTCTTTTCTATCCCCTTTGTCTAGCACTTTCATCTTAACTGATGCTGAAACAAACATCCAAATGGCAAAACTGAATGCTATCAGTTCTGATTGACTTTAATTTCTTGTGGCTCATTTAATATGAAGTTCTTTTATAACTTCAGCATATTATGAGCATAGAACATCAGTTTTTCTCTTTCCAATGTACATAAAGCTAAATTGTTCTAAAACCTCATAAGCCTGCCTAGTTATGAAGTGCTTGAGATTAACTTTTGCTTAGATTATCTTGATTTTTTAATTGGATAGTGAGACACCATACACATATATACTAAATTCTATAGCTTTATTGAGGAGTGATATCTTGGCTAAAAATATTTTGAATTATTCATGTGGAAAAAGAATCATGGAATTGTTTAGATTGGAAAAGGGCTTTAAGATCATGGAGTCTAACCATTAACTTAGAACTGCCAAGTCCACCACTAAACCATACCTCTAAGCATCATGTCTACATGTCTTTTAAATACCTCCAGGGATGGTGACTCTACCACTTCCCTGGGCAGCTTGATAACCCTTTTGGTGGATAAATTTTTCCTAATATCCAATCTAAACCTCCTCTGGTGTAACTTGAGGCTGTTTCCTCTTGTCCTATTGCCTGTTATTTCGGACAAGAAATGGAACCTCAGTTCTCTAAAACCTCCTTTCAGGTAGTTGTAGACAGTGATAAGGTCTCCCTTCAGCCTCCTTATCTTCAAGGTGAACAACCCCAGTTCTGTCAGCCTCTCCTCATGATACTTGTGCACCAGACCTCTCACTAGCTTTATGGTCTATGTAATGACTCCATCATAATTTATAGTTCTATCTTGTAGGAAATGAGAGAAAATTATTTAATTTACTGACTTTGATTTCACTTACTAACTATAATTTTTAGCTGCATTCTTCCCACCAATACTGTCTCTCCACTATTTCCCTGTTAAATTCCTGTTTCCCTGGTATATTTTTTTCAGTGTGACAGAAAGTTTCCTGCCAAACTTCTAATTGTGGATGTGGGTAAAATGTCATCTTGTTTTCTTTTACAGTGCAGTAACTACTGCACGAGACATTTGTTGTAGTGTGTGGGAAGTTGGCTTAATAATTAGTCAATTAAATCAATTATTCAATAATTAGTTAATTTTAAAAAGAGTGAGAAGCTATAAAATGATTGTTTTACATTTTTCTATAAAATATTTTTCTTTGTTCTCTTTTCAGAATGCTTTTTCAAGGAGGCCATGTTATTGCTTTTAAAGGATTCCATGTCAAATTCAAATTTCTTTGTGATTATTGTTACAGTTACTTTTGAAATGTTCTTTTGAGTTATGCTATATGAATCTTTATTCAGACATTTCTGCTTACTTTATGAAGTTTGAAACTATTTGATATCCAGCAAAAAGCACTTGGTATATCACAAGTTAAACTGAATGAGATCCTTATGATTTTTCATTGTAGGCGAAAATGGACAACCCCAAGCCATCAAGTTTTATTGTTCTGAGCTCTTGGTGGAGAACTATTCTTGGTGGTATACACAAATTTAGTATCTTCAGCAAACAGAGATCATGAATCTGTAGGGTTCAGTTTGACAGTTCGGCATCCAGAAAAGGGTGAAGCTTTCCCAACAACTTTCTTGTGTAAATGGAATGCTGGGTTTTGGGTTATGAGGAAATATGCTTTAGGTTGTCATCTTTGGAAAAGTCAGCAAATACTGTGCCTTTTCAGTTTGTAGCTTTAAAAGGGACTAGTTAATGTTCCAGGAATAATCCCTCTGAGGCTGATACAGTCCATTAAGAATGGGGGCATTTGGTCACTTTGCAGAATTACTTCAGGAATAAGCTGTAATTTTTGAGAAGTCTCTCTAAGGAATTAAGTACCAAGTAAGTGTAATTATTTTTTAAATGGTCTCAGGTAGGGTGTGTGTGAAGGGAAGAGAGTGCCATTTTTATTTTATTTTTTTTTCACCTGAAAGATACTAGGACAATTATTGATTTTTCTTATTGTTTCTGCTGGTCAGTTCAAAGTTTATTATGCTTGAAATGTTTTTATCTAAATAAAAGTATCTTCCTTTCCTCTTGGGATTCTTTGCTGTGATTCTTTGTTTTTAGTAACCAATAAAGCTTCAGCGGTACAAAATGGCACTGATGTTGATTTATTTCAAAGACTCTAGCACTTTCAACAGAAGCAGAAAGAAAGAATATCAAATTATATATTTACTGATTTATATAAGAATTTCAGTTCTTATCTTAATTTTATTAACTTCTTTTATTTTAATCTTTAATGATTTGAAGCAAAAAAGATTAAAATAATTTATATTGTCTCTGCATGGTGAAAGCTTTATTATTTTGAAGAAGGTGGCCTGATCTTCAGTATGCTACAATATCTGCAATAAAGGGTTTGTATTTAATGACATTTTTCTATAGTATTTATGTAGGGATTTATTGTGATTTCCTCTTTTTTTGTTGAGAAAATTCTGAAATATAGCCATCTACCATACTTAAGTAAAAATAATTGGACTGGACAAATGAGTGGAACAACGAAAACTACTAGGGAACCTAAAAATACTGACATAATTCAAAAGATAGCAATATCAAAGAGTAATAAAATACACATAGTACATGTAATCCCTTATACTACTCATAATAAACATAATCCATCACATCAAACACCTTTTTGTACTTCTATTTCCTGCAGTTATTTATTTAAATACATATATATGTCTCAGATATGTAGTTCACAAGTGCAGCTGCAAAGTGCCAGAATAATGGCTGCAGATTAGAAAATCCCATTTTGTTTGGCATGACAACCACATCAGGACTGCAATCTTCATACATCTTCTTAATTACTTGCCATAATTGAGTTGCAGGGTTTATTTTTCTGATGTTGATATTCATCCAATGGGAATATTCAGAAGTCATCAAATTAATTACCAATTGCTTTGAACTATTGGAAATGAATTGTTTAAGAGTACATAAAAAAAAATTGATGATCATGTTTGTTTCAACCTCAAGATATTTAAAATGACTGTGGTCATTCAGAAACTTATTTGCTTCTAGATTTGAGAAAAAACCTACCAGGTTGTTGTGTTAGCTTTGGTCAACCTCCTTAGATACTATGTGTGTTTCTAAGACTTGGTGGTAGCAGTAGATCAGTCCACTGTAATTATTGAACTTAATCCAGGGTCATTCATTTAACTCATTTAACTGTGTGGTTTTCAAAATGTTTAATCTTTTAATTCTAGAAAATTAGCAGGTTTTCGTATTGTTATTCATGTAGGAGGGAATAAGGGAACAGACTATCACTGGGGCAAGGACAGAAGGCAGCTTTCTATGCAAAGTTACAGGGAACAGTGGAGGATGTTCCAAGTTTGTTCATGGCTGTGTGATGGTGAACCCAGCCTTGAGGCAGAAAGAAGTGAAAGACACGCTTAACTGCAGATGCTAGATCTTTGCCATGGGATACTAATACCTGGTAATGTATCACAGAATCATGGAATTGTCAGAGTTGGAAGGGACCTCTGGAGATCATCTAGTCCAACTCCCCTGCCAAAGCAGGATTGCCCAGAGCACATCACTCAGGACTGCATCCAGGCGGGGCTTGAAGATCTCCAGAGAAGGGGACCCCACAACCTCTCTAGGCACCCTCACTGTAAAGAAGTTTTTCCTTGTGTTTGAATGGAACTTCCTATGTTCCAGCTTGTGCCCATTGCCCGTCATCTTATCACTGGAAACCACTGAAAAGAGGCCGGCTTGATCATTATTTCTAGCTTTACTCTCCTTGTAGACTCCTTCTAATCTCTTTCCTAGGTTAGGAAAAATGTTTTTGATTTCTTTCACCTTCCTGTTGATTTTTTTGCTTTTTTTTCCCCCTGTTTCAGCATACATAAAGCCACAGGCTAGTTGTTTGTTTATTCCCCTTTATTTCACAGAGAGGACTGTTAAAACTGTGGAAGGCTGCATTACTGCCTTGCAGTCTTGCTGCCGTTAATGAGAACCTTACACTCAATTACCACAATCTTCACAGAAAGTTTAATTAACCAACATAATGTGAAAAAAATGTATTTAGTAGCTAGATTGAGTGGAATCATAGTATTAAGCACAGTGAGATATCTCTATTTTGAACTAGAATGAGACACAACCCAAATCATGAGGGGGGAAAAAATGATGCTTGAAGCAACCCTGTGCCAGAAATAAATACTGCATTATTATTCCTGTCATTGGAAATAACTATGATAATGCATTCACCATTGATCTTTCCCAGTAGGACTCCAGCTCTGACTCATTGCTCATCTTAAATGGCTCAGTGAGTTCCAAGAGCTGTCAGTGCTTGCCCATTTAGTCTTACAATATTCTGTATACTCCATCTGTTTAGCAGTACTAGCTACCTGTGGACTACCATTCACATGGGCTAATGTAGAAGTAAGCCTGAAAAATAGAAATTCTGACCAAAATTTCTGTGGGTTTTTATTTTTTTTAAGTACTCACTAATAAACATTTGATTTCAAATAAAGGAAGAAATAATTTTCACATGGATGAGTAACTACTTTTGGAAAATAAACAAAAACAGTAGTTGTCATACCTAGGAGTCAAAATAAAATTTGTGGGTTGAAAGAAGGTTTTAAGGTTCCTTACAACCCAAAGCCTTCTATGATTCTATGAATTCTTTACAGTTGCCTTTAACGTGAATTAATTTCTTCATTAAAATATATGCATTTTCTTATAATTTTAGTGAGGTTTTTGATGCTGTCTCTCACAGAAAGTGAAATGAGAGTCTGGTCATAACCCAAGAGAAGTGTCATCGAGTTCACATGGCTAGGCTGGGAATGAGTTAAGGAGCTGGGGAAGTTGCGAAGTCAATGGGATGGTTGAGAGATCTCAGGAAGGGATGTCAGACAGCAGTAACCACCATTGGAGATCATTAATCCAGACCTGAGGTACCTGGGAAATAAACATTGAACCAAGAATGACTGTTTTATGTACTTCCATGTGTACAATCAGGCTAGTACTGAATCCTAGCCTGTGGATGGCTATAGTTTCAATACCCAGAAAGGGTTGTCTAGTAGATGAACAATAACATTAAACAAAGGGAAATTTAAATGAATAGTGGGAAATAGAACATTTGAGTTGTAATATTCCATAGGAAAAATAGTACACTCTGTAACCAGACAAAAATAGTACAATTTTGTAACCAGCTAAAATGATTTTGTAATTAGAAGACTTCCCAGTATTGGGCTAGCTTAGGGAATTCGAGATAATTCTCCCAGAAGTTACTTTTACATATTATGTACATAAATATCAGATTGTTAAAAATAGGAATCAAATTCAAGAAAGAGACAGTATCTACTCAATCACAAAAAAAAGCATTAGGAACTGATAACAAGTTTCTCTGCATAGGAAACTTATTCTTATCTTTTAAGACTAATTTCAATTTGACATAATAGAAATGTAGGGACATTAGTTACAGTTAATTTACATTCTATCTTCTAACAAAAAAAAATAATTAAATAAAAGCCTTAAAGTGGGATGATTTCTCTGCTGTGCTGCAGATAAAGTTAAAAAATGAAGAAAGAGCAGCACAGGTGAAAGCACACAACCTACCAAAATAAAGTAACATTTCTACTTAGTGTAAGGTACTAATTGAAAATTGAATTCCTGCTATTGTAAATTTGAATATACCTTGTTTCTCAGTAAATTCTCAATCTGAGATAACATTAAATTTATTCTGTAAAGCTTTCTATATAAAGTTAGCAAAGTTAAAACCAAAATATTACATTGTATAATGGTAAAATTAAAACTTGCAGCTAGAATAATAATCTGGGCAATGCTGTGGATGCGTACACTTCATACATTTAATGTTAAACTGAAGTAATCCTACCTACCTACCTACCTACCTATAATACACCTTTCTCAGACATAACAAAAAATATAGAATTACTGAATTATTAATCACATTAATTGGTATGTACAGCTGTGGGAGCACTGATATTAAATTAATTTAGCACAGAGTAAGATAGAAACAACAATCTGAGTGTTAACATGGTGTTAGAACTTGGTGCTTAAAGACTCAGGGTCATTTTGTCCCAAAAAAGGCCTTGGTTTATTGTTTTCAATAGCATTTATCACCAAAGCTGGACTAGTGTTGATGTTCTCTCCTGAGTCGTCATCTTCTACAGTTTCATACCTCTGTTGTAGCTTACTCAAACAGTTAATAACATTGGAGTATGGGTTTCTAAGAAAGTACGAGTAAGAACAGAACAGCAAAAGGATTTTGAGTTATATAGAATTGGAGAATTTTACTTTTCCAGGTTTTGAAGTGCTTATTACATAAGCATAGATTTAAACGACACTTGAATCCTTAGGCCTTAACTAAGTTGTACTCAACCACGTTGTCCTTAACTCAGTTGTATTAATGGTTGTCAACACTGTCCTAAAAAATTCTTCTTGAATTCTTTTTTTTTTCCAAAGAAAATTGGAATATAATATAAAAATCCAGTATTCAGTATCAGAAAACCAACAATCCACCCAAGATCAGAGAAGTTTTGCTTTTATGTTGCTGCCTTGTGAGGGCTGTCTTCTTTCTGGTGTTGGCATGTATGGACATCAAGTCCAGAGTGCTTCTTGAAACATTATTTAAACCATAAGAAAAAAAATTACATTTTTGCAAAAATGGCTGGGAATTTCAAAAGTACTGGCTTTTAAAGTGAAAACCTAGATGTAATTTGGTTAAACACTGCAGACCCTGTATGCTTCTCTAGAATATGGAGAACCTCTCATTCTTGGCCTCCAGATCTTTTTTTCCTATGCAGCCAACCTCCCCCTCCACTCTTACTGTCTGTTACCAGCTCTGTCACAGAATCTTTCCTCCTACACAGCTTACACAGCTCTATCTAATTTAATGGGTCAGAGTTCTTTTAATTAATCGCTTATCAGACTATTCACTTCTTTCTCTGCTCAGAATCTGTAACACAGTACATTCCTCATCTTTTTTTTTTTTCTTTTCTTTTCTTTTCTTTTCTTTTCTTTTCTTTTCTTTTCTTTTCTTTTCTTTTCTTTTCTTTTC
>JAOQGH010000019.1:75041020-75059636 GCA_025769975.1 Gallinago jamesoni
AGCTCAACCATGGTGGTCTCTTGCCTTCCTTGCCCAATTTCCTACATGTAGGGATTGAGATCTTTTGTGCTCTATAGTATCAACACAGAGGTAGCTACATCATCCTCACTTGCAACCCCATTGTCTGACATGGAATTGTTATTGGTTTTCTATCTGTTTTTGCTGAATTTATTTTTAATTATATTATTTCCTATAAATTAAGACTCATCCTGACTTGTCTGCAAAAACCCCAAATATTTGGTTTTGTAAATCTGGAAGGAATGTTTTCTTAAAGCCCGCAACAAAAATGACTAGACATTGTCAATATTATTATGCTTTAAAGTGAGAAGCCAAAATGTCAGTTAAGTTGAAAATAAAATCTTAGATGACCCATTCACTTTAAGATTTCATTTTTACTCAGAGTGTAAACTTACATCTTAAAAGTGTCACTAAGTGTCAGATTCTCAAATATACTTAGGCTCAGATATATGCTGTTCTGCTAATATGGGGACAATTCAGAGGATTTTTAAATAGGAACTATGTAGATTTTTAACCTAATTACTCTGCAAGGAGCAAAGTACTCTGCACTGCTTTTCATTTTAAAGGGAAAAGGCATTTCGTCAACCCAGTAATTATGAACATTATTCTGGTTTTGCTCCACTGTTTGTGTCTTGGTTTTCCTTCTAGTGAACACTGAGCACATACAGCTTATATGTATTAAAGTGATATCACATCCTTTGTACAATCATTTCGTGCACGTTCAGCTACTGCACATGCATTTCTCCCTGAAATTCTACAACAAACTACTGAATGTGCAAACTGTCTTTATTTTTTAAACTTAGATATTAACTGTTATGGAGATATTTTGTGTAGTTGTTCTCAAGTTTCTGCAACAATCCCAACAAATACCGTTCAGAGTTTTATTGATTTAATCTAAATAAATTTACTTACACTATTACCTTTATGATCTGTCTTAATTTTCTCTCATCCTTTGAGTAGCAGTGTTTCCTAATCAGATGAGAGCAAGGAAAGCAAAAACCTAAAAGCTAATGGATTATTCTTTTTCTGATCAATTATATTTCTGATGTTACAATTTTTGTACTTTTATCTGCTATTTCTCCTTTAAAAAGTCTGAATTTTCCTTCACATATTTAAGGAATCAAGGTGAAAATGTGAATAACTATCACTGCCTGATTCTCAAATGATGCATTTGACCTGAAAAGTATGAAGGAGTTAGTAACTAGACTACCACATTTGACCTTCACTTGTGAATATCTGACCTTTCAAAACCAATCTTTCAGAATGCATTTTCACTCACCTTCAGAGAATAGGGTTATTATACTTGATTTGAATACGGAGATAAGATATTCATAAGATTATTTTTTTTGAAATTATGGAGATATTAGACTATTGGAATCAATAATCTCTTTTGATGGTTCGGCCAGGAGAAAGTTATATAAGCACAATGAAACAGGAGAAAAGAATATTTATAGACTTAAATCTTTTTCAAGAGTTTGAATAAAATTTATATTATTTAAGTGTGCAGACTTACTCTCAAGCATGAACACAGATTGCATTCACAAATTCTTTTTGGTGGAAATGCAGTATCTCTTTACATCTGGGTATTTCCAGGTTTGTGTAGTTCTGTTCACATATTTATTTGATAATGTAAATTGAATATCTATGTATATACAAGCCTTAGAAGCAAGTAAAGTGAAAGCAGTCAAACATAACAAGTCAACTGAAAAAATATCTAGGAAGAAGAACATGAACTCACAACCACAGTGTTAAGCCCAAGTAGTGAGGCAGAAAACTTGATTTCCTTATGTGGGAGATATTTGGACAACAGAAAGACTAAGCATTCTTTAATTACTGCAGACTGCTTGCTGTTTTTAAATGAACACACACTGTGCCTTCATCAGTGGAATGTTCTTAAGTGTAGTTATGGTGGTACTAAGGAAACTTACAAGTTTAAAGTAATAGTATTTAATAATAGCAAAAAATGAGGTGGTTTTGGAAGGAGAGCACGTGCTCTCTGCAGTTTTAAAAGATGTTATCAAGCTGTCCAATGTCTAGGCAAAATGCGATTGTTAGGTGTAGACCACAGTAACCCTGTTAAGCTTATATATCCTTTCTGGTGTTTATTGCTTCTGTAGAAGTATCAAGGTAAGTTTTGTACTGATACAAATATGGCTGTCATGAAAATGAAATTTATAAAAAATAGGATGTGGAAAATGTGTAGAAAGACTTCCAGGTCAGTTTTCAGAGTAAAAAATTGCAATTCTGACAAAAGTGATTTTTAACTTCTGACTATAACTGAGATTTTCTCTATTCCATTGAAAGGGAGAAAAAACAAAACATTCTACCACCTATAATGTTAAAGGTGACTTTTAAAAGGAAAATATTTATTCTAAACAGATTACACATGGCACATCCATCTCTGCCATAATGGGAATGTTCTGTTAAGAACTTCTGATAAAAACCAAAAAAGTGGAAGCAGGCTACAGTCAGAAATTTTCATGCACAAAAGGTAACAGATTTGTAATTAACCATTTGTAATTGAATGCATTAAGAACTCCTTTGACACATCAATAATGTTTATATTACAACAATGGAATTTTTTGATATGATAGGACACATGTACAATAGCCTCTAATCATTTTCAGAAACCCCTTTTCACTATTAGCTTAATAAAGGTGTTAACTTCTGCTTAAATCTAGCCTGCATCCCCTTGTGTTCTTGATCAATGAGAAGATGGGGAGTGTAAATTTGCATAGCATTGTCTTTGCTACAAAAGATGAGATGCATAAATTAGCACATACCCAAGCTCACATAATTACAGAGCACACTCCAGCATTCTTATTCCAATCTATTAGTAGTCTAGTCATATCGAAAAAAAAAATAAAAAAAATGTCAATCTGGCCCTAATGTTTCCAGGTTTGAATTGAGCACAATACAGTTTGGGCATTTTGCACTATATTGTGAGATGAGATAGATTTGTCTGTTCTTTACATCCCCAAACCTAGGAGAAAAAAAAAACAAAAACAAACCAAAACTTACCTTCTTTCTAATTCAAGCACTCCAAACATATTAATCAACAAAATGCTTTTAGAACAAACGAATAAAAAGAGAAAAAAGGAATAAACTTAAACATACATATAAACAATTAAACCCCTCAAGCTTTGGCAGTAACTCCGTCAGGTTAGAAATATCTCTTACATCTTTCCTACTCACCTGGGAGAATAAACTTAGATTGCTACTTGAAATTCTTCTGGAGGTTATGGAACAATGTTTTCTTAATTACAGCTTCTGTTGTCTTTTGTTTCTGTCATTCTTGTGTCTGAACATCAGATGATGTGCATAACATTATTGCTACATAACTGATAGAATCTATCATGCCAAGATGATACCATGGGAAAACCATGTGGATTACGATGTAATTCAGTAATAAAATTTCTAACTATGTTGGGAGTGGAGTGTCAGAAGTCATCTTTCTTCTCATGTGAGTAGTTGAAAGGAATAGTGTGAAAATAGCTGTGAGCTGAAATAAACAAGGCAAGAGAAGGGATTCAGAAAAGGACGTAGTCCTCTTGATTTTTTTTTTATCTCTAGATACTTCTAGAACAAATCAGTGAGTATTTCCAATTTCATTTTGTTGTTTGTTTGTGGTTTGGTTTTGTTTTTGTTTTTGTTTTTTTGTTGTTGTTGCAGGTGGGAGGGGAGGGAAATAGGCTGTTTTCAGGCAGAAAAACAACTTTTGTTGTTGTTGTTGTCATGGATCACAAATGTTTTATTGGTGTGGTGCTTTGTAATGGGATGTTACCTTTTTAACAAACTATCACTCAAATTGGTATCTAAGTTGACATAGAGTTCATGATCCCTGTGCCAGCCATGGGAAATATGCAATCCTGTGAAAATTCAGAGATTCATCAGAACAATGCAAGAGAAGAGAAAAATAAAGATTTTGAGGGTTTAATCAATCTATTGCCCTTCCTTAAACTGGATTACTCTGTCCAATTTCAGGCATATATAATCTAAATAAAATGAATGAGAGCAATTCCAAAATTTTCTTGTAAAATCTCTAGTAAATTGTTAGTTATTATAATTAATAACTTTGATTAGAAAACTAATACATCAAAAACCAGTAACAAATATATGGAATTCTCTATAGCATATTCATTATTTTTCCACTTGAAGTAGATTTCTATAAAAGACTTAGTTCACTGCCAGGATTTGTTGTAGAAGGTAAATATTCATTGACATCTGGTTTGAACCATTGTTGTAGTTTGGGAAGGACTGGCCACTGCAATGAACAAAAGATATTCTCCTCCACCTCTCTCTCCAAGGAGAGAAGGGATAGAGATAAAGAGATTTATGAATATAGAAGAAACTAAAATGCTTCAAAGGAAATATTTATAAAATAATAAAAGAAAGTAAGAAAATATATACAATATATACAAAACTGTATCAAGCTCCCAGGAAAATGATCACATCACTGTCGGGCACTTGTGAAGTTCCAGACTGCACTCAGCAATGGACAGGAATGGATTTCAGATCTGGAGTCAGGAATGCATGAATTTGGATCAAAGGCAAATGAACAGAGTCCTCCTCAGACACAGGAAAGCAGAGTATTGACAGTATTCTTAAGTTCTTCAATATCCTTAAGCTTATAAAAATATGTTGATAACATTATTTTATCTTTCTGTCTCACAAAATGTCATTTTTTTGGTTGGTTGGTTGGTTTTTTGTTTTTTTTTTTTTTAGTAAAACTCCCTTTTTGTAAAATCCTTAGTTTATACTCTCCTCTGGGCAACTTCTGACTGAGCAGTGCCCTTCATGAGATAGGTGCTTAGAACTAGAAACAGTATTTGGCAATGTTACCTTCATCACAGAGCTGTTTCTTTCCCACTTTTCCTCTTTCCTACTTACAGGCACCATGGTTCAGTCAACGTTTGACCACAGAAATTTTACCTACTGCAGTTGTATCACAAAAAATATCATTCTCTACTATCACACACTTTTCCTTCTTTATCAGGCAAGATACTAAGATGACTGTGTGTCAGTCACCAAATCTCTCTTCTACACAAATCATTACTGGTGGGAAAAAAGATTGCAATTAGCTAGTGTGTATACCTTAAAGCATTTTGAACAAACTTTGTTCAACAGGATCATCTGCTTTCTACTATATATATTGTTTTGCAGGTGCTATCTAACCCATACTTGTGTCATTCCTTTCCATGGGAAAAGGACACAGATACATAGCTTTGTGCGAACACAAAGCAAAGATGGGGTTAGAACCAAGATTGTGCAAGTGTTTTAGATCCCTTAGTTTGGGTATGGCCAGAAGGGTAAAAAGACGAAAAAGTACATCTTCTGTCATCTGAGATTCTAACTCTTATCCTAACTGTGGTTTCCAAGGCCTCATGCTTTTTATATCAACCTTTCTACTTCTGCAAAAATGGGGGAGAGAAAAGAATATTTTCTTTTCCTCTGGAGCCCAGATTGAGAGACATTAGGAAAATTAACTTACTTTTATTTTTATTTTTTTTTTTTTTAACTCTTTATTACTATTCAAAGAATGTTTACAAAAATTTGTAATCCAAAAATGACAGATAGTACTTTCATGTTTACCAGACTTTGGGGTTTGATTTTCCCAGGATTGAAAGGGGCAAGAGAAAGAGGAGAGGTGGTAGAGGACATGCACGTATTATCTCTAATAATGGGAAGGATTGCGTACTAGTGGTCTGAAGGCTTTTCTACCTAATGTTACAAAGGAGACTTGAGTTAAAGGGATTTTGTCCGTCACTCACAGATAGTGTGGGAGTTCCTGTACACTAGCATACAGGACTCAGTTCAGCTGCAGGTGGAGGAAAGAGGTGTTGCAGGCTCAAGGATGCTGAAGCTTTCCGTGTTGGCTCAGCAGCACACACTGTCATCCTCCCACTCAAATGTAGATAGCTGCCTCCTGTGCAAATCAAACAAAACTGCAATCCATCAAACATTTATATTATAGCCATGCATTTTAAAGTTGAAAGCCAACTTTACGTTCTCTGGACTAGTCTCCTAAATAAATACCAGCTATGAAGTTAGACGAATGTAGCTACTGGAGTGTTTACGCATCCATTTCAGTTCACCGCATCTCTCTTACATCAGATTCAATAAATCAAATGTGCAGATTAGACAAATCACATTTGTTAGTAACAGTTCCTGTACCAAGCATCTTAATCTCATTTCATGCTTTTTATAGAGTGCTGTTAGTTTTTGCTTGACTTTTGTTACTTTTTGGGAGTCCTAGACACACATTAAGAAAATATTTATTGAAGTTAAGTAGTTATTTTGTTAAAAATGGACATAGAAATATGGACACTAAAAACAGCATTTTGCTCTGCAAGTTAATATTACCTCTGGGTAAGAATGGTAAACAGTGTTAATAGTTTATTTAAATTCACAGATAGCTGTCAAATAGAAGAAAAATGTGAAGTTGTGTAGTAGAAAAAGGTTACAGTTTCACAAAGGAAATATTTTTGAGCTCCAGTGCTCGGAATGACCATGAGTTTAATGACCTCCCTTTCCTTTCTGTTCATACCTTATAATCAACTAAATATCATAAAAATACTAAATTGTTTAATTTGGCAGGAATAATAACAACTCAGTATGTACTGTATTTTCATGTCTCTTAATGAGAAGTTTGAATTGGAGCTTATACTTCGTAATGAAACAACATAAATGAGTATGACGGAGGGAATCTTGACTCCTCTCTCTGACTCTCAACATAAAAATCCCGACCTCATTCAAGTGAGAACATTGGTGGGGATGAGGGATGGGTGGTAGGCCACCTCCTTGATGACCTCAAAACACAATACATTTATTCTTTATTCTTACACGTCATCAATTACTATTATAGTTATACTTAAACCAGCTTTGGGTGTATATCAATTTTTTTTAAAATGTTGAGGTATAACAATATTTAAAAAAAATCATTTAGGAATTTGGATGTCTGAACTCATAGCTGTCCAGCTTGACTGTTCTTGCTGAATATTCTAGAAACAAAAAATCTTTATTCTAAAACTAACACTTAAAACTTAGTTTGAAAGATACAGATACTACATCTGGAGAGGATAGAAGGCAAACAGAACACTTTCATGGAGCAGATGTGAAAATCAGACATAAAATCAAAACTACTGGAGTAGGAAATTAAAGTAAATTAAAAATACAAATGTAGCATATCTTAATTTCTTTTCAAGTTGTAATGACTATAAAAATGCTAATTTTCTTCCTATTATTTTCTGAACCAGAATCTCTTCTTTAAATTTCAGTGATACCTACAAGATTGAGTTTTATGAAGTTTACATTTGAAACTATTTTTCAAAGCCCCTAAACAGAAAATAGTGTTATTGCATAGTTGTAGGTTCCTCACACAATTTTCCATGCAGGATTCAGCCCAAACACTACAGAGTTTTGTAATTAGGAAATATATATATTTTTTTTCTTTACAGTCTAATAACTTAAAATTAATTTAACCAATTTCATCAAACAGGGAAAAAATGCTCTGTTGGCTAACAACTGTCATGGAAAATGTCAGTGTGAAATTGGAAAAACCAATTGAATCAAAAAAGCTACTAAAAGAGTATCGAAAATTGGACTCTTTCAGTGTGCAATTACCATAGGCAGTCAATTTTTGTTTACTTTCGGAATGCTATTGAAAATACTGTAACATTAAACAGCAGGTAATATTTTCTTTTAAAAGTTTTATAAACTAAAACATAAATCCTAATAATGGAATTGATTAACTATGTTAGAGGTTAGCTTTCATTTCATATCAGTGCGTATCTTCCTACTTTATGTATCCCGAGCTTTTTCAGAGGCAAATTTTATTTTCATGATTGTCTTAATCTACAAAACACTAGTTGAGAATCACTTTTATAATTGCATTATTACAGGAAAAAATAAGTAAGTTATAATACAGACAAGGCAATGGCCCTTGGCTTTTAAACAATCACAGAATCATGGAATCACAGAATCTTCATGGTTGGAAGGGACCTTTGAGATTGAGCCCAATCACAAAAAAAAAACCAACCCAAAAACCAACCAAACAAAAAACCCCACAAACAGACACAATCCAACAACCTCTGGCACTAGAGCATACCCTGAAGTGACATGTCTACACGTTTCTTAAATACCTTCAGGGATGGAAACTCCGTCACCTCCCTGGGCAGGCTGTTCCAGTGCCTGACCACTCTTTCAGTAAAGTAATTTTTCCTAATATCTAATCTAAACCTCCCCTGCCGCAGCTTCATACCATTTCCTCTGGTCCTGTCATTATTCCCTTGGGAGAAGAGGCCAACAACCACCTCTCTACAACATCCTTTCAGGGAGTTGTAGGGGGCAACAAGGACTCCCCTCAGCCTCTTCTTCTCCAAAATAAACATGCCCAGTTCTCTCAGCCTCTCCTCATAGGACGTGTTCTCCAAACCCCTCACCAGCTTGGTGGCTCTCCTCTGGACACTCTCCAGCACTTCAATGTCCTTCCTGTAGTGAGGGGCCCAAAATTGAACACAGTACTCGAGGTGCGGCCTCACCAGTGCTGAGTACAGAGGTACGATGACTTCCCTACTCCTGCTGACCACGCTATTCCTGAAACAAGACAGGATGCCATTGACCTTCTTGGCCACCTGGGCACACTGCTGGCTCGTGGTAAGCTGATTGACCACCAACACTCCCAGGTCCTTTTCTGCTGGGCACCTCTCCAGCCACTCTGCCCCAAGCCTGTAGCGTTGCCTGGGGTTGTTGTGACCAAAATGCAGGACCCGGCACTTGGCCTTATTAAACCTCATCCCATTGGCCTTGGCCCATTGATCCAGTTTGTCCAGGTCCCTCTGTAGAGCTTTCCTACCCTCAAGCAGATCAACACTCCCTCCTAGTTTGGTGTCATCTGCAAACTTGCTGAAGGTGCATTCAATCTCCTTATCCAGATCATCAATAACGATATTAAAAAATAGTAGCCCCAGAACTGAGCCCTGAGGGACCCCAACTAGATTTCACCCCATTAATCACAACTCTCTGAACATGGCCATGCAGCCAGTTTTTTAACCAATGAAGAGTACACTTGTCTATGCTGTGATTCACCGGCTTCTCCAGGGGAATGTTGTGGATGGTGTGAAAGGCCTTACCAAAGTCCAGGTTGACAATGTCCACAGCCTTCCCCTCATCAAGAAAGAGGATCACATGGTCATAGAAAGAGATAAACATGGGTAAGCAGGACCTCCCTTTCATAAACCCATGCTGGCTGGCCCTGATCCTTTGGCTGCCCTGCACTTGTTGTGAGAGCTCACTCAAATGATTTTAAACAATGTATATGTATGGAATTACTTATTCCATGAGGTGACTCGGACATATTACCAGTTTACCACACAGTACTCCTCATTTAAATTCAAGCAAGTGAACACCATTTTCTTTCTGTGACTGTTTGCATCTTTCAAGTTTTCCAAGTGATTTGTTAATTTTACTTCTTGAAAAGAATCTCTGAAGAGTTGAGCTGCTGAAAAAGAAGCAGTGATGTAGAACTTGTATTAGGTAAAAGAAAATTTGTATTTTTAATCTGAGCATGGAAAAGAAGCTGGTTAAATTAGAAAGCAACTGAAAAGATTGTTAATTGTATCCATTTAATCAGGACTAACACTGCTTGCAAATCATTTTCTGCTGTGGAATTAACGAAGAATAACAACATTGTATTTAAGGGGAACAATTCATTTTGTAAAGAACACTTTAACAAACAAGGAACCTATGGCCATCCATGATAGCCTAAGTGAATACTATCTTTACAGTTCCTGTACTTACAAATATTTCTTGATTGTATTAAGTATTTACCAGTTTATGCTTGTGCTGAAGCCTCTGAAGACCAAGGGAAGATATTGGTATCCAAGATGTGGACTGTAGAAGACAAGAAATAGAGAACATGAGGTAGCCTGCTTCTGGGTGTCCATGGTTTTCTAAATCCCTTTGAAACTCCACTTTAACTTCCATTCCTCACTTGTTTCAAACCCTCCAGCTTCAGAATGTTCTTCTCCAGTCATCCAATGGAATGATTTGAGCAGCGTTTCATCTGGTGTTTTATGTTTTCCTCCCTCCTGTCAGTGGTACCAGAATTTAGTTCCTCATTCCATGTCCTTTTCACCACTTTCTATCACGTGCTTTACAACTATTTTTGTTTTTCCTCTTGTCTCTTATAGCTGGAATATATTTCTAGTGCTGGTCCATCAAGTTTCTGCTCTCTTGTTCTTGATGTTTGATGAATTAACAAATTGTGCAAATAACTAGTTTGCTTTGTTTTAGGTTAATAATTTTGGACAGAAATATTAATTTTCTCTCTCTAGTTGACTTCTGTAATGTCCCAAAATCTAGATACCTACGATTAACATAAAAGCCACATAAAAAAATTCCCACATTCCCACATTAATCTGTAACACAACATGTATTATGGGCTGATCCAGCCTCTGGTTTAGATTCTAGACTGACATGTATATAAGAAGCAGGAGAGTTTTTCCCCAACCTGTTAAACACTTCTGAAAATACAGGAGCTCAGCTGCATTGGACTACTCAACATACAGCTTGTGTGGACATTGTCCTTTTGTGGGAGAGTTGCATAAGCAAGCTTCCTCCATTTCCCATCAGATATTGCCCTAGAGAGAAGGGGGGTGCAAGCATGATAGCTGATATGGAAGAATGGTCTCCTCCAAGCTCAAGGAAAGACCATCCTGAAAAACAGAAAAGCTAGCAAAAGCAGCAAAAAGCATACGCTTGGATGAGCAAGGAACTCCAAGCTCAACTCAGACACAATAAGGGAGGGTACAAGCAGCAGAAGCAGGGGCACGTGATGCATGAGGAATATAGAGCTGCTGTCTGATTTTGCAGGGATGGCATTAGGAAGGCCTAGGCTGATCTGGAGTAGAATCTGGCAAAAGATGTGAAGAGCAGTAAGAAAGTTTTCCACAGGCACCTGGAAAAGGAAGACGAGAGAAATTGTACATCTCCTGTTGAATGGACAGCTGTTCTGGTGACACAGAAAATGAAGAAGGCTGAGATAATACATGCCTTCACCTCAATCTTTCTTAGCAAGATATGTTTTTAGGAATCCAGACTCAGATAGCAGGGGGAAAGTCTGCTAGGAAGCAAGGAAGATGCACACACTGGTGAAGATTCAGGTTAGAGAATACTTAAGAAACAGGACACACAAAAGTCCATGGCACCCATTAGTACTGAGGGAGGTGCTGATGGTGTTGCAAGGCTACCCTCAATTATCTTTGGATGGTCATAGAGGCTGGGAGAGGTTCCTGAAGATTCAAAAAGAGCAAATGTGACTTCAATTTTCAAGAATATCAAGAAGACACAAGGGGCATCAGAGGGTGGTGATCAGTGGCACAAAGTCCAGTTGGAGGTAAATCTCTGGTGGTGTATTCCAGAGATCAATACTGCATCCAGTCCTGTTCAACACCTTGATTAATAATCTGTATGGTGGGACAGAGTACCTCCTTGATAAGTTTACTAATGACGCAAAACTGGGAGGACTGGCTGGTGCACTGTATGGATGTGCTGCTGTTAAGAGTGTCCTAGGAAAGCTGGAGAATCTGGCTGACAGGAATCTCATGAAGTTCAATAAGGGGAAGTGCCAAGCCTTGTCCCTGGGGAGGAACAACTACAGACATCCATACATACTGGGGCTGACTATCTGGAAATCAGTTTTGCAGAAAACATCTTGTGGGTCGTGGTGGATGGCAAGTTGACCATGAGCCAGGGACCTATTCCTGTGGCAAAGAAGGCCAAGAACTTCTTGGGCTGCATTAAGCACAGTATTGCCAGCAGTTTAAGGGAGGCAATCCTTCACCTCTACTCCGAACTGGTGAGACATATCTGTGATGCTGGGTCGAGTTCTGGACTCCCCAGTACAAGAGAGACATGGACATATTAGAGAGAGTCCAGCATAGGCCCATGAAGGTGTTGAAGGGGACAGAACATAGGACAGAACATCTGTCCTATGATGAGAGGCAGAGAGAGCTGGGACTTCAATCCTGTAGAAGAGAAGGCTCAGGGGATCTTATCCATATGTATAAATACCTGATTGTCAGTCTGCAGAATAGTCCTTATAACTACCTGCCTGTGTTCTGAGTGTGTGTTGCTCTCTGACTTAAAGGCATTTCTCCCAGCAAATATCAGGTCTTAACATAAACTTGCCACCCTTCTCCATCCATAGTAATTCTTCAAGATGGCTATTGAACTCTTCTACAAATTTGGCAAATGGGAATGTTGGGCCAGCTACTTAACTTAAACTGCCATGACTTTTTCACATCTTACTTTATATCTGACTTTAACACCTTACCACTCAGCAGCTAAGACATGACTATATGCTCCTGCCTGCCAACTTTCCTGCAGCAGTGGTGAAAGGTAGAAAAGAAGAAAAAAAAACTACTTTGAAATTGCTAAAGCCTGTTTCTTCAGACTTTGCATCTCAGCACTTAGCTTTTGGGTATTGCAACACTAACTGATAGTGTCTCCTACTTTTCTCCCTGTTTATACTGTTAATTAATTTGGTGGAGTTTCACACTTTCTGATTCTGTTCAGTGTTAATTTTATTTTTAGCTATGTATTGCTTTTTCAAGAATCAGGTGGTGTTTCCTTTAAATAAGCAGGCTGTGCAGGCTTAGTGTTGTGTATCCTCACAGCATCAATATCTATTAATTCCTATGATAATTTATAAAAATAGTAGTCTGATAATATCATCTTTTCCACCTTACAAGCAATTCAGTCGTCTCAAAATAGTAAACTACCCTGTTATTCTGTAACCATTTTAAAATTAATGATTTTACAGTCTGTGTCAGGGTAATGGATTAATTTTGTGCAATTTTCAGTACCCATCATGGTTTTTGTCAGAGGAATGAGAAAGTAATGAGAACAGAAATAGGTTACATGCACACACACAAATGAAATAACTCATCCTTGTGAGAAAAACTACCAGAGATGTAGAAGTCTAATCTTTATCTCATGTTAATTGTAAAATATCTCTAAGAACAAACAACAGTGCAACAATAATCCATCTGTATGATAAACACAACAAAACATTTAAAACCCTTTTGAAGGTTAAACTTAACCTCCATCAGAATCAACAAAGTAATAAAAAGATATTTTTCCTTGCATGAGCATATTACTAAGCTAGTCTTTAAACCAGCAAGAATTGTGTGTCAATACATGTGCACTGTGGAAAAAAAAGTATAATTATATAATGCATGTAAGTTATGGGATGTTTTTAATTATTTTTCTGAAAAAGTGAGTTTGTTTTTCCTGAAGGAAGATTTTTAAGTATTTAAGTATTTAAAAAATATGTGGAATGACATATAAAGATGACTCTTAAAACAAAACTAATCCAACCCAGCCTATCTCTGCTACTTCAACATTTTCATTTTCCCTCAATTGTGAACTTGATACTGAAGAATTCTGAACTTAGTTTAGACAGAAATGGGGCAAAAATTTAAGTTTCTGACTCCTTTCCATTTGCCCAGGACTACTTTTGGGCTAAATAATAGCCCAACTTATCAAAGCAGCCTGCAGTCCAGAAATCCTGAGCATCTGGACTGCAGAACTTGTTGGAATCCATTATGGCTTATTCCAGCTCTCACACTCAAGTTTTCATTCGCAAGTTTAATTTTAGAGGAGAAGAGAGAAAGTGAGAAAGAAGAATTGGGAGGCATCCCAGACATGTATTAAGACCTGGGAAGACAGTTTGACTGTAGTCTTTTTGAAGAAATGTTCTACTTGAAAAGAGGGTGGAATGAAAGAACTAAACAGTAAATTCCTTCAGCCTAGGTTGACCAAAATCAAATCAATTCAAAATAAGTGAAGCCATCTGCATAAAATATATTCTCTAGGTGTTTTACTCTCTAATTTACTAAGAGGTAAATTATATCCAGATTATTAAAAAGATCTAATCCTACCCCAGATTTTTGGTGTAAAGGAAAGCCTTAGCATGTTCCACTGAAAAGGTGTTTTACCTTTTCAAACTGTGCTCTCATGTTCTTGTAGTTATGGATTATTCCCTGAACCAGATGGAAATTAATTCATGTTTTTCACAGGAATGGGAGTAATTAAAAGAGTTTTTCATTCAGAAACTTGAACCCTGCGAATTCACACGGGGACATTCTTCATCCTCTCTCAGGGTATGAAACTTCAAATGCAGCATATTTTAACTTCTCACAAGCTCCCTACTTTTTTTAAGAGGTATGAAAGTTGACAAAATCTAGGATAGGATAGGATAGGATAGGATAGGGAGAATATTTCAGTTGAAAGACATCTAAAGGTATCATCTAGTCCAACTGCCTGCATACCTGTGTAAAAGAGTGTGCACCTTGTCCGGAAGAAAATCCACAAATTAAATAAGATTGAAAGTCACTTCTTTAGGTATCCTTTAACAAACTTGCTTATCCACTTATTTTATCTGAACCTTCTAGAGGATATTTTTTCATCTTACATTTTTGAGATAATTTCCTGTAACACAGACCCTTAAGTGTTGATCCAAACTCTGTATTTAATGATGAAAGACAAGCTACAGGTCACTATAGAAAACTATGCTTCCTATAGAGGACCATAAAAAAATGTGGTACCTAATATGTAGTGATAAAAGATAGTTTTTGATGTCAGCAAAGAATTAGATTGAAGCAACTAACTCCTGAGAACTGAAGACTATTCCAGAAAAAAAGGAGGAAAAAATGTAGGGATTTTACAGCTTTTTTTCAAAAATCTCAACTGTACATCTTTGGTTAGTGACTTACGTTCATATTTAGGCACCTTCATGTGCCTAGGTAATATAATTTACTGAAATGTTAAACATTAACATTTCTGTAGATCTCTTTAATTTAGTTTTAGCTGCTTTTGATCCACAGGGAAATAGGAAAGGGAAGGGAAAGTAAAGAGGGATTTTAAGTACATGTAAAACCAAATAGGCTTTGAGTTTCTGAAGCCTTATTTTTTGTGTTGTGATTTTATCTGTGAGGAGAACACTGTACCAACTGTCATTGTGGTCTGAAAATATTTATATAGCTTCTACAGTGCTTTGTATGTGGTGGAACAGGTCAAGGAAGACTGTTAGTAAACAATTTCAGTAGTGAAAGAGCAGCTATAGATTTTGTATCCCTTTACTGAAAAGGGATACATTTAGTGTTCACCAAATGTACATTTTCAGGTACAAAGGTAGCCTTCATAGACCATGTTGAAATTTACTTACATTTTTTCTGTTTAGCTAGAAATAATTGACTAGTCTTCTGATCTCTTTATCCATGTCCTGCAGAGGCTAATGAGGTAGAAAATGAAACATTCCAGCCATCCAAATAGCGTCTGTATCTTTCCTTTTCCTCAAATGGTAAGAAAAATTATTTCTGTACCATCAGCTCCATGATTTTAACAGTGTCTGATTGACATTTATTCTCTGCAGGTTATCAGTAGAAAGGATTACAATGCATACAATCTCTTCCTAAACACAATAAAAGAACCTACCCAGACATCTAGCTTCTCTTGAGCAGCAGTGCAGTGTTATTTCTTGAACACCTAACAGTCAGGTGATTGAACTTAAGAAACAGATAGTCATAGTTATTTGGCAGGTAGAGATTCATGTTAAGCTCTACATAATTGTCCTAAGCATCTGTTTAAGGCTGAATCAAGTTATATGACTGCATTTAGAGAGTTATTACAGTAACTAGACTGTCCACTGCTAGACTGTCTTGACCCACAACATTGGATACTCCCAGTAAGTTCTCAGCATGTTTTACCATCAGAGGAGGCAATGTTTGTCAGACTTTTCCAGATAACTTTGTTCTAAACTGTCAAAAAAAAGGAGGGCAATTTAAGACATGAAATCATGCATGGTAATCTTCTGCAAACCAGGAATGACTGAGCAAACACCCTGTCTAAATTTTGGAGAAAGACATTGAACCAATCTTCTCTTCTGTCAGGAAAGGCTCTTACAAGACTTTTGATTTTGCCAAACTGCCTCAACTAAATTATATGTCTATTACTCTGTACTTCAGCTCAGACTCCTCAAATTTATTCTTTAGCTAGGGACTCATGTTCCTCAGGACTTCTTGTGACTTAATAACAGAGCTAGGTCAGTTGATTTCCTCAGTATTTAGAAGGTCTGTCCTGTCTGTAATAAAAAACAAAATGCGTTTGTTCTGTTTAGGCGGATGGTGCCAATATTAGTGTTTAATATTTTAAAATAATCCCTAGAAACTACGCACTAGTGACAAATATGCACTGGGAAAATTCAATGCCATGAAGAATAGGGAATTTTCCTCATCCAGCTTCTGATTTTTAGCAATTCTTAGTAGGAAACTATCCAATGAATTTGGATAGCTAAGAGCATGAAGGCTACTTGAATCTATGCCAACTGCCAATAGCCCAAGGCTTACTGTGCCACAGGGAACTAGACAGGCACATTTTTATTTGCCTGCCCTTCCACAGAGAAATAAATGATTTTTAATTTACTTCTCCTGTTAAGTAGTTGATTACTTAATTATGGTCTAATTCAGTGAGTTATTAGACTTCTATTTAAAAAGAAACATCTGATAATTAAGTAGCTATTAAAAGAAATTGCTCATTAGTTTGGGAAACACTGGCAACCTTTTTATCGAAAGGCTACTCCCAAGTTATATAGCTTAAAATAGATATAATTTTTTCCAGTAACCCAACTCAGTGGAACCACCCACACAAATAAAATGTTTCTTGGGAATATGAACAACAGCTAGAGCTTGCTCTGGAAAAGATAATTGATCTAAGCTGCTTAGGGATACTCTTAGGAACAATTCTTGCTGCTTTCTGTTACCTTGAGAATAGCATTGACTCCCTAGTCACAGGGAGAAAAATCGTTTCCTAAATTGTAATACTTGTGGGGTTTTTCAAAATCAACTTCTTACTACCTATACGCTGCTTTAAAACTTTAATTCTGTTGGCCTGAATCAAACACTACAAGCCCTTTTCAAGATAGATGAGCTGGTAATGATCATAAATGAAGAGCATATCCATTTGTAATAAGATGCTTGTTTAGTTTAAATGAAGCTAACAAAAAAGAAAATGAACAATAAAAAAATCTTCGCACCGTTGTATTCTGCTTCATATGACTAGTGTGTGTTAAATTTCCTAATTTACTTAAAACAATAAATCTTTTTTAATACCTGCTGGAAGTTGCTTTGTTTGGAGCATTGTCTGTAAGCAGAAGATTTTAATAATTAAAGATATCTCAGAAATCTTGATTGTTTCAGCCCTATCAAACTGACTGAGTTTATGAGTAAACAATTCAAAGCTGTTTTGGTGTGTGGCCTGCTGTGACAAAACATCACTCAGGCTACTGAATCATGAGTCTGTTTGCAAAAGCATGCTACTTGAACAAGCAGAATTCCTTTCTATAGAAAGAAGGGAATCTCTACAAGTTTTTGACTGTGTTGCTCATATAGGGTCAAGAAGAGAATACGCTATAAAATTCAAATTTTTATAAAGAAAAAATTATAACTTAGCAAGTGAAGATTCTTGTTTTCATTTTAAATGTTTTGAATTTGGTTTTGTTTGTATATTTTTTTTTATTCTGAAACATCATATTTTATCAAAGATATTAAGATGGTCAAAACTTTTTATTTTTATTAATTAGTTCTTCTAGAATAGCCTTTATTATTGTAAAGTATGTCAAAATTAAATAGCAAATATGTCAAAATTAAATAGTAAGTTATTTTTTTAACTTTATTGTGTTTTTTTTTCTTTTTGTCAGACAAGCTACATTTGCCTTGAATTATTGAGTAGAAAACCATCCAGTATTTATCAAAATTATATTATTCTTATAAAAAGTATGGTTTTAACACTTCTAAAAGTTAAAAAACTCCATTTGTTATAAAAAATACCTTCTATTTATAACAGAGGACATATTCAAGTTTATTTAAAAATATCTTCTCTAAGGAGAAAAGCTAGAGAAAAAAAAAAGAAAAACTTTGATTATTTAAAAAACAACTTTCAGATATGTTTTGCAAAGCAATAAACATGTATTATATGAAGATTTATGTGAATATACGTAGACAAAAAAAATTTCAGACTTATGTATATTTCCTCTGTTCTATTTATATTGTTGTACCCCAGAATGGCTAAAATTTCTGTTTCAAATCTTAGAATAACTTTCAAGCATCACAACAACATAGTCCTGATTAGAATTTGATAATAGTAATAATTTGTAATTCTCACGCCACTGAGAGATTCCTACATAAGTTGAACTATTTATTCTAATATAAGAAGTGTTTTCTTCATATTAATCTACATATACTACTGTTCATCTACCTATTTCAAAGAGGAGAATTTATTAGAAATTATAATAGGAATAGAATCATAGAATCATCTGGGCCAGAAAGGACCTTCAAAGGTCATCTAGTCTGACCCCCCCCGCAGTCAGCAGGGACACCCTCAACTAGACCAGGTTGCCCAGGGCCTCGTCGAGCCTCACCTTGAACGTCTCCAGGGAAGGGGCCTCAACCACCTCTTTGGGCAACCTCTTCCAGTGCTCCACCACCCTCACTGGAAAGAATTTATTCCTAATCTCCAATCTAAATCTGCTTTTCTTCAG
>JAOQGH010000019.1:75063016-75081984 GCA_025769975.1 Gallinago jamesoni
CGGAGCCTCCTCTTCTCCAGGCTGAACAACCCCAGCTCCCTCAGCCTGTCCTCAGAGCAGAGGGGCTCCAACCCCCTCAGCATTTTTGTGTGCCTTCTCTAGACCCACTCCATCAGGTCCATGTCCTTCTTATATTGAGAGCTCCAGACCTGCTCACAGTGCTCCAGGTGAGGTGTCACCAGAGTAGTGGAGGAAATATGAATTTGATACAATAATTTTACATTACTTAACACTCAACAATGCAATAAAAATATTCAAATAGCCTAAAGCAAACTGGCAGGATTCAAGGAGTTCAGAGGAAGACCATAATTAGGAATGATCATTTTTTTAACTTTGAAACTTTGGCAAGAAAAACTACATGTGGGAAATCTGCCTTTATAGAACCTCCTTATTTTGCAATCCTGCTTACATAATCATTGCAACACATTAAAAACTGCTATGATATAAATTTTCAAAAATGGACAATTATTTTATTTTATTTTTCCTTGCTGAAAGAACCAAGCTTTGAAAATATTTACTTCTTGTAGGCTTCATTTTTTACATACAGTTTAACTCATTAGGTTAATCGTACACTCAGATTTATACCAGTTTAGCATATATTATTGTCTTGAAAAACCCAACCATAACAAGAAATTGAGTCTTTTAAGTATCACTATTTCTCCCTACTCATAGAATTCTAAAGGGACTGATTAAAGGAACACAGTCTAATAACAAATAAATTTTTCCTGTAAGTATATTTCAAATATTAAAAAGAAGTAAAACAAAAAAAAACCCAACAGAAAACACACAAAAAACCCCAACCAAACAAAACCAACAAAACCAAAAACAAAACAATCCCAACTGACAATATAATATTTCGTGCAAGTCTCATTTCCCCTTCACTTTTGCTCAAAAGAAACATCAGTGCAGAATGATGTATTTTACAAAGTGCAGTAGCAGCTCCTGGTGTTGTGTGTCAGGAAAATGAAGTTTCAACAGTTCATAATTAACAGTACTTTTTTCAGCCTTCCCTTTGGAGAAATATATGTATATCTTTGCACCTGATAGCACATATACTTCTACTAATTCCAGAGAATTAGCAAAAGTGAATTAACATATAATTATTAATAAATATATGCATGTTTTCACTAAGGCCTTGTTGGATAGAAATGAAATATTTAAATACCTTCCTTTGCCCTCAGATGTTCTGGGGAAGGGAAGACACCAAAAAATTGGAAATATTTAGGCAAGTTTCTAATTTACTGCTTACCCTACAAGAAGGGATGGATCCTGATCTCTCTTAGATCAAGGAGTGTTTTCTAAAAGGCCTACTTTAATTTTCAAGTTTAACATACTCATAAAAGGAAGGCTATGAATAGGAAGTCATGGTCTCAGGAGAGTCTGAGCTTCATATGTGCTGAGTCCAGCAGGATTGCAAGATCTGATCATAAAGTAGTATAGACCAGAAAGGACCTCTGGGGTCATGGTAGTAAAAGGAGGGTTTACTCTAACTTAGATTGGTATCCTCAAGACCTTGTCCGGTCAAGGAATAAAAAAAAAATAATCCCAGAGATTCTGCCACCTTTCTCGGACTGGTTCCAGTGCTTAATCATCCTAACAGTGAAAATGGTCTCCTTACTATGTAGATCCAGCTGAAATCTCACTTTATGCAACTTGCGTGCCTCTCATCTTTTAGCTGTGCTTCTCTGAGACTTATTTTGTCTCCTGTGTTGTGCTCTTCTCTTTATGGCAATTTAAGACTGCAGCTAGATCCCCCTTAACCTTTTCTTCTTGAAGCTAAACAAACTGAGCTCCCACAGCCTTCCCCAGCATAAACATTCGCTGTTTTAGTGTCCTTCCAATGATTTCCAACTCCTTCAAACCTTTATGCTTTCAAACCAAAGTTAACACAGCAGGGCAAAAGTTGTGAGTTACCAACTACTGAGGTAACAGCTGCTCTGCAGAAGTCAAAGAGTTTATTATTTTTTTGAGTGATAGCAAGTCTGTGCCAATGCTTTTCAACTCCACATAAATATGATTACCTGAACTAGAACACCATTTCAGATGTCTTCTCTGATATATTGCTAGAAATGTACAGTAGGTTACTCCAGATATAATGTAATTTTTTAATATGTTACATCAAAACTAATTTTTGCTAAGTGCCTTACTTGTCTGTGTAAGTATTGGTCTTAGATTGCTTTCAAACCTTTGAATGGAAAAAAGTTGACTGTTTTTGTATGTGCCATGTTTTGGTCCAAGAGCAGTTGCATAGCAGAGACAAATAAGTCATCCCAGACACTTATCAGAGTGACATATTTCACTGAATTTCACTGAATTATTAGAGTTGGAAGGGACCGTAGAGATCATCTAGTCCAACTCCCCTGCTGAAGCAGGATTGCCTAGAGCATGGCTAATGGCCTAATATGGCTAATTTAGATGTAATAAATCCTTACGATACACTACTAGAAGCAGCACGATCTATTTTACTTATATCCTAAGCCAAATTGATAAACGAAGAACCAACCTAGAGTAAAAGCAAAACATTTAAATATGTCAGTAAGTATTTGGACTTGGTATCCCATTGCCTGTTAAAACCATAAAGGAGTTGAGCCCCCAATCTACTTTTCCTTTGAAAGATTGATTTCTTTCTTGTATTGACTTCACTGTTGATATGTTGCATTTACCTTCCCATATCTGATGCCTAACATCCATATGTATAACCTGAGATAACTAGTTGGGGGTGAAAGTTTACCCAACTATTTTCAAGACTTCTGTTTGTTGCCCTCTTCTCATAAATTCTGCAGTCCTTACAATGAATTCAGTTCTCAAACTTTTATGCTGAATCAGAACATAAATCTGAATGTTTTCCTTCTCCTTTTATGAGGTTTTATGGCCAGGAATGATGTTGTGAAGAATTTATGAACGTGAAATCTTCACTAACTACAGGTTTATTGCCTTTTCGAGAGGAATAAATCCAAGCTACCTTAACGTATAGGTAGAAAGTTCTCTTCACTGTAGGATTCAGCACTGACAGTGTCCCAGGGTCTTTATAACTGTTGGATGTTTTCATGGTTGTAAAAGACGTAAGTGGAGCCCAGGATATAGATTAACCGATCTCCTCAAGTAGTCAAGCAGAATATCTGCTTGAGAAGAAGCAAACTTGCAAGCAATCCATTTCTTAAAGTAATGTAAGGCAAAGATGCATTACATTATTAATCTTTTCTCTGGAATTTGTCATTAGTTTTGCAAATAACCCAGGTTCCAAATCTATACTATATTATGAGTATTTTGTATCAGAAAAATAAAATGTGAAGTTGCAAAATAATGCTTTTTTCCCTTTGAACAAGTACTAAATAATGATAATGAAAAAAGGTACAGACGTGTCTCATAACATAGGGGAATTGACACTGTTGAGTATGTCTCTAAATTATTTTGAAGTGTGCATTAGTGGAAATGCAAACTGAATTAAGTACCTTCATCTGCTACTGGAAGCTGCTCTGTCTGATCCTTTAAAGAATACACATTTTCACTGCAGTAATCAGAGGTTTAAATGGACTTAATGTAATTAGAAAAACCCTTGGAAATATATATTAACTCTTATGAAAATGGATATGCTTTGTAGATTAGAACACATTGTTTCAGCATCAGCGTAGAGCTATGGAATTACAGTTCTAAAGTACTAACTTTGCTCAGATATGGGTATAGTATAAGGCTCCTCTTGAATATAAAAAGAGACAAATGCACTAGGTGCATATATGTACAAAATTCATGCTGAATATCCTTTTCAATACTTTAAAGCTTAGCATGAACAATGATTCATAACTGCTATAATACTTCTAATCTGTCCTGAAAATGTAAATGTGAATGTATTTCGACAATTTACGATGCTGAAGAAAAGTCAGTCTTTTGGTAGTAAGACATTTAAACTTAGTTTTTCACAGCAAAAACAGTACAAGTTATTCTGTTCTGCTTTGTATGAACCTGAGCTCCTTATAAAGAACCCAAACCAGAATATACCTTCATGCAAATAAAAATTAGAGAAGCCTACATTCATGACTGGCATGCCTATCTGGTATTACATGCATGTAAATTTGCATACAATCCCACGTTCAGTTTGTGCAAATACTTCTATAATTGAAACTTTTATTTGCTGAACAAGAAATCTCAGTGAAAAAAGTAGAAAGTTTCTGAGTGTTTTCTGACTGCATCCAGTACATCAGTTTCTCATGACATTCCCTATTTATCTCTTCAACCTTTGTAATTTGTTTCATTTAGACATGATGTCAACACCTATTTTTCTTTTACCTTTCTTTAAGATTCAACTGACTGAATCTCTTAAGTATATGTTAAATTTAAAGTGCAAGTTATTCTGTGACTTTAACATAAATGTTTATGTGACTGAAGTTATACATAAGCTTATGAGCTTTCCTGGACTCAGGTTCTTAGTGACCTAAGCTCTCTTCACCCATGAAATGGTCCATGAGACAGTAAAAACATGATTATTAATACTGTTTGATACATGCTTTCTCCCTAAGGAGATATTTGCTGGCTCAAAAAGGACTCAGGGTACAGCCAAGATGCTATTCTAATGTGGAGGATCAGCGAGGAAATTGCATTTTGGCTTTAAAGCTGCTTGATCACCCCACTCAACATGGTTTTGTCAGGAGCTCCTGCCAACAATGTTATCCTTTCCTCCTGAGAGGCTTAGAAGGTGTGCAGTGAAACCCTGCCAGCTGTCTTCAATGTCAGGTGGAGATTTACCAGGAGAGCTAAAACTGTTTGAGCCCCCTCCCTGATGTAGTCATTTGTTTGAAGTAATTTGCTCCTATTCTGTAAGCAATTTGACATGGTAATGACAAAATGACTGCTCGTTTCCTGCTGGATGTCATCTCAATAATTTCATAAGGAAACACTTCACAGGCACTGTAATATTTCATATTCCAGTCCTGATGTGGCCTCTTGGTAAAGAGTGGAGTGTGCTAATTGCTTGGGAGAAGGACAGACTGCTATAGATATGTTAATTTTTTCTCTCAAGAACATCGTCAACCGTTGCTCTGGAGTGGTGATTAACATTTAGCCAACTGGCTGGATTAGCTGAAGCTGAAAAGATGGACTGCAGGTTAAACGACAGGAGGGTTTTGATCCTGGCTTTACCAAAACTTCCCCGATGTCTCAAGCAACTTCATAGTGTGCTTAGGTTTTTATATTCATAAACTGGGTGGTAAATATACTTAGGGTGCCTAATATTTTTAGGACAAATTGACTTAGTATGTGGTATTATAATTCTAGGTGTTAATACTTTATTTTGTTATTAAGTTTTAAACACTTATGAAAATGGTTAAAAACCAGACAACTACTTATAACTGGTAGATGAGTCACATTTGGTGTGCTTGCTTTGCCTACCATCCTTTAGAAATTTGCCTATTTAGCAAGCAAACAGATATTCTGAAGTGGGGATTGTCATGTTTTCCTGACAAAACCAGATTTTGTTGTTGTTTTTATATTTAGACTAATAAAATGGACAAAACTGGTGGGTTGCAGTGTAAGGATCCCTGCTAGTCACACACAGGGACAACAGATGCCTCTGAAGCCTGTCCCCAAATCAAAGTCGTGCAGGTTCTAGAAAACAGGGTTCCTGTGACTCAGTATGTGTGTATCAAGTTTTGAGTATAATATTGACATTTTCTCTGCTTAACCTTAGAATTTTGCCTTTCTTGGAGTTATCTTTGAATTTCTCTGTGCATGGTGAGTGCTGAGAACAAAAAAAACAGTATTCCATTTATGATTTTGTGCTTCCTTCACACCGTGTGTGTCCATCACTGTATGCCTCCTTTCTCCTGCTTGTTTTTTTGTTGTTGTTGTTTGTTTTTTATTGTTAGGGTTTTTTTGTTTGTTCGGTTCTGCTTGGGTTTTTCTTGATTATAAGGAGATGATAATATTTTGCAAATTAACTTTGGGGGGAGGGCAGTTCCTTGCCACATGACACTGGAAAAATTAAAAGACAGGTAGAAAAATATCTTGTATGGTCTGCAGCTTCTGATATGGAAGAAAAAGAGTGATGTATTGGGTTCACTTGGTTGATTGACAAATAAATTCTAGATATCAGTGAAGAGCATTACAAGAGTGGCTAATTTAGTTTTTGTGGGATTTTTTTTTTGTGGGAATATTTGGAAACTGTGAGTGTTTTAATATGTTTTTAACAGAGGGAAATGGTCTAGTTACAATACATAATCTTTCTTCAATGATCTGCTTTACAGATGTCAGCATTAGAGATCCTTAGAATTTGCCCAAAAATATGTAAGTATATGATATTTGATAACATACTTCATCAATGATAGCGATGGAATGATAGCTAAAAATCCCAGTACACTTGCAGTAATTTTTGGCAGGTGGCATAAGGATGTTTTCAGTTCTTGATATCTTTGTTTACTTAAAAACACAACTGTTCTTTCTAGTTAGGAGCTGAGTAGTCTCCAGTCTGCAATTTGAAAGTAAAATGACAACTTATATGGAGATAATTATGTGAGAATGGCAGCATTGCTTAATTGAAACAATCAGTTCGAAGCAAAAATATACAACCTTGAATTTAAAAGTGACAAAATGTTATAATACCCAGTGTTTACTGACAACTCTTTGCAATTTACTTTAAATTCTTATACTACTAAAAGGAACAAAGCTCCACAAGCTTGTTCTTTAAATTTTTTTAGCTTGCTCTTAGCTAAAGGAAAATAAATAATATTTATTTGATGCCACATGCTGCTTAATTGCACAGTACGTTGCATATAATGCTGTGTACAAAGGTCTTGGATTTCTAAAACAGGACTTAAAACTATGAGAAGAAATTTGTACAACACACAAACAGAAGCGTAGGATTCCATGTTGAGATAATCGCACTAGAGTTCACCTATGCAGATGGAGAAAAAGTAATTTATTTAAGATTTGCTAATGAGTAAAGGAGTGACCTCAGTATTGCAAACACAGTCTGAGAGCTAGTTCTGACCATAATCAGTGCCTCAATTAAAAAAATTAAGCTATTGTTGTTTATAGTATAGTTCAGGAATTGTTTTGTGATTTAACTTGTACAGAGATATGCTTGTATCTTAAAATCTCTTGCTTCTTCTAGATTATGCAGCATTTCTAGATTTATGCCTCCAAGGAAACACAATTTTGGGTCCCCAGAGAGGAGGTCTTATATCTTAGTATAGCTCAAATGTAAAATAAAAATTAAAAAGAGAATGATTATTGGATTTTGTATTCCAACTAAATAAAGTCTGTTGTCAACCTAGTGAATTATCTAAAAAGATGAACTTTGCCGGTACACAGAGTACAAGACTAATTGGTAGGGAGCATATGAATTTACTTTAATTCTTCCCAGTTATGCTATTTTTATACTAGTTATTTAGAATTGACTTTTCCTCATATTTCTGTTAAACTCTTTTAATCTTATCTCAACTTTTCATTTGCAACCATAGCTTAAAAAGTACAAAATGAGTTCTAATTAATATCATTGTCAGTCAATAGTTAAAAATAGAATGTCTTTCCTTATTCAGTTCAACCACACATGTTTCTCAATATTTCATACTCAATGGTTTTGATAAAACTTTCTCAATACTCAATTTCTCAATTTCTTAATCTCTGGCATCCACCAATCTCTGGTTTTGACATAATTTCTGTAATTGCTCCATACATCATGAGTAAGAAGCCTAGTATCACTCCTGATGGGAGACACTACAGAATTAAAATAATATGAATCAATGCCTCCAAGATTTGTTATTTCTTGCACATGCTGGAATTTTTAAACATTTTTTGAAGCATCACATTGTTTTTCACCTTTGTTTGATTTATTGTGTTAGTCTCAAATACCATATCTAGCAGAATCACCCTCTTTACTGTCTTTCACTCCACAAGTTACTTTGACAATTTTTTCTCTTCTTCTCTGAGTCTTATTTGCCCTTAGTGTTCCTACATCCTCTTGCCCTCATATTGATGCTCACTTCCCATCCCCAGTTCCCACCACATAGTCCCCTTCTCTATCATGGTATGTAGCCTGACTTGTGCATCTCACCTCTTGACTTGCTATAGTTTTTGTTTCCAACAGCTGTTCTTGCTCCTCTTTTGCCAGCTGATTCATATTTTCTTTTTATTTTACATGGATGTTGTCTGATCCCTGATCACAGGCACTATTTCTCCTAGCAAAATGTAGACAGATATCACCCTCTTAGGTTGAATTATTTTTATGCTTTGGATTTTTACAGGAATCAGTTCTTAATAACTCCAAGTCTTCCTCTCCGTCCCCTTAACTTTTCTCAATATTATGGAATAATCCTGGAATTATTCTGGACTGAAGAGACCTCAGGAGATTGTTTAGTCCAAAATGATGATCTAAACAGCGTCAACGATAAATTCACAGCTAGTTGTTGTGAGCTTTGACCAATTGAACACTGAAACAATTTGTCTTGGTGACCACAATTATCCTCATATTTATTTTTTTTAATATTATTATTTTCTGTATTTTGTGTCAGAAATCATATCAGTAAAAAGACTCTGTCTTCTCAGAAATACTCTCATAGGCATTAGGAGGCTGATGTTTGATGGCCTTCCAATATTTTTTTTTCCTCCACTTACAGAAAAGACTACCACAGGACAGGTGTTCCACTCCCCAAGCATTTTGGTGGCTGTTTGCTGAATGTATGCCAATTTATCTGCATCTTTTGTTACCTGGGGACCCAAAACATTTTGCAATTAAGTCCAACAAGCTGAAAATACCACCAAAGAGGTCCTAAAATATGTTTTTACAACATATTCGGTGGTTTTGCACCGAAGTATTGCACTGTTGTTTTTCCTACTTTATTTTATAGCATGCATACTGTTGAGCAGCTGTGCCAAGCTTAATTACATTGAATCTAACTAATAGCAATAGATTGTTCTTGGTCTTTTGACTATGCACTTGCTGCTATTAGTGAGAATACATTTCTGGAAGTTTATACTCTAGTGTTATGTTATTTGAAATATATAATTTACAGAGATGAATTATAAGGTTTAGCTGAAATTTAAATTAAACAAATATATATTTTATGGTTGTGATTTGATCTGTTGTATGCACATGATGATTTTTGTATTTCACATTTTCTGCAGCAGTCATGTTTCATTAGCCACGCTCTTTCAAAAATCTAGAATTTTATCAATATTTTTTTGGTCATTAATTCTTATTACATTGGTTTATCTTTTTCAATGTGGAGGATGATGTATCTTCTATTTATAATTGTGGAGGCTGTGTTTGCTTTTGCTTTGTTTTGCTCTTTTTTAATAAGTGATTGAATATTTGCAGTAAACATTGGTTCATTCTTAGTAAAAGCAAACATTTTAAATATGTTTGTTTTCATATGATCCTGGGGGACAAAAAGGCTTCTGATTATACAAAAAGTACTTGTTACAGCAGCATGAGAAAAATCAGGATATTCACTGTGATTTTCCTTATAGAAAGAATGTTTCATTTGCACCTAGCACAATATATACTGAAAATCATTTGCTCCTAGCATAACATATAATGAAAATATCACAAAGTAATTGAAAAGAATTGCTATTCTTTAATATATTTCCTCATAAATAATTAATCTACATGATCAACATATGAGTTTTTGTTTTAAATGCTTTCTGAAGCAGGACACTTTAAACCCATAGATTTTCTGTTGAACAATGCTCAGTTTGGTTTATATAACCATAAATAGGAAAATGGTAAACTGCAGGGATATTGTATGCATGCTGGAAATTTGGACAGTTCAGACATAAGGAAAATCTTTTTCCTAGAAAATGAGGCTATGGAAATATTTAGATTGGTCTCTTGGTAAACTTAAATTGGCCATGTAAGAATTATGCAGTTATGATTAATGCAGAGAATTTATTTGGATTCTAGATTGCTTTTATAAAATTTTTTTTTTTTTTTTTCCTTGGGCTTAAGAAATCATTCATTGTGGTACAATCTAGCAATAACTTGGTTATATTTTAATTTGTTACAGTCCCATTGGATTCATGGTCATGGTTAACATAAAATATCCTTAGTAAAACAGAAGGTAAAACTCAGTATGCTGGTACATTCAACCGTTTAACCTTTCACTTTTGGAGAGGAGTATTATTTAATTTGTGGTAATAATAATAAACGATAATGACACTCTTCAGGGTTGTCAGCTTTGGGTAGTCTTTAGCATGTGTATGTATGTACCTCTTGCCATCCTGTAGTTTCAAATGCATGAAGTTAGATGACAAACCTTGTCTCAGAGTGCACTCATGTTTTGATGACTGAGAATACTAAAGGAGTAGGGCTGGGTTGTTCATTAATATATTAATAATAATATCTTTTCTGCCAATACTGGGAATAGCTAAACAGGAAGAAAGTTACATGAGTATGTTTGAAACTTTCTGCAATACATAGATGTAAAATAACGTAAATAGGGTGATAAGTTAAAACAATTTAAAATGCAAAGTGGTTGATGTAAAATTCTAAAAGCACATTGAAGTTCTGTATTCCATGGTGTTCATGATACGGAGTTTAGTCATTTTTATGAATCAAAGCTAAGGTGAAATTTTACATGTATCCACCATTGCTTCTGGCAGCTGGGAAGCAGTGAGGAACTTGACTCACAATGGTTACATTTTGCGTCCACAGTGAACTGCTTTTTGAGAGAATTTTAGTTTGTGTAATGGGCATGGAGGAAAAACATGATCTCAAATGGGTGACCTCACTGGTGAGCTGCCAGAAGTAGTTAACTTTTTGTGAGGCAACACATAATTGATACCAACTAACATGGGACATGGGTAAGTGCCCCATCAAGTGACAAGAAATGAATAAGTAATGAGGAGAGAAAAAAAATCAGAGCCAAGGACTAGAGGGGCAAAGATGATGGAGATCATGTCTGATAATTTTTCAAGACTAGAGAATCGCCAGAACAAGACCTCAAAAATTTTTAGGAAATGATGCTCTATCACTCTTACACCTTTTTCTTTTTCTTTTTTTTATTTTTTTTTTAATTCGAGTGTGTGAACTCAAGTGAATCAGAGGAAAAGCTAAGCATCTTTTTATCCTCACAGAAATTTATGGCAGCCTTTTCAATAAGGCATGTATTGTACCTGAACATTTAATTGCATTTGTGATGGCCCTGCCTAATCTCTCTTCCTGCCTTCAGACATGTCTGAAATCATTTGTGCTAGTGCTAATTTCTTCTAAAGTTCCCTTAACAGAGCTGCTCTCTTAATGCTTAGAACAAACATCAGAAAAATCTTTCTAAAGTAACCCAAATTAACCAATGTTTTTTCCCAATAATATGAGAATATCATCTAGCTTCTTTTCTTCTACTCCATATTAACTCTTTTAACATCCTTCTCTTAAACCTGAACTACAAATTATTACTTCCTAATTTACATACATAGTTAATTTACAACTTGTTACTTAATTACAGATTGTTGGTTTAGTTTCTTTTATCTTACTTACATACTGTTAAACCAACTGGAGAAAAAATAAAGGAATAATAAAAAAAAAAGGTGTTTCAATGTCTCACAAGGATTTTTAGAATAAACATTTAAAATAGTGATTTTCAAAACCCCAAATCCAAATAACCATACTGATACTGATTCATTCCAGCAAATCATCCATTTGTTAAGATTTAGTGCATAAGCGTAACACATATGTAAGTTACATATATTCTGTAATATCGTATATAACTTTAATATCAGATGTTTTTGTCACTTTGAAAGGCTTCAGGATTTCATGAAAGCATCAAACACAGGAACAAAACTTTAGCCAGGAGATTTTCTGTTAAACTGAAAGTTGCTTACATAATGCTAATAAAGGTATCTATAGAAAGACAAATATACAAACTGATTTTATTTTGTACAAACACTGTTTCAGTTTATTAAATGATCACTTAATAAGGCCTAAAAATTTTGAGTGTTATTTTGTTCATTTAGGTTTTTAATTTTCCTTGTTACGGATTGAAAGGTTGACAGTCAAAATTGTTGTTTTCCAGAATTCTTCTGAAATGTGTTTTCCTTTGTTTGATTTTAAGTTCAAAACCAAAAAAAGATAACGTAAAACTGAAAATTAGTCACTTTTTAAAAAGTTAGAAGACTTATCCTTAAAAGCTCTTATTTATGATGACTTAAGTGCTGTCAATGACTGAAATGTTCATCGATATAGAAGGACATGCTTACCAAAAACCCCATTTTATAAGTGCCAGAGTATAACTAAACTTAAAGGATGTATAATCTTCTACTATGTAGTAAAATAAGTACAGATATGTACCAGGCACACAAAATTCATTTACTGAAACTCACCCTGTTCCCTGGTTTCCAACATACTTATGTAGAAGTTTAAGATACTTTATAAACTTTCTATAACTTTAGGTCCAACTTATTCTGCTGGTAATAAATGCATAGCTTTTATACAAAAAAGAAACTTATTTCAATGATTAATTTCACCTGTGATGGATTTCTTTCATCCTGTCTTTGTCACACACTTGAAGCAAACTGCCTTGAAAATTTTTTGACTCTCTATCTTTTTCCATTTATACAGTACCAATGTTTCTATTTTTCCTATCTTTCAGTACTAAATTAACTGGAGGCAGAACACAGCCAAGAATATTTTCTTACTCTGTGCAGAGTTGCCTTAGGATGCTAGGTTAAATCGTGACTCTGCGGGGAATCAGCCAAATGTGATACCTCTGGCAAATCAAGGGGAAGTAGACAGTATTGCAACTGAACATCATATATTGCTCCTAGACTGGGAATATCTCTCTTGTAGTTACATGTTGTTACAGTGAGAAACAAATCTATGGGGATATGTTTGTTGTTTGAGTCACTCAGACTTGCCTCTCTTGGTCTTTCCCATCTTCCCCACTGTCATGGTTTCAGCTGGAATAGAGTTGGCTTTCTTACTAGTAATTTGTATAGAGCTAAGTTTGGTATTTGGGATGAAAATAGTGTCAGTAAAACATTGATATTTGGGGTTGTTGCTATGCAATCAAGGCCTTTCCTGCTTCTCATACTGCCCTGCCAACAAGCAGTCTGGGACCAGACAAAGCACAAGAAGAGGGATGGGATACAGCTGGGACAGCTGACCCCAACTGACCAAAGGAATATTCCATACCATGTGATGTCATGCTCAGTATATAAAGCTGGAGAAAGAGGATGGACAGGCTGGAGAGGGCAGAGCTATTCAGACTGACAATGCTTGTCTTCCCAAGTAAACATTATGTGTGATGGAGCTGTGCCTTACTGGGGAAGAGTGAACACCTGACTGCCCATGAGTGGCAGTGAATGAATTCCCGGTTTTGCTCTGCTTGTGTGCACCGTTTCTGCTCTACCTGTTAAGCTGCCTTTATTTCAACTTACAAGTTCTCCTTATTTTTTCTGTTTCTTCTCCCCATCCCACTGGAGGTCGGGAGAAGTGAGCGAGTGGCTGCATTGTCCTAGTTGCCGAGTGGGGTTAAACCACAACACCCACCTTCCACATATTAGAAATAAGCTCAGCAAGCAGGAAATCCTCTTTTTCTTCTGGTTCTGTAGTAATGTCAAGGAATGTTTCCAACAGACTTTATTTTTTTTCATAGAATGGTTAGAGCTGAAAGGGACCTTAAAGATCATCAGGTTCCCACCCTCCTGCCCTGGGCAGCGACACCTTCCACTAGAGCAGATTGCTCAGAGCCCCATCCAACCTCCCCTTGAACACCTCCAGGGATAGGGCATCCACAGCTTCTCTGGGCAACCTGCACCAATGTCTCACCACCCTCATAGTGAAAAATTTCTTTGTAATATCTAATTTAAATATCCTCTCTTCCAGTTTAAAGTTGTTACCCCTCATCCTATTGCCACACTCCCTGATAAAAAGTCCCTCCCCATCTCTCCTGCAGACCCCCTTTAGGGACTGGAAGGGGCTATAAGTTCTCCCTGGAGCCTTCTCTTCTCCAGGCGGAACAACCCCAGCTCTCTCAGCCTGCCTACATAGGAAAGATGCTCCAGCCCTCTCACCATCTTCGTGGTCCTCTGCTGGTCTTGGTCAAACAGGTCCATGTCCTTGTGCTGAGGACTTCAGAGCTGGATGCAGTACTCCAGGTGGGGTTATTGTGTATGAACTTATGCAGAAAAAACTATTATGTTAAAAAGCAAAAATAATCCAGGTAATCACAGAATGGTTAGAGTTGGTAGGGACCTTAGAGATCTTTGAATTCCAACCCCCCTGCCATGTGCAGGGACACCTGCCACTAGAGCAGGTTGCTCAAAGCCCCATCCAGCCTGGCCTTTAGCATCTCCAGGGATGGGTCATCCACAACCTCTCTGGGCAACCTGTTCCAGTGCCTCATCACCCTCACAGGAAAGAATTTCTTCCTAATATCTAATCTCTAAATCTCCCCTCTTTCAATTTAAAACCATTACCCCTTGTCCTGTCACTACATGTCCCAACAAAGAGTCCCTCTCCAGCTCTTCTGTAGGCTCCCTTCAGATATCAATAGGCTGCTATGAGGTCTCCCCAGAACCTTCTCTTCTCCAGGCTGAACAACCCCAGCTCTCTCAGTCTGTCTTCATAGGAGAGGTGCTCCGTCCCTCTGATGATCTTTGTGGCCCTCCGCTGGACCCATTCCAACAGGTCCATGTCAATAAACAATAATAAACAATTTAAGTTAATACACAGTTAAAAGTAAAACTTTTTTTACTGTGAAGGTGAGCACTGGAGCAGAGTTTGTGAAGTCTTCCTCCCTGGAAACATTCAAAAGCCGGCTGGACAGAGTCCTGGACAACTGGGTCTGGTTCACCCTGCTTGAACAGGAGGTTGGACAAGATAACCTCCAGAGGTCCCTTCCAACCTCAATCATTTTGTAATTCTCTGAATGACGGGAAAGAGGCACAGAACCAAACATCGGTGTTTATGATCTGAAGATTTATGAGAATGCCAGGTTTTCACCTATATAGAATCTTCAATTCCATACTATCTTGGTCTTAATAAGAAAAATATCATTTATGAGAAAGAGTAAACTGAAGTACTGGGACTACCATTATGGAAAATTATAATGTGGTTATGTGACAACTTCTATGCATTTTGAATAAATACTGTGATGCTGTGAGCAATAACCATTCATAGCTTAATCACTTGACCAACAGTACAAAGGGTTCTGCCAGTGCTGAGGAAGCATGCAAACCTGGTGATTCTTTTCAGCACTTGAATTCTCTTTTTTGATTTCATAACCTTTTTCTAGGCAACCAAAACCCCTAAGTTCCATAGTCATTACTAAATAACAAGAGATTTAAGATCTATTTTACACAAGGTATAATTACATCTACATTAAAGATAATTATGCTTTGAAATGATGCCAAAGTTAGGAAGTGCCCAAGTTGTAGGTGCCTGCTACATGCAAGTCAGTGCTCAATGTGTAGAGTGTTATTCTGAAGTTTAGTGATATGATTGCTATCATCTTCACCATGTCCTTCCCATCAAATCACACAAAAGTGAACATTATTTGTAGTGTGCTAGGACATCCCTTCAAAATTTTCCTAATTTATGCCTACAGTCCAGCAATTTAGTTCGTAAACGGTAAGAGGACGAAGAAGTGACATATACATGAAGGGGAAAGATGAGCAGGTAAGAGTAGGTAGATAAATTGCTACCACTATCTCTGCAAATTTAATGTTGAATTGTTAGCATACATAAAAAGTCTCTACTTGAAAAAGAGAAAAGAAGAAAGAAATGCTACAGGTGGCCCCATATTGGCCGAGATCTATAGGACCAGCCAGTGCACATCAGTGCTGGGGGACTTATATGCTGGTAAGTGAGGAAGAAAACCGATCTTGAAATAGTCATACAGACATAAGAAATATCTTTCAAGTACGTTTGCCAGTACCAAGGAAATACATCAGGCTATTGTACACCGTGTGAGGGTACTGTCAGCAGGAGCTGAGCATTGATTAGAATGAATCAAGCTGTGTTCAAACAGTGTTTGTGGACTAACCCTGTACTCTATCTCCTTTGAGGTACCACTCCTGGACTGAGACTATTGCAAGGCCCAGGGCAGTCTTGTGCCAACTGAAATTTCTCCTCCATTTGATTTAAAATTGGTGTACTATTAGTATTTGGCATGTTTTAACTAAGTGTTGTGCCCTTGCTGTGTGAAGCTCCTCCCTCACTGCAGGCTAAAATCAGATGTTTAGATTAAAGGTGTTATGTATTTGGCTAGTATGAATTAGGGTTGTTTTTTTTTTATATACAGAAACAGGACTGGGGGAGTTTTCTGGGTTTTTTTGTTCGTGTTTTTTTTTTTTTTTTTTAAGAATGCTGATATCAGCTGCCTCAGGTAAAGACATACGCTCCTTGTGAGCTGTTGCTTTTTCCATGGCTGTCTAAACATTCAAGAAACAAGGTTAACAGTTTTCATAGGTAAGACACACCACTTTATATCATCAAAATCTTTACCATCTTATTCCTTTCAGAACAGACACTTAACATACTATGATAAAATATATGGAGCACACAGTGGCATCAAAAAGTTTTGTTTATTCAAATGGGACTTCTTTGACATCTAATTATGACTGTTTAGCTGCCAAGATTATTATAACTCTTGCAGTTTTCACTGTGTCAGGAAGACATCTGTTAAAGACTTCTATTTACTGTCTAGTGTGAACAAGGTGTATTTGCCACAATCACTCTCCATATGAGAAGAATCCAAGATTAGAATACAAAGTTGGTTTAGTAATGTGTTCTCCACGCATCTGCATCTACAAAATGCATTTAGAAAATTAATATAGAGATGTGTTCGACTCTGTCACCATTGTTCTCTCCCCATTCTGTTTGTAAGATTTGATCTCACCATTCCTGTCTCAGAAAGCTTTTATTCCATCTTCAGTACTTTTAACTTTGTATATAATTATTGTTCAAGTTTTAAACTAACATTGTTAGGATTCTAGGCATTCCCATATTATAAACTGCAGTGTGTTTGTCCTAAGACTTCTACTCCAACCGAATAGACCTTCCAGTTGTGTCCTTCCAGTGGTGTCCTTCCAGTGGCGTTTTCATAAAGGTCTTGACTGACAATATAATATTTTATATTGTCATATATGTATATATACACTAATAAATTTATATTGTCATAAATATATATATTTATATATACTAATGGCATGTTTTCACTATTTCACAACAGTTCCCATGATAGAATCAGATCGGCCCAATTATTCATCTTTAATAATTGCATAGTAAACACCAGAATTTTTATCAATTATGCCAAAAACATCTGATGCATGTGGTTTTCTTTTAGTGATGGCTCACATATGTAATGATCACGTATGGATAATGGTGATTACTGTAACTGGCAGGCAGCTCAAAGTCTGTGGGAAATTTCCATAGACAAATGCTACAAATCTCAGTTGTTTCCATCATCACCTCTGAGTGCAGAGATCCAGATTAGTGTCAATATTTTGATTGTCACTGCAACTGGAGAATAAAAAGGCTGCAGAGGCCTCTTCAAAGTATTTTTAGTGCTGTGGGTTTTAATTAGAAAACAAGTATTTGCCTCAAAGCAGCAGTTGTCATCAGAGATCGCATGTAGCTTTCAAGCCAACTATTGTTAATCTTCTTTGCATATATTTAAGACTAAAAACCTTTCTAATTAAACTCTTAAAGCCTCTTATCTTGGAGGCCTGACTGACGCTGTAGTGGAATATATCATTCCCAGCAACAATGAACAAAATTGTAATTCCCTACATAATACAAATCAAGTTGATTGTAGAACATTATGTCCATTAGAAAGTAATAGATTTTTTTACATGTTTGATCAAAGCAGCTGGTATTTAATCCAGGCTGAGAAGCAGAAGGCTATTTCATACTACCTATTGTTTAATTCATGGCCAGGTCTGTGATTTACTGCAAAAAACAACACAGCAACTTTATGGGATGCCTATGCTACCTAGATAATGTACGTAAAATAACGGTCAGCACATAAACTTAACACAGGCATTTCAAAGAGAAGAAAAATAATGTTCAGGATGAAGTAATGTATTTTAAAATGCAAATGAGAGGTGAGTGTGAATGAGGAGAGAATAAAAATGCCATTTTTTTATGTTTTTCAGGTTCTAAAAAAGATGCTTCAGCTGCGATTGGGAAAATCCACAGTGGATTTTTGGATGTTGGAGGATCTTTCAGCTTGCAGAGCTTTGTCTCCACCTTGTATGTCAGAGGAAGATGGTAAACACACTTCTGCCTCTTGTCACTATTGCCCACACAACTCTTTGGCTTCTGCAGAAAAAAAATTTACATTGAGATTTCAAAGGGCTTGCAGTTTTTCAAACACAAGTGAGAATAAGGAAGCTTACTGAAGAAGACAAAGGCTATAAATTTCTTCTCTTATCAGAGAAAAATACAGTGAAATTTTTTCTGTCTGCGCTGGTATGTTAGATCAATAGAGAGGAAGGTGCAGTGGGAAGTTGACAGCTAATAGGTAAGGAAAAGAAGTATGAAGTTCTCTTCTCCTCCAAACTGGACAACGTTCTATGTAAAGGGATCAGAATACTTTCTTTTACCTAATAGACGACAGCTGAGTTAGTGTTTCCTCTTCCCTGGTATTCCTCCTGTAGTAATACCCAAAGAAGTTTAATGTTGTTTATCTGGTCCATGTTCACCTCCTCTTCATTTGAAGACCAAGGGGGTATCTACATAAAACCACACACAATCCAATGTGAATAATTTTATAGGAAGGTGTGGTGTAGGATAAACCTTTTTCCACCTTGATTTTCAAGCTGAGATTGCTGCTATTACAGCAATCAAAGAGTTGAGAGACAAAATTGGGGATTGAGTGCACCTTTGGTAAGTTTGCAGATGACACCAAACTAGGTGGGAGTCTTGGTCTGCTTGAGGGTAGAAAAGCTCTACAGAGGGAGCTGGACAGACTGGATCAATGGGCCAAGGCCAATGGGATGAGGTTTAATAAGGCCAAGTGCCGGGTCCTGCATTTTGG
>JAOQGH010000019.1:75082084-75111774 GCA_025769975.1 Gallinago jamesoni
TGGCCTCTTCTCCCAAGGGAATAATGACAGGACCAGAGGAAATGGTCTGAAGTTGTGGCAGGGGAGGTTTAGATTAGGTATTAGAAAGAATTACTGTCCTGAGAGAATGGTGAGGCACTGGAACAGCCTGCCCAGGGAAGTGGTGGAGATACCAACCATGAAGGTATTTAAGAAACGTGTAGATGTGGCACTTCAGGGAATGTTCTAGTGCCTGAGACTGTGGTGGTCTTTAGTGTGTGTAAGGTAAGACTTGGTGATCTCAGAGGTCCTTTCCAACCATGACGACTTGGTGATACTGTGAAAATATACTTAAATATAGTACTCTATCTATGGGTTTATTAGTTTGATGAAAACAATGTGGATGTTTTCCCTGTCTCGTTTCAAGATCCTGTATCTATATATCCAATTCTAGTATTTATTGTGAAATAATGAATATATCCTCAGAAATAGGAATGAAAAAACCTCATCTACCTGGCTACCTAACTTACTGTGTAAATCTGAATTTCACTGAATATCACTTATAGTTTTTTTTTTTTAGAGTTGGAAGGGACCATAGAGATCATCCAGTCCAACTCCCCTGCTGAAGCAGGATTGCCCAGGGCATGTTAGAGCACGTTACTCAGGACTGCATCCAGGCGGGTCTTGAAAATCTCCAAAGAAGGGGACTCCACAACCTGCACACCAATGTTCTTTTGTACCTTCCTGGTATTTCATTAAATATCTTTTTTCACAAAACTGTGAATCAATTACAGGCATGGAATCCAAGAAAGCACAAAATAAACCACAGAATTCTGCTTAACATTGCAACACTATCAGTATTCTGAAAGACAACAGGAGTACAAGTGTCAGTTGAGACAACAGCAAATTATTCCAAGCCCTTAGAAGTTGTGGAGATCCAGACTGTTCCCTGGAAGATTGCTGAATTGATATTAAAGAAAAAAAAAAAAAAAAAAAAAAAAAGAGGAACCCTGGTGATAACTTTTTTCGACCATGTTTTTAAAACCCTTATGTCCTGTGGAAATCCAATGCTAATTTTATATTGAAAAAATGGTCCATGCACCATCCAAGGCAGGGGAAATTCAACAGAACAATATCTTTTCAGTCTTCAGTGTTTGTTTTTAAACTGCTGGAGCAAATTTGAGGTAAAATGTACCTGATCAGTCTTGTAGTAACACGTACATGCTTCTCTTGCAACTAATGTTGTGAAATAGATTGACTAATGTGGTAAAACCAGCCATAACTAATTTGAAGGGTAGATGTTGCTTATATGAATTGTAAATTAATAAGAAGAGAGTGTCTTAGTAAATTATATTTTAATTTCTGTAAATGTTAAAAATCCTTTTTATTTCTCATTTCTTCATTAATTTTGAAATCATCTTTTCTCAGTTTTGCTTACATTAGTTTTGAATTTATTTGTGGTTTATTTCTCAAGTTACATTCAATCCTTCACGTTATTCTTTGTTTCACTTGTGTTTTCATTTCCTGTATTGGTTTCTGATTAATCCTGGTTTTATTTCAACTAATAAACACGGATTGCCTGTCTAAATGTGATGTAAATTATCCATCAAAAAGTTAAGTTGTATGGCTGTGGCAGACCTGCATTTTAATTTGTCTTGCTGTTTAGCTCCTGCTTGAATAGTAGTGCTGTAGCTTTTACACACAGCTTTCATGTGAAATTGGATCATCATCTCACTTTCTCAATCTTAGTGATCTTCTGGTATTGTTGATAGGAAGATTTCAATTCGATAAAATCTTATAGGATTCTGCTAGAATTAGTATAAGTCTTTCCATGGCACATTCTATTTTTTTTAAATTTAATTAATTCATTACCTGGTGGATAGAACGGATATTTTTTTCTGCTTTTTTTTTGTTTGTTTGTTTGTTTGTTTGGTTTGGTTTGGTTTTGGTTTTGTCTTTTAGTCCTGGCTGCATTTGGTCTTCTTCATGTCATAGAACTTTACATTCTATTTTTTTCTGAGAGTATTTAAAGGAAAACTTAAAGTCTGGCATTTTCAAACTACCTTTGCTAAATGGAAACAAAAATGTTTAACATAGTGTAGCAGATAGATAAGAAAATCTGTATACCTTCCTGAATCAAGAATATATTTAAATTTAAACCATTGGATGTAGCAGGGTGAAAACTACAAAAAAGAGAGGAGAAAAGGAATTTTTAAAAGAAGGTAATAGTAAGAGATACTCATGAAAACAATATTAAATTTTATTACTTTTAAGAGAGAGTTGTCTGTACATTTTATTGCTTTTTAGATTCCAGGCTGCTGAAAATTCTGACCTTTTTCTTTGTAAGACTTATCAGAAAATAAAGTCTATAAATCTTTCTGGCTCCTTCTGCTACTCCAGTACACAAACACAGAGACACACACAAAAGGAAAGATTTCAATAAAATAAGTTTAACACATATCTCCCATGCCTTGCTTACACCAGGTACTAAAGAATGAAATAAAAACCAGAATTATTTGAAATCAGGTTGTGCATGATCTGTTATGACACATTTTCATCTGAGATGCAAAAAGAAGTTCAGGATTCTGTCAGAATCCGTCAGATGGAGGACTGTGGTGAATCATCAGATGCAGTCAGTGACATGTGAACAAATTCCTGTCTCTGCCAATGTCCCAGTGCCATTGCTCAGCGCTGGTGACTTCCACCTCTTGTTGGGTCTACAGATACCAGTTAGCCAAAGTTGGAAATTACTGATTTTTATTAGTTTTATTTGAAGTATGAGGTTAGTCTTAGTCTTATATCAAATGGTTCTTAAATTAAACCTGGGATGATTAAAACTGTTTTTGTTTTGTTTTGTTTTGTTTTTGTTTGTTTGTTTGTTTGTCTTTATGGAAACACACATAAGTTTTACATTAAGTTGTGCCCTAGATAATTCTCACAAACAAAGAGCCAGTGATAGTAATCACTGCTTCTGCATGGTAGTATCCCAAACACTGGGCAATCAAAACAGTATATTTGTAAAACAAATTCTCTGTTTTAACAAACTGTATCAAGTCACAGTGAGGTCCTGGTAGAAAGTAAATTCTGCTGAATTCTGAATGCCCACATTTGAAATGACACTGTTAGCTAGTCTTCATAATCTCAGAAAAAAACTCTGAATACTCTGAGAAGCCACACTCCTGAAGCCAAACAATAATACATTTGTGATATCATTGGATCCCACAGATGACAAAGTGTTTAAATCACCTTACTTCTCAATTAGGTATTTTGAATGGTATTTTAGAAAGTGTCCACTGAGGTGACAAAGCAAGTCGCACTTGCTGTCAAAGAAGTTATCAAGATGATTTATAAGGCAACTATATGTAATGGCAATGTAGCTGTGAACGATACTGTTTTGTAAGTAGCGCTGGCTGCTTTACATGCGGATTCTTGACAACTGCTGTCGTTTCTCCTACACAGGATCTTTAAGCAAACTAACTGTATTAATTTTTTTAACACTGTTAGATACTGAGGAAATATTAATTAGTTTCCACCTTCCTCTCTGTGCTCCAGAGAGATTGACCACCTGCAGTTCCTACCATTACTACAGATGGGTTCCCTGAAGTCCTGTTTAGAGTATAAACAACCTTGTATATAAAGTTCTGGCTGTACTAGTAGTAAGTAAATGCATCCTTTTCTTAAACCCTGTTATTCAGCCTGTTTGCATTCAACAAACCTTGATTTTACAACTGCGTGATAGTAGACAAGCAATTGTTATGGGTTAGAAAGCAACAAATGATGATAAAGCATCTTGGAGAAGGTGATGCCAAGAAACACTATGTTATTTTTATTTTCCATGTATCAGAAAATTAACATTTTTTTTCATTTCTGTTTGAAATGTTGTGTCTGTATGTGGCTTTTGAAGATTGTTTTTCTTAATGGGTTTGGACAGATACACTGCCTATGAATATAATCTTATTCCAAAATATAATCTTGTTCTGCAGCTTTGTGGCTTCAGAAACCAGAAGTTCCTACGTGGTTCTGTCTAGAGGTACATCTCCAAGGTTCTTTAACAACAGGAGGAGCAAACACAACTACTTGATTTTGCTGTTGAGCACTCACTTTTTGTTTGACTCCATGTCATTCCATTTTGCTTCCAATACCAAATAAATCTTTGGCACAGATGAAAAACAGGAAGGTTTATTTTTTAGGTGCAGAGAAAGAGCATTAAGAATCACAGAAAGCTAAAACTTTACACCATCCCTTAATTACACATCATGCCAATGAATAGCACTCACATCCCCAGGCGAACTTGGACTGAATTGGAAAAGGCGTCTTAAGCTTGAGTACTGCTGGATTTCAGAATTATCCCATTGCTTCATCTGTTCAGCAAATGCGATGTAGTTCATCTATATGCGGTGTCTGACTACACTGTTACACATTCCACACCTCCCTCCCTTCACAACATACTGATTGTTTGGGTGAAAATGTTATTTAAATGAAAGCAACATCTGTTTTGTTCTCAGATTCAGAAATTCATTCATTTGTTTGTTTGTTTGTTTGTATTTTTTTCAGGTTTTCTTTTTTATTATTTGTCTCTGTCAGTCTTATGGAATAGTTAAAAATTGTAAGGTGATCAATATAGTACTTTTGAAAACCTAAACTGTTTAATCTTAAAACAGATTAAATCCGAAACCTTCCTCCAAATACTTCTCAACAGATGAACAAAGTAGTTATTAAAGTATTTTCCCTACAGGTGCATCATGAAAATAAGGAAGTCTATGTTCTCATCATCCATCATTGTGGCTCTTTTAATTTCTATTTGTGATTTTTTGTGGCTGTGCAATGATGACCAGTTTCACAGTAATATCATCTTTTACTGCTCGAAATTTCCCCATGATAAACAAGATGTTTCATTTGTAACATGGCCATTGTTTAAGAGACTGTACAGCCCATTGGTAGTAAAACTAAATTGCATTTTACTATAGAAATTAATTGTAGAATGTACAGCATAATAAAATGACTTGTTCTTGATAGAAAATGAATTAAAGACAGTATTCTGTGTATGATTTCTGTTTCTTTTGAGAATAAAATATATTGTAGTTGTTTTGGTTTTGATTCTTTGAGGGTGCCAGAGCACTGGAACAGGCTGCCCAGAAAGGCTGTGGAGTCTCCTCTGGAGATATTCATCACCCACCTGCATGCGTTCCTGTCCAACTTTCTGTGGGGTAACTTGCACTGGCAGGGGGTTTCCAGATGATTTCCAGAGGTCCCTTCCAGCCTGTACCCTTCTGCGATTCTGTGGTTGTTTCTCTCTTTGCTATTTTTCCTCTCTCCCACCCATGGTACATTTGTTTATTTTGGTTTAAAAAAATAGAACACTGAATAATAAATTTCCCAACCTAAGAAAATTAAAATTAAGAACACCTTCATAGATGAACATAACTTCCTTAAATATCCTTTGAAATTCCATTTTAGGTTGATATGTGACACTAGAATTTAGATTTGCTGAAAGAAAAAAAATTGTATCACAAGATGATGATATGGTGGAATTAAGTTGTTCTACTTAAGGTTTTAGTGAAGATTTAGTTGAAAAACACAGACTTTTGAAAATGCAAAACAATCTGATATACAGTGTGTCTTGTTAACTTGCATATTTTTTTATTTTCACATTTTCACTTCTGTTAAACAGAGATAATTTCATTTATAATTTGTACAATATATGTTTTCACAGGAAATATAAGTTTGGCTTTTTCATTTTTGCCTTGAATAAAATTTAAAATATTCAACCTTAGGAGAAACTAAATGAGTTTAGTTTCAATAGGTTTTGGTATGGCAAAAGCTGAAAATATAGACTGAATTTTATTTCATTTTTTGTATGTTGGCTCACTCTTACAGCTCCAGTAATAATCCTGCTGCCCAAAGAAATTCCTGTAACTGTTTTAGGTAAATGTCAGAGAAAAAAAAAGGTGTTCTTATGTGGACTGAAATATCAACAAAATATCAACCCGGTAAATTGTACACGTTTGCATTCTATGGAGTAAGATTCATCTTCCAATAAAAAAAAAAAAAAAACAACCAAAAAACAGGGAAAGGGAATTTCAAATTAAACCCCCTGGTGGTGATGATAAGTAGTAAAACATTTCAGTTTCTTAAGATGCATTTATCTATTTGTTAAAGACAATGCTGATATTAGGAAAAAAAAAAAACAAAACAAAACAACTCAACCCAAAAAGTAATAATTCAAAATAGGATTGGTCAAAGTGCTTTTAAAGACTTATTATTCAATGAAAAACTAGTCTGTGATTAATTTCTGTCCTAAAAAAAATCCACTTAATCCTTGCTAATTCAGCTGAAATGCACTCATGAGTGAGCTATACTGTCAAACAGGTGCAGCTGCCAAAGTGTTGTATACTATATTGTTGATCTTTTGTTTCTTTTGTAAACTAATTTTTTTTATTAACGGGCTGGAGCCTATATTTGGATATCTTCTAGTAATCAGGATTAATGTCTGTAAAAGAAAAGTTGTAAATAAGATCATCAAGATGCTTTTTCCGCATTTCCTTACACTTGCTTTGCAATTGACGCTTTTAGAATGTTAAAAACTTTTGGAATAAATGTAGCCTTGGTCTTTAAGGAACCTAGGTTTTCATTTTTTAAATGCATTATAAAGAAGAATAATCCACAATGTGGATTTTTATGTGTAGTTTTTTCTTCTGTTTTCCCTGGATCACATTCTAGATCAGAAATTCAGCTATTGTTACACAGCAGCATCCATCTTGTTTCCACAGTCAAATATTTGCAATTTTCCCCAAAATGTGAATGGATAGCATATTAAGTCATAGAATAGTGCCTTCTTTCCCTGTCCTGTCTATCTCCTTCAAACAAGAATCTTGTTGCTGAAGATTACTTCACTTTTCAACTTAAAATCTGTTACCCACAGTTTTCATTCTCCCACGCTGGCCTCTGGAGAATCATGAGTAAATTATGCGAAGTTGAATGTAAGAAGCAGTTTGTATCAGATGGTTTTAGGTGAATGTTAACCAGTTTTCCTTTTCAGTGGAAACTCAATTGTGTATTTCTTATTGTCCTCTCTCCAGTGGAAGATAAATCCATAGAGCAGTTAATTCTAAAGTTCTTTGAAGAAGCATTTCTGATGGGTTTCTTAATTCCTATTAGGTATTGCATATAGCGATGCTTCATTTGATATTGCTTTAGAAAAACAATACTATCTCCATGAAAAAAAGTCCCTTCTTTGTATGAAAATTCTGCTTTTATCAGACTTCGTATTGTTGTCTTTGAGTGATTTTGACAGATCCCACAGTGGTTGGAACTGCAAGTAGGACTTCAACATTTTGTTGAACTTTGTAATGAAGCATATTATTTGTGTTAGTTATTGTTTTAGTCACCTAGAATATTTAATAGTTCATGGCATCTGAGACCAGTATGGATCACAAGATTATTAGGATGGCTTATGATGTGTAATAGGTCACATTTCCAATTTGTTGAGTCTAAAAAATCTGAGTTAGACAACGAACATGGTCTTTAATACTCTGAATTTATTCTACAGAGAGAAACTAGGACATGTCTTAAAACAGTCTTGTAAGTGGTCACCTTCCAGCAGATTCAGAGAAATCATCTCTCTGTGATCTGACCCCTTCATTGATCTCCCATATTCAGGAAGAAATTTCTCATCCTCTAAATTAGTCAGGCAATCATTCAGTAGTATTGGACAATTAATGGATATCTATAGAAATGTTCTAGTACATGCTTTTACTCACAGGTGCTTGATGCTTCCCTACCAATGTTTAAGATTCATCAACAGACCAGTTCTTAAACCATTTCATGAACTCTTTTTTTTTTTTTTTTTTTAATCAATTTAAGTAGAAACACATCATAAGGAACTAAAATAAGTGCCTTGAAAAATGCTGATATACTTTATCGACAGCTCTACAAATTGAGCAAAATTTGTTGGACAAAATCCAGATTGATTTACATTTATTGTATCCTTAGTCATTTCATGTCTTTAAGGTCATAGGAATTTCTTAAATAATTCCTATTGTTTATCTCAAGATCAATTTTTCCAGGCTCTAGTTTTCTGGAATATTTTAATCTTAAAGCATCCCAACTTCAATTCTTTGAAACTAGTTGTAGCTGATTACTTTCTGAAGTCAGAGATAAAAAATGCATATATTCCCCTTTTCCATTTCACAGACACAAGGAAATATTAGACACTCTTGACTATACAATTTTGTTTTATTTTCATTCTTAGTATGCTTATAAAACCCCCTTATGGTGTTTTTTCCATAATTGATGATATTTTTGACCTCTTATACTGTATAGCTGCTGAAATATGTTAAGTTGTATTAGATGAATTGTTAATAAATGGATATTGCTTTCTCCTTTTGTATGTCATTTCTTTTTATTGTGCTTTCACGTATTCCTTTTCAGTCCAAATTGCTTTGAATTTAAGTCTGAAAAATGTTTTTTGAAGCAAGCACTATGATGTCTCTGAGATTATTCCAGCTGTTATTATTTGGGAATTTTTTTTCTATTTCAGAAAATATACTACTAGTTACTGCTATATTTAATTTGTAGAAAGTAAATGTCTCATCACCAGTGCTCAGGCAATCACTTATCTTAAGTGCACATTTACTGTTTCTTTATTGTTTAGAAAGAGTTATCATAGCCTATAATGCAGTGTTAAATATTATCCTCACTAAAAAAATATGCAAAATAAAACAGTCTCATTTTAATAAGGATCTATGACTTAGATTTCACTTCTGTTTTGAGTAATCCAAGTAGAAACATCAGGCTTGTGCTAGTACCTGAAGCTTTGCTTTAGGCATGTCTTATGTAGCGTTGATGGTATCCTACCTCACTACCCTATTTCAAGAGAAACAAGAAGAATGAGCTTATTTTTCCTTCCTTATTCAGAGAATTGTAGAGAAATAGCAAATTCCACTATTAGTGTATGTCTAAAGCCTTTTATCTGAAGGAATCTGGAGGAAATAAAAGAAGCCAGCGCAGTGCGTCTGAAAAGCATTTTCACAATTGTAATACATCCTACAGTTTCCCGTTACAGAAGAATATCTTACTTACTACGTATCTTTCTTTGTGCTGTGTAACAAGTCAATGTCAAACTCTTATTTCACTCTTTCTGAATCTTTGTCTTCCTTTGTGGTCCCTGTAGAAGTTGTTTAGAGAACACAATTACCAATGGGAGACACTGATGGGAAGTATTCCAAAGAATATTAAATAAGGGACACTTATATTACACAATATTAGAGAAGAACAAATCTGTCTTTTGTAAAAAGGGATTCCTCATAGCTGTGTTCACATTCTTCAAATGAGACAGTATACATAGGAGATCCCGCAGGCATAAACATAGACAAAATAACTGGTTCAAAGACAGAAAACAAAACCACTTTTCATACTTGGGAGGAGATTACTGTAGAGATCTAAATAAGAATATGAGGTGGTAAAGCAAACAAACTTTTGGATAAAATTACACATGTAAGGTGAATATTAGTATTCACAAATGAGATCTTGGCTTTGTAGTAAGCAAATCTATAAGAATATCACGTCAGCAGCATTTAAGAAAATAAAATGGTAAGAACTGTTGCAGAAATACAGAGAGAACCAGGATACCCTAGCTAGAACTTCATCAAATGCATAGCCTTAGTAAGGCAAGCAATACTGCATCCTATTCCAGGTTTTCAAAAAGAAGATAGCACAATTGAAACATGTTCATAAGCAACAACACTGTAGGGCTTTGATATGTTAACCTATTAAATAACCTAAACTCTTCAGTGTGGAACCGTTAAAAGTTTATAAAATTTTAAGTGGCCTAGAAGAGGATGAATAAGGATCAGGAGATAGCAAGCAGCAGGTTTGAAACAACAAAAAGCAATGCTACATGAGACAGTGCTGTCTGCCATAGTATTTCATAAGACACAGTGCAATTTAGAAGTCTGCATGAGCTTGGACACATTTAGAATTAATGGTAGAAAAATCCAGCCAATATAGTTCAGTAGAGTGATATCACGTCTGATTCAAAAGCACATGATCTGGAAACCACTAGTGCTCAGGGTATCACCAGAAAGTATTGCTCTATATCCTTCCCCGAACATCTATTGTTGGAAACACTATATCCAAAGTACAATATTGGTCTATGTAGACTTCGGCTTTAATCCAGTCAGGTTTTTTTTTTAATGTTATTCTGCTTTTCTGATTTCTAAAATATTTGATTTGTAGGTCTTGATGTTTTATGGCAGATGTTCCTTTCAGTTGCAATAATAGAAAAGAATAAATATGACTAACTACATGTGACTCTGATCTGAAGACAGAGCAGATTAAGCATTCTACAAATTATTATAATTTGCTTGTTAAGTAATGTAGTTAAATCTACAAGCTAAATCTAAAAGTCTTTTCAAAAGCCAGTTTTTGCTTTAAGAAAACTGAAATAAAGGTGATTCAAGGAAAAGTAAGTCATCTCTTTTGTCTCCTCCTTGACTTTCAGACATGCTTGGCTAATCCATGCAGAAAGTTATGTTAAGTGATGGAAGTAGGGATAGAGGGGTTAGAAAAGTTGCCTTGTCCTTCCAGGGATTTATTCTCTCAATTTTTACTGAGCATGAACACCTACTGGTGTTTATACAGTGCTAGATATATCAATGCTAATACAGCTATACCATTGCTGGAAGATAAGCCAGCATTTTCTAAATTAAACACTTTTTAGGAAAAAGTTTCTGCAGTTTCTGCAGTTGTCACCTGTCTAAGATGATAGATGAACCATTTATTCCTTTTCAAACTCCCTTCTATATATCGCTCAAGAGTTGGATAGAATTCAGCTACAAAATATATTCAGGGTCAAAAATGTGTTCATTGATAACAGTAAATATATAGAAATATGTATAAATATACTACTACATTTCTACTGTAAATTTAAAGAATTTAAAAATGAGTGTGGACACAAAGGTCACTGGAGGATAGTTAGGGCTGGAGGAAACTAAAGAGATGTCATACAACTGAATAAAACAGGAAAGACTGAGTGATATCTAAGTTTACATGTAATGCAAATTAAGAAATATTTTCAACACAACATTGCAATTATTTCAAAAGAGGGTTTGGCTTTATTTCCAAATGGTATCTTCTGCAGTAAGCTCCAAAACACATTTTATTGTAAACTCAAACACCTTCAAAGATTTGGGAAGGAAATTGCAACAGTGAAAACAATCTTCTACAGTATTGTTATGTGTAGAAATTTCCCACAATAATGAAGTTTCTAGCTACAGGCTTAGTGTAAGTTTGAGCCAGTAAGGACAAGCAACTATACTTAGTAACAGAAGCTCACAAAATTATATTGATGTATGGCTGGAAACCAAAGATAAAAAGGCAGACACTTGATTGAGCTTGTTGTCCTCTGTTGAAGTTTGTATGTGTATTTTTATAAAATTTTTTCACAGTCTTCCTGCAAAATTAGAGTTGAAATATTTATAAAAAACCCAATTCCTTCTTTAGTGAGATGTCTGGAGTCTTATATTATTACAACGTATAAGTTTTCTGGGTTTGCTTTATTGGAGTTTTTTTTAACAAATATAGTGTGATGTTATTTGTGCTTCTAGAAAAACAGTATTTGCATCATGGCAACTGTTCATGAAGTATTCAAATTCCTTTTCAGGTAGATGAGTATGTACATGTTGCAGAACAGGAAAACAAAATGCTGAGACAAAAAATGTGCATGTAGGTCTCTGTGATAAAACCAAACAAATGTGCTTTTGTGCTGCTTACCAGTATCACCACTGACAACGTGTTTACTTCAATTGGTTCACAGGGTTCTTTTGTCATAAATTAATTTTGAAGACCACTAATGAGCATTTTCATTGCTTATTTGCTGTGAGAGTATCTCTAATGTACAGCCTTGACATTTTTTGACCTTGACACATCCTGAGAGGCTGTAGGAAGAGAACACAAATTCCTTACTTATATAAGCTGATTACTGTTAGTAAAGTCAGCATTTAAGGATCATTTATAATCACATTTGGAGGTGATTCTCATATAGCTATTGGCTCAATCTGCTTTTAATTCGGTACTGATGTGCTTCAAATGGAGATGTTGTCACACTCTAAGGGAAAAAAAAATCCACATCAGCTAAGTAGATATTGGTAATTCATGATGAAGTGCAGGCAAGACTTAACGCTTCACAGGAGCAATTCTTCAGGGGAGTTCAGATGTTGCAAACTCTGGATAAATAAATTAGTCAGAAAATGGCTTGGAGTAAGCTCAGTTCATCTTTAAAAAATAATTCATGCTTTGTATAAAATTCTATTTCCACTTGAATTTAGGATACCGTTGGTTCTTCTTCCAGACATTTTGTTTATTTGAATTGGTTATAGTATGATAGATAAGAATACAAGTACAGACATTTATAAATTTACAGTTGTTTATCTTTCTGTAAAACAAACAAACAAAATAAAGAAAAATAAAAGAAGAAAGAAAATTAGTGACATACTGGCATCTCTTACAGGTTATGTCAAATGTTGTTTAGCTCCAGAAAGCAGTAGTGAAACAAACATAATGGAAATTATGGCTTACATCTTATTATGTCTTATTAGGGCAATTATGTACTTCTGTTTGAGTTTCCAAATACTTCATTGTATAAGTGTAAATAATGCAAACAGGAAGGCAGCTTTTGCTGTGCTGTAATAACAGAGCATCCTAGAATAAATCTCAGGTACTCACAAGTCACATACATATGCTCTATTGGCATACCTGACATAAAATACATTTTTTACTTAATGCTTCTAAGGAGTCAAGGATGATGGTTATGTTTCAAAAACTAATAAAGGTGGTTGTATCACTCAGTTTTCCAAATGACTTAGCTTTATTCTGTCTAAACATCACTCAAAAGGACATACTGGATTCAGTTACTAGACCTATTTAATTGTGATTAATGTATTCCCCTGAAATGCAGCACTCACATATAAAGTAAACAACTGTATTAATAAACTATTAATAGACTATTTTAATCTCTAGTAAGAGAATTATCTATGTGAGTTGTAGTCAAACAGACAGACATATCTACTGTCTATTCAAAGATTTGATGTTTCTTTTAATTAAATTTATAAGTTAAAAATTAATTCCTTGTCTTATTGTGAGTTATGTACATGTATTTAAGTTTATATGTTTTAGGTTAAATACTATTTTGGCATTCTTCCAGATATTTTTGTTTCAGGAATCATACTATGAACCCACAAAAAATAACGTCTTTTTTAGTTTAGCATGTTGTGATGTCTCTCTCTGTTAGTTTTTATTTGCAAGTCATAACAACCGGAAGGTGTTCAAGGTCAGATTTGATGGGGCTTTGAGGAACCTGGGGGGTTGGAACTAAATAATCTTTAAGGTCCTTTTCAACCCAAACCATTCTATGATTATATGATCATGGAATCACAGAATTGTTGGAATTGGAAGGGACCTTCTAGAAATCATCTAGTCCAACTCCCTTGCCAAAGCAGGATTTTCCAGAGCACATCACTCAGGACTGCATCTAGGCACGTCTCCAGAGAAGGGGACTCCACTCCTTCAGGGAGGACCTCCCTGGGCAGCCTGTTCCAGGGCTCTGTCACCCTCATCATAAAGAGGTTTTTCCTCATATTTGAATGGAACTTCCCATGTTCCAGCTTGAGCCTGTTGCCCCTTGTCCTATCACTGGAAACCACTGAAAAGAGTCTGGCTCCAACATCCTTCAACCCACCCTTTAGATACTTATAAACATAAATAAGGTCTCACCTGAGCCTTTGTTTGTCCAGGCTAAAGAGTCCCAGCTCTTTCAGCTTTTACTCATTAAGGGAGATGCTCCAATCCCTTAATCATCTTGGTTGCCCTTTGCTGGACTCTGTCCAGTAGTTCCCTGTCCCTCTTGAACTGGGGGACCGAGAAGTGGATGCAGTATTCCAGTTGTGGCCTCACAAGTGCACAGTAGAGGGGGAGAATGACCTCCGTCGACCTACTGGCCACTCTTCTCCCTGTGCTGCCCAGGATTCCATTGGCCCTCTTGGCAACAAGGGCACATTGCTGGCGCATGGAGAGCCTGCCATCCACCAAGACTCCCAGATTCTTCTCCTCAGAAGTACTTCCTAGAAGATCTATCCCTAACCTGGATTGGTGCCTGGGGTTCTTTCTCCCCAGGTACACGACCCTATGTTTTCCCTTGTTGAACCTCATGAGGTTCTTCTCTGCCCAGCTCTCCAGCCTGTTCAGGTCACACTGGATGGCAGCACAGTCCTCTGGAGAGCCAGCCAGTCCTCCCAGCTTGGTATCATCAGCAAATTTGCTGAGGATACACTGTCCCCTCATCCAGGTCATTGATAGATACATCAAACAAAACCGGACCAACTACTGATCCCAGGGAGATGCCACTGGTTACAGGCCTCCAATTCGACCCTGCTCCATTAACGACAACCCTGAGTCCTGTCACACAACCAGTTCTCAAACCATCTCACTGCCCCCTCATCTAGCCAATACTTCCTTAATTTTCCAATGAGGATGTTGTGGGAGACAGGGTCAAAAGCCTTGCTGAAGTCAAGGTAGATGACATCTGGTGCTCTCGCATCATCCAGCCATCTAGTTATAACATCATAGAAGGCTATCAGATTAGTTGAACATGATTTACCCTTGGTAAATCCATGTTGACTACTTCTAAGAACTTCTTGATCTTCAATGTGCTTGTAGATGACATCCAGAACAAATCGTTCCGTTATTTTCCCTGGGACAGAGGTGAGACTAACTGGCCTGTAGGTTCCCAGGTCCTCCATCTTGCCCTTTTTGAAGACTGGTGTGATATTTGCCTTCCTCAAGTCCTCAGGCATCTCTCCTGTCCTCCATCACCTTTTGAAGATGATAGAGAGTGGCCCAGCGGTAACATCTGTTAATTCTCTCAGCAAAAGCAGGTGCTTCCTGTCTGGGCCATGCACTTACGGATGTCCAGTTTGGACAAGTGGTCTTTAATGATCATATGATTCTTTTTCTATTAGGAATGTTTTCATCCACTAGATAATCTCTTTTGTGATCTTTTTGTTGAGTAATCTCTGATTTTAGATCTAGAATATTTGGTTTTGAGTAGGTTTTTTTGAGATTTTTTTATATTTTTATTGTAACTGGAATAAGCCTTTCACTCCCTTTAAAAATATCTGACAAAATGATATGTTTGGGAACTTTATTTTGGGCTCCATGTTATGTGGTGTTTTGAGAATAGAAGTGTATTACTAGCTTATATTCAGATAATTTTAATTAATTAATTAATTAATTTATGTATTGCTGGATTAAGTAAAATGGATTAATTAGGCAGCAAAATTATTATTTTTCTCAAGATGACAAGTTATTATTGTCTGTATTTATTCAGTTGGCAGTTTCTTTCCTTACCAGACAGGAATTATCCAACAACTTAGGAAATTTCAGAAAGTACTGGAGGAGTAATCATACAGAATGTATTGTTTAATATGGTAAAGAGTTGTTCCATCTTTTTTGATCATTTGTCATATTATGTGGGGAAGGCTATGGTGTTCAAAATCTCCTCACACTAACAGATTGGAGGTGGGAGTGGGGATGTAGTGATGGTAACTGAGAACCAGTCTTTACCATGTGGTAATAGTTATAAAATAAATGATGATCTATGCTGGATGTGCTATTACTGGATTATACCCTGATATAATTTAATGAATCTGTAGGCTGGTCAGGTGGTATTTCTGATATATTATGTTTCTTGTACTGGTGGCTGGGACAAGATGACCAGTACTTATATCAAAAGGAAGACAAGTAAACTGAACTCAACAAATTTCAAAAAGTTTGTTTCATTGTCTTCATTCAGCTTTGAAGGAGAGGTAGAATCATAGAATCATAGAATCATAGAATCATCTGGGCCGGAAAGGACCTTCAAAGGTCATCTGGGCCGGAAAGGACCTTCAAAGGTCATCTAGTCCGGCTCCCCTGCAGTCACAGGGACACCTCCAACTAGACCAGGTGGAAATAAAGTCAACTGTTCTGCATATGAAAAAGGTATGGAAAAAGCAAATATGTGATTCAAAGGAACATCTTGAGGTATGTTTTCCAAATTTTATTTGGCCTTGCAATAAATTTTCATTTCTGCTTCAACATTTACATTAGAGAGCTAATGTGTTTGATTGAAATTACTACTGATCTATGTTTAAATAGTGATTTTGCATGGGAACTGGCAACATTTATGTCCTTTCAATTAATGTGGAACCTCATACTACTTTATAAATACATAGGTTTAGGGATTATTAGTCATGTCCTTTACTACTTAGAAGACAATAAGTAAACTTTGTTCCATCCAAACCACACCCCATTCTGCTAGGTAGATATTTATGCTTTGGGAGACACTTTCCATTTTTTCACTTGCTTAAAAAAATAGCTACATATCAAACATGCATGACTATCTTATTTTTTAGGATGCTTTGCAAATTCTGATTTTTTTAAGCCTTAAAATGAAGGAATACATAAGATTTTTGAAACAAAATGTAGCAGAAGAAAAAATTAGACTTCCTCTAGCACAATCACCACACACTTAGTGATTCCAATTAATCTGCTTTTACACACATGGATAAAAAAATATGGAACAACGTAGAAAGTAGACGAGGAGGCTATCATATGCCTCTCTCTGCTTGAAGTTCTTGGGCTTAATGCTTTAAATGACTGATTCATGAGAAAAAAATCCAAGCAATAAGCCCTTAAGGAGAAAAATATATCAAAAATTTTTCACTCATTAGATGTATCTCAGGAAATAAATATTGTGGGAAAGCTGACTTCCAGTTGTCGTATCTTATCTGTTTGATATCTGAATGCTTGAATTTAGAGTTTGCATAAGGTATTATCCAAACAACCTCTTCTACTCCTTCAGAGTAAAGATGGTAATGATGATTTATACTTATAAACAAATATTTTATCGGCACATTCGTAAAGTGTTTTAGAACTGACTTGGAATTCTCCAGGGAATTTCTTTACAACTCTTTCACTGAGATACATGTGTTTTTTTTAGAAATATAACACATGAAAATCCTCAGTGTTTTTTGTTCTTCAGGTCAGTAGTAAACAATACTAGCCTGCTTTAAATTTATGGTTAAAGCATTGTAAAAAGCACCAGTATACAAGGCTAGTTCAGCCAAAATCTCACAAAATGCAAGGCCACCATAAAAATGCAAGAAATAATTAGGACCTCAGACAAAAAAAAAAAAAAAAAAAAAAAAAGGTTTGTTTTTATTTTTTTCCTGTCTGCTAAAATTTCTCCATTTTTTGTTACACAGCAATTCTTGTCACATAAAAAGGACTTTTTTCTGAAGCAATTCTTAGAATAGACGAACATCGGGAATACTGTAGCCATCATTGAAGTTTTTATTGATTTATACATGAACAAGCTATAGATCTGATGAAGGTACTTGTTACCAACTTAAATATTTTAAAACTGAAAAGTTTAAAATCCTTCACTTGGGAAAGTGCAATTTTGTTTTATATCATGCAAAATGGGAGTCTTTAAAACTGGAATTTTCCCTTCTCATACTCTTGTGGACATGCACACACATGCATTAATATATTTGGAGGAAACGTGGCTGCAGTAGCAGAAAGAGGTTTGCATTACCAAATAATTGCACAATAGGACAGGACCTGAAGATAGAAATGGTTGGTGCTGAGGCTCTGGTGACCACCACATGCTGCAAAGGTTTACTTCAGATTACCTCCAACTGTTCCTGTGGACTCAATACCCATTAGTGACTGGAAAAGATATTCCAGCAGAGTGTCATTCAAAAGGAATTCAAGTTATCTGTTCTGAGATCACCCCCTGATATTAAATTAATTAAATCACGGGAAACAGATGTTAAAAAGTTTGCCCCTGATTCTGCCTAGAATGTTAAAGGCTACGTAATCATTGGCTGACATCATCAAAGTCAGAAAGTACATCTTCCTTTTTGAAAAATTTACACAATGTTATAGTCAGGTAGGTTTAGGTTATTAATACATAGCTATGAAATCACTGTAAAAGGAAGAATGCACAAAAACCCTAATTTCAAATTCTGGATTGTTTGGGATTTTTTGTTTTTGTGTGTTTTGTTGTTTTGTTTTTGTTTTGTCTGAGATAATCTAGAGCTTCAGTATTGTAATGGGTGATTTTTCAGTTTTGTTTGTCTTCCTATATTCATTCATTGAACACCAGTAAAAAAAGGATAATCAAATACTGTTTGAAGACTTTGTTTGAGACTCGGAATTTTATAGTGTTTGAGGCAGGTTGAAAAAAAATTCAAGTAAAATATTATTTTACAATACAACAATTATATTATTACACCCTTAGAATGAATAAACTGAGATATAATGCATAGTAAACACAAGATTCAGAAGAAATTAAAACTCCCAAAGCACTCATTCTGAAAAGCAATCATGTCATGCCTTTACAAAATAAACTTAATTAACAGAAGCTGCAAGAGTCTAAATAATAGGCAATTTCTACTTGAAAAGGTTTTCCATTTCTTGCAGTGATATACATTAATATTTGAGTATAAAAAACACATTAAGGTCAGCAGATTTTACTGCTGTCCCTGAATAATGCAAAGTGAGTCAAAAAGTTTGAATCCTGACCTGCAAAGAAATAAAAAATTTGGGAAGAACAGCAGTTCCACAAAATCTCTGGAACCAAGAAGCTTTTGTGTCTTACAGAACGGTGTCTTTTGGAGGAGGTCCAGTATATATGTGATTATATATATAATAAAATAGTAATAAGGGTTAAATTCATGTTGCAATCATTCACTCAGTGGAACAAAACGTTTTTATTAAAAAAAACAAAACCAAACAAAACCCCCCCAAAAAACCACGCATCAAAAACAAACCCAGCAACTTCTGTCAAAACATAGACTACCCATCTGACAATTGTAGTTAAATTTGGCTACGCAATGTTTACCTGGATTATCCTGCCAAATGAGTTCTGAGGTCCCTGTTTTATCTCCACAACCTGAATTCTACCTTACAAATCCTGGAAGCTATGCCATTTCTAGGTCTATGAGAACCTGAATTATAAGATTTCCCCAAGAAAATGGATCAAGTTCTGTTAAAAGTTTGCTTTATATCATTGTAACTGACACAATATCACAAAATGTTTTGATTTTAATGATTGTCTTTCACAGAAAATTTCTGGCCTGTTCTATGACAAGCATGTCATCTATGGTAGCAAATTTACTTGTTTTCCTCACTGGTGATTCATTTCTAGAAAAAAGAAAAAAAAAAAACCACAAAACCCACAAATTAAACTTGACAAATATCAATTTAGTCAATTAAAAATACAAGAGTTTGTCTTCACATCGGGAGTACTCCAAAGTCAACACAAGTCATGATCTTGTCCAAAGATTTTATTCTATTTGAATGTTAATGGGATGTACTTAGTCTCTCAAGAACAACAAGTTTTCTTCAAGTTGGAACCTCTTTGAATTACTGTCTATGTGCTCCTAACTTGCTCTGGCTTTTGTGGTAGTGGATAGTACTCTTCAAAAGAAAGGTACAGATATTTTCTTTTCTCCAGAGTTTAATTTTGCTATACATTGCAGAAAGCAAATTTTAATTTTATTAATATATGTTGCACAAGAAAAATTATCAGTTTCATGTTATGGCAGTATTTTTTGATTGTTCATATATTAGGAAACAGGGTGAAAAGATCTTTATTTTCAAGCACAGGAGTCAACACATAAAAGCAATAATTTGCAACAACTTAAGTTTGCACTGTGATCACAGAAGATATCAATAAATTAATGATGGAAGGGTTAACTCTGAAGTGAGCAATGTTAAGCAGAGATTACTAACCTCCTTCTCTCCACCATGTAAAAGGGAGCAGTTTAACATTAATTTCAGAAAAATCCTTCTCTAGAAAAAGAGTTATTTTCAGACACTGATCATTTCAGGACACGTTCAAACTGTAAGTTGCTATGATTCACCTGCTGAAATAAAGAGTAGTTATTTATCCACTTGACTATTAAAGTTATACTAGAGTTTTTCAGACAGAAGAAAACACGAAAACACCTTGGTTAAGATGGATCTCTGTCATAACACACTTTACCTTGGAAAAATCATGGTACTAGCAGCTGGATAATAGAACATCCCACTTCACTGGCATTCAGTCTTTCACTATTACCAGTGTTTTCCTGTACTGTTCTTCCTGTGTGAGACATATCTTAATTAATGGGGCACAGACTTCAACAATCTATAATTTCTAATTGAGATGGGTGATAATAGCACTTTTCTTGAAAACTATTTTGGAATCCATGTGAGCATTCTGTAGCAGAAATAGAAACTTTATTTTTTCTTTTCTTCCCATAGAATATTATGTCTTTCCTTTTTATTAGTACAAATAATTATTACTGTACTAACAGTTTAACATATGTTCAAATATTCAAAGCCTCAGTGCTGACTGCATGTACAAAGAAAATGTGGCTACTACATACTTTGGGGCATACAAAACAAAGATTTTTTGCATGGGTGCATATGGACAGCTTAGGACTATAGGAAAAAGTTCTTTAAAACTTGTCAAAAGATTAGATTATATTATTGGGTAGTGCTTGTGTGATATGATATGTGATGATGATATGCATATGCTTCTTTACCTTTAATATTTCATCATTTAAAATTCAGATGATTCACTTACAAGGCAATAACTGATAAATTGGAAGTGTCAGAGGATGTATAAAATTCATAAAGCAGGAAAATAACCAAACGTTGTATAGCATCATGGTGGTTCTAAAAGATAATCATTCTCAGGTTCATCAATCACACATAATGATCTCCTTTTAAAGGTCAGAAATAGACTGAGGCCTGCACTGAAAATGTATTATTTCATGGTCAAGCTGACTGCTTCCCAAATGAGTATCTAAACTCAAGATGTATATGATCCATGAGGTTTGGGGTTTAAGTTGCTGGACACCATAAAAACATCAAGCAAATTTGTCTGGATTAATCTATTTTTTTTACAGAGAAAAAATGTTAAAACTTTTAAATACTATTTAGTTTGACATAGTTTTTTTACACTTTTACTCCTGTCTGGCAAGCCAAATGATGTATGTAGTTTGAGCGTGAAAGCTTTCCTGTAAGTTTTTAAGCTCTATTCTAGATGTACTTAGGTTAGACTTCTTAAACAGGCTTATTTTTGGTAAGTTCAAGTATTTTTTAGTAATTTCAATTTTTAAACCTTCACTTCAGAAAAAAATTGAGATTTACCAGTCCTCCTCTAGATCAATAGAAGCCATTAATTTACATGAAATTTCACAATTTTACACTTTTCGTTAGCATTGGCATTTTAGACAGCTTTGTGAATCTGAAGGCATTGCTTCTTTCTTTCTTTCTTTCTTTCTTTCTTTTTGTCTTGAAATACAATTTTTTGGAAGTATTAATTTTGTTAAAATCTTCAAACTTAGTTACATCAACAATTCTTGGGCTGAATTTTTAGAAATTGATGATTTGATATAATGTAAAATTTCCTGGTTTCTTTTGTGTAGCCTGCTGTCAATACCACTTTGATGACATCAAATAAAAGTCATTATTTCATGTCTATGCAAGACCACCATTAGTTTTGTCCTGCACATAAAACTCCATTAAACTCTCTTTCATACCAACAGAAATAAACAAGTAGCAGAACTACTGCATTTTCTCCATGAAAAATCTCTTTCTTGTCATCTTTTTTCTTTAATCTGAATTTAATAGTATTGTGATACAAAGTATCCATTTAAACCCAAAGTAGAACCTCCTATTCTGGAGGGAGAGTAAACTAAATTACGATTTCAATTGCATCAAATGAGACTGATTTACAATGGATTTATAAATCCTAAATTGACCTGAATTATTTAACTATTGACATTGACACCACGAATTCAGGCAGTAAATCTCAATTAGCTCCACCAAAACTGGCTGATTTAACCGAGATTAACATTCACTACAGGTAAATATATTCTACATCTATTTTATTGTTTTAGTGCAAAACTAAAAATCTGTCAACAAATAAAAACCTGGAAGTGCTTCAATGTTATTTGAGTTTGTTCATCTAATATAGAATTGTTTTTATGAGAAAGATATATTTAGAGAAGGTAACCTCTATGAGAAAAAAATGCATTTGCTTTGAAACTCCAGAGAGAAGATCCCATGATGAAATTTTTCCTCACAGGGTGATAGGATGTCTCAAATGAATGCAAGTATGTTTTCAATGAGATTTTGAAGTGTGAGGGCAAGTTACATAGAGAATAAACAAAATGAACATTACCAACTCATTCTATTTATCCAGATGTTCTAAAAGAAATAAAGGGTTACTTAAAGCAGTAAAGGCAGTTAGTTACGCCTCCCATTCAAACCACAGTCTATTGCTACATCAGTGGTTGTCCATCTAAGTCTTGCAGAGCTCCAAGGACGGACATTTCACAACCTCTCCAGCTAAGCTCTTCTGTTTTCTACTATCTGCCTATCTATCTAGGCAATACTATCATGCCTAGAGGTTTTTATGTTGTTAGTTTTGAACATCCTAAATTACAATTGGTGGCTACTGCCCTGTGTTTTATCATCTGGTGCTACCCATAAAAGTGTATCTTCGTCATCTTTGTAACTTTCCAATATCCATTTGTAGGTTGCTATTAGACCTTTTTACTCCCAGACTGTGCTCTCTCAGAATGAACAAGACCTTTAACGTCTCCTTTAACTTCTCCTTATAGGTTGTATGCTCTTGCCCTAACAGTTTTGGTAACACACTGCTGGAAGAATCCAACATTGCTCTAAAAATGGTACAACTAAAACTGAATGTAGTGTTGCAGTTATGGCCGCATTAGTGCTGATCAGAGGTAGAGAATAATTTCCCTTGACCTGCTGGCTATGCAGTTTTCTTTACACAACATAACAACGTGCTTTTCACTCATTTTTGACATGATGCCCACCAGCCTCCCAGTCCTTTTCATCAGAGCTGCCACCCAACCTGCCTGTACCCACCTGTGCCCCTGTAATCTCCACCATGAGGTTATTCTGCCACAGGTGCAAAATTTTGCACTTCTGTTTGTTGAAATTTATAAGGTTTCTTTAAGACTGGTAGTAGAACTTTCAAAGTTCCTATGGACTGAAGTTCTACCATTTGGCATATTAAACATTTTGCCCAAATTTTTTATTAGCTGAAAGTTAGGTGAGAGTACTTTCTTTTCATTGTCTAGGTGTATGATTAAAGTATTAAGCTGTACTGGCCTCAGCAGCAAGCCCTGGGTTATTTGGTTTGTTAGGGACATACTACTGAGTGTCAAAGCAATGAATTGAGCTTGGAGGTCCAATGCATTTTCACTCTACCTGATGGTTTGCTCTTTCAGTCCATATCTCCTCAACTTCCAAATGAGAATGATATTGGAGAATGTTAAAGGCATTCTTAATCATGGCATATTGCATCACCACTCTTCATCATCACAACCTTTTGTGATCAGTGTAGTCATGAATGATTTGTTACTGCCAAATATGTATTGACAGATTTCTGATTATCTTATTGTCTTAGTGTGCTTGGAATGGATTAAAAAAAACTTGGTTGGGATCTTTCAAGGACTGAGATTAACGAGACCATACTTCTCCAAATACTTTTCCTGGCTCCTCTTAAAGATGCTATCTTCAGGCATCAAGGACCCTCCCTTAGTCGCATACTATTTCATGGGTCATAGTGGCCTTGCTCTTTCATTGTGCTCAGGTGAAATTCATCTGGCACTATGAAACTGAATGCACTTACCTTCTCCATATCATTTCTAATTTAATGAATCACCCTTGTCAGTGCTGATATGGTTGTTTCCTACCTTAGTCTTGTGAACTTCTCCCATGTTACAATTTGTATATGTGTATGTATGCTAACATTATAAAGCCTTCTCACTTTTGGTTAAAACACCTTCTTTTTCCTTGAGCTCTCTACCAGTTAACAAGAACTTTCCAATTGCTAATGAATGAATATAAGCCTTAAAAATAAGCCTTCAACAAAACCAGTCATACATGTCAAACATACATTTTGTTAACATCACTGTTATCAGGCCAGAAGAGCACTTCACAATTGTAGCAGAGACTGTGAAGCTTTCAGAGCTTTCATTCAGTTGATAGAAGCCAAAAGTTTACAGTGATGAAAATACTGAGCAGGCAACTATATTTGAAAGTATAACTGCTTGACACAGAGAAGAAAGCACTATTTAAACAAGATTTTTAGACATGTATACACAAAAGAAAGTGCATTACTGTTCTGTCACAATGGAAATTCTGTTCCTAGCAGTCAGTTTGTATTAACTGAAGTTAGTGTGAAATTGCAAAATCTATTATTACAGCCTACATGAACAGCCACTCTCACAAATGTCACAAGGAGACTACGTAAGAGATTCTGCCAGTTCTTTGATGGACTGGCATAATAAAAAGATATAAAGGCCATGCCTGTCTGAAGCAAGCACCTCCATGTCATCTTTATTCTCCACAATATTAGGGAGACTGTAATTCTGACTAACCAAGGGAGAGGAAGCCAGACAACACTTACCCTATAATGCAGAAGATGTCTCTGCTCAAATCATGGAATCGTCAGAGTTGGAAGGGACCTCTAGAGATCATCTAGTCCAACTCCCCTGCTAAAGCAGGGTTGCCCAGAGCACATCACTCAGGACTGCATCCAGGCGGGGCTTGAAGATCTCCAGAGAAGGGGACTCCACGACCTCCCTGGGCAATGTGTTCCACGGCTATGTCACCTTCACCATAAAGAAGTTTTTCCTCATATTTGAATGGAACTTCCCATGTTCCAGCTTGAGCCGGTTGCCTCTCGGCCTATCACTGGCAATCACTGAAAAGAATCTGGCCCCAACATCCTTTAACCCACCCTTTAGATACTTAAAAACATAAATAAGGTCTCCCCTCAATCTTCGCTTGCCCAGGCTCTTTCAGCCTTTCCTCTTAAGGGAGGTGCTCCAATCCCTTAATCATCTTGGTTGCCCTTCGCTGGACTCTCTCCAGTAGTTCCCTGTCCTCTTGAACTGGGGGCCCAGGACTGGATGCAGTATTCTAGTTGTGGCCTCACAAGTGCACAGTAGAGGGGGAGAATGACCTGCCTCGACCTACTGGCCACACTCTTCCCTATGCTGCCCAGTATTCCATTGGCCCTCTTGGCAACAAGGGCACATTGCTGGCACATAGAAAATGTGCTATCTACCAGGACTCCCAGATCCTTCTCCTCAGAAGTACTTCCCAGAAGATCTATCCCTAACCTGGATTGGTGCCTGGGGTTCTTTCTCCCCAGGTACAAGACCCTACATTTGTCCTTGTTGAACCTCATGAGGTTCTTCTCTGCCCAGCTCTCCAGCCTGTTCAGGTCATACTGGATGGCAACGCAGCCCGCTGGAGTGTCAGCCAGCCCTCCTAATTTGATATCATCAGCAAATTTCCTGAGAATACACTCTGTCCCCTTGCCCAGGTCATTTATGAATATGTTGAACAGGACTGGGCCTAGTATTGACACCACTGGTCACTGGCCTCCTACTTGACTCCACTCCATTAATTAGAACCCTCTGAGCCCTGTCACACAACCGGCTCTCAATCCACCTCACTGCCCCCTCATCTATCCCACGCTTCCTTAATTTTCTAATGAGGATGTTATGGGAGTCAGTGTCAAAAGCCTTGCTAATGTCAAGGTAGATGACATCTGCTGCTCTCCCTTCATCCACCCATCCACTTATAACATCATAGAAGGCTATCAGTTTAGTCAAGCATGATTTACCCTTCGTAAATCCGTGTTGACCAATACTGATAACTTCTTGATATTCAGTGTGCTTGGAGATGACTTCCAGCACGACCCACTCCATTATTTTCCCTGGGACAGAGGTGAGACTAATTGGCCTGTAGTTTCCTGGTTCCTCCCTCTTGCCCTTTTTGTGGACTGGTGGGATATTTGCCTTCCTCCAGCCCTCAGGCACTTGTCCTTTTCTCCAAGACCTCTCATAAATGATGAGGAGTGGCTCAGCAATAACATCTGCCAGTTCTCTCAGCTCTCGTGGGTGCATCCCATCAGAGCTCATGGGCTTATGGATGTCTAGTTTGGCCAAGTGGTCTCTAAGCCACTTGGCCTCTCCAACAGAGATACATACATTATGGAAATGTTCTAAGGATGCAATAAATATGACCTTCTCCAGTTTAAGGGAGACCATTTCTTTGCAATTTAAGTCTCAGATGTCAATCTGGGGCAAGTTGGAGAGAAGGGCCAGGGGGAAGAGAGAGAGAATGAGAAAGAGCAAGAATTTATGTTCCTTTTTTCTGCTTTTTTCACTGGTACACCACTTCCAGAAAAGGAGACCACGGTCTTCAGATAAAAATCTGTGGATTAACCATCTATGAGTCCAAATTCCCAAGCCTAACCCAGAATTTTTTTTTTATATGTTATTAATTCTGTTAGGAAATTAAGTTTCCTTGGTGAAGGCCAAAAGACTTATCTGCATTGTCTGTTTCTTTGGATGTCTCCTCTTCACATAGTTGGATCTCTTTCCTCCATTCACAAAAGATAAATATACATTAATTTATTAATCTGTGGAATTTGGTGGGAGTTAGGGAGCCCAGAGTCTCTGCCCCATGTTCCAGAATCACACTGAGAGTAGGGCATTCAGAGTCCATCATGTTTGTGTAATCTCTTCCCGTTTATGTTCTTGACACAGGATCTCAAGGGTCCTTCTCTAGAGGACCACTGTCCTCTCATCCCTGAGGTTTTGGGATGAATTGGTGGTGTATTTCCTATGTATCACCTGTGCAGTTCCATTTAAATTCAGGACTTAAACTTTCCTGGAAGTTTAATGACATCTTTCATTAGTCCTTTATTTTTGCTTCATCTCTCACTTGGCAATAAATGGCATAAATGTCAGTTCTATAGTAAAATGCAGAAATGTGATGTCAGCACATATTGCTGACGAGTCTCACTGATTGAGAATTGTGGTCACAATTTATGCCACCAAGGGCATCAGTCTTTCAAGTGAAGCTTTGCAAATGGCAAACCTGTGTTATATACGATCTTCAACAGCTAGCTGATTATGAGGATGATGAGAGATGTGAAGCTTAGTTGACAGTAACACTTGAGTAACTTTGCAGGGAAATCATTTATTAAAGATGTAGTTCAGCAACTCCCTGATTCTTTTTCTGTGCCCAAATTATACTTGATGGAACGTTTACAGGATGATGTTGAAGATTGTTAGGGATAGTTAATTGCCTGGGATGGTACAGAACTAGTTCAGAGACTTAAAAAAAAAAAAAAAGTAATTCCTCTTTCTACTATGAATGAGAACAGCTGTTCATTTTTCTGTGCTTGAAGTGAAGGGGAACCCTCAGATGAAACCATATATCTTAAGAATCAGAGCAGAAAGCAAAAAGATTTTCTTTTGTTCAGCATTTTATCGTCCTTCAGATTATATAGATAGTTTTAAATAATACAATTTAGAATTTAAGAAATAAAAATATTTTTAACTTTAAAGTTTTGGGACATTTTAATTATTACAGGATGTCAGCAATTCTAGGTGCATAACTGGAGGATTTCTAGTTATATTAGATTATCTAGAAGTACACTAGAAAAAAGAAATGGTCTTTTTTTTAACTGTTCATCTTCTTGACTGAATATGATTTGTGAGTACTTTGAGCCCTAGAGAGTCTAAGCAAAAATATGTTATAATACAAAAGCCAAGTCAGAGCTGAAAAATTGCTACTATACACGTAGACACATTTGCAGTAGTGGACTTCTAAAAGTATGTGATTATATACTTGTGGAAGTTTAGGTTATTCTCTCTCCCTTTATACTGAAAAATTATAGCTAAATAAACACTTCTTTCTAGAACACAATGGCAGTCACAGCACTACAGGTGACAGGATGAATGAAATGTCCCAAAATATTACATTTTAGTGTTAGAACAGGAGAATGAAAGAAACCTAGATATTTGCGTAGATGAAATAGAAAGTCAGCAGAGGTTTCTGTCTAGGCCATAGCCTTGTTTTAATAAAATTATGAAATTTATTATTATTAATTGTATCACCTCCATCTCTGTGCTACAATATTTTAAAGACCTTAAAAGTGTTCTATGCAAAGAATACACCAAGAATGCTCCTCTGAGGGTTGGGTGTGTAACTTCCTGGACTTTCTGAGCCTCAGATTAAAGCACAAAATCACCCAGAAACCTAATCTCATTAAGCACAAAGGAGTAGCTAACTCCCCTTCTAGTCATGCTAGCCCTAAAGTTTCTTGACACCATATCTCTGAAATTTGAAGTCCTGAGTTGACAGATACGATGTAGCCTGTTGAAAACCCTCTTTTCTTAACTGTTGCATTACATAGGATTGATGAAGACTGCAGCCTATTGCTTTCTTTCTTCTAATAGCTAGAGCTAATACCAATCTTATGGCCTTAGTATTTTGACCTGAAGAGCACACCACTTCAAGAAAATAAGGTGATTTTCCCCCTCCCTCTTAAGCAGAAGGAAAAATGTTCTATTAGTGCTGGAAGCTGTGCAATTCTAAACTAAGAAACAAGATCTCTTGCTCCATCTTTCTAATAATATTAAGACGCCTCACACACACATGATTTAACACAATAGGTAAATGTGAAAGGAAAGAACAGTGAATAGAGGACTGCAGGCTCAGAGTTCTGTTCTGCACTGCTCAAATAATTTTCTCTGAAGTCACTTGTTTTTTTATTAGTTATTCTTAGACCATTGTAAAACTTTATTTTACTTTATGGGTACACCTTATGTAGTTAATCTGAAAAAAAATTTAAATTTAACTAAGAATACTTTTTATACCATATTCTTTTGCTTTCAGAAATTAATTAATCTTCATAAAACACTTGATAGAAGAAGCACTGTTATAGTTTTAGGTTTAGTGTTTGGCAATTTTCTATGATTGGGTGAAGAATCCATGGAAGAGATGGAAAACAAAGACCACCCTGTCTAAATTATGAAGTCATCTGCACTGTAATGCTCTTCTTTGCAGTAGGAATTTTAAAGAATTATTTGATGTGTATCAAATCAAACATTTAGAACAAAACTCGGATACAAATCTAATGATTTGTGGGTTTATGTGCTAACATGTTTTATTGGACTAGGTTTTGTCTGAGTTATAAATCTACCCCATTTCTACACGTTGTTAACTTGATGAACTGAAGTCTTGATCATTAGATTCAAGAATGATGCTATGAATATGTCTGGTTCAATAAATCCATTACTGTTTATATGTATATATATAAATCAGAATATCTATATCTTTTCATAAGACCTATAACTCTAAAATTAGAATGATCTGGATTTTCTTGCAAATTGCTTACATGTAAATCCCAGCAGACAAGCCTGACAGATTTCTTCATTATATTAAACAAATGAATATGTAAAATAATTAACTTAATGTGAAACTTTATTAAATTGCATTTTAAAATTCAGGCTTCCTGTTTTATAGCATGTTAAAAGTGATCATGCTGAGGATGACAAATAATAAGGAAAAATTAGACAATTTCATCCACAGAAAATAAAATTACATTTTCTTCCAGCTGACAATCTTATGTTTGTCAAGCAGCAATTGTTCCACAACAATCATGTGAACAACATGAGTGCACCCTCAGTAAGTTCGCAGACGACACCAAGCTGAGTGGCAGTGTCGACCTGCTGGAGGGTAGAGAGGCTTTGCAGAGGGATCTGGACAGGCTGGATGGATGGGCTGAGACC
>JAOQGH010000019.1:75118512-75133125 GCA_025769975.1 Gallinago jamesoni
CAGCAAACTTGCTGAGGATACACTCTGTCCCCTCGTCCAGGTCACTGATGAATATGTTGAACAGGACTGGACCAAGCATTGACCCCTGGGAGACACCATTGGTTACAGGCCTCCAGCTTGAACTTGCTCCATTAATCATTACCCTTTGGGTCCTGTCACACAGCCAGTTCTAAGTCCACCTCACTGTCCCCTCATCCAGCCCACACTTCCTTAGTTTCCCGATGAGTATATTATGGGAGACAGTGTCAAAAGCCTTGCTGAAGTCAAGGTAGATGACAACTGCTACGCTCCTTTCATCCACCCAACCACTTATAGCATCATAGAAAGCTATCAGATTGGTCAAACATGATTTACTCTTGGTAAACCCATGTTGCCCACTTCCAATAACCCCCCGCTCTTCAACTTTTTTGGAGATGACACCTAGAATGAGTCTCTCCATTACCTTCCCAGGGACGGAGGTGAGACTAACTCGTCTGTAGTTCCCAGGGTCCTCCTTCTTGCCCTTTTTGAAGACTGGAGTGATGTTGGCCTTCCTCCAGTCTTCAGGCACCTCTCCTGTCTCCATGACCTGTCAAAGATGATAGATAGTGACCCAGTGATAACATCTGCCAGCTCACTCAGCACTTATGGGTGCATCCCATCAGGGCCCATGGACTTCGGAATGTCCAGTTTAGCCAAGTGTTCCCGAACCTGATCTTCTTCTACTGGAGGAAAAACTTCCTCTCTCCATACCCTCCCCCTTGCCTCCATGGCCAGGGATTCATGAGGGGCAGCCTTAGCAGTGAAGACAGAAGAAAAGAAGGCATTCAAAAACTCTGCCCTCTCTGTGTCTTCCACCACTAGGAAGTTGCTCTCAACTGCTTTTCATGTTGAACTCAATTTAGGCCTTCACTTATATGGAGTTTACTGGCAACTTCATCAGTAGTTGAGCCTATTACAAAGCCAAATTCAAAAGCAAAAGCTTTATGTGAGCAAATGTGAGCAAATATATACAGAAACATATACTTACATATATTTCTGCTTCTTTTTCAGACAAATATTTTCTCAGCTGTTCAGAAATATGGACACAGAAGAAAAGAGCTATTATAAAAAATGAAGCAAATCAAAATCACATTTGACTACTCCAATTCATTTTGATAGACATGTACTAAGAAGTATTTGAAAAAAACCCCAAACCAAACAAAACAAGACACCTACCTCCCTTCCCCCAAATGAACAAATAAACAAAAAACTCCAAAAAGCCAGGCAATATAGTTGCACTTGGAATTTCTTTAATCTTATTCTGATGTCAGTTCTAGGCACAGCTAGTAGAAACCAGGTTGAGGAGACAAGCATAATACATTTATATTAATTAATATAATTTGCAGTTTATTCTAGATCAGCACATGCAGGTTATGAAAGAAATAAAGCCCTGATCAACATCACACAGTTACATCATGTTGATAATATCTGGTTGATGAGTTCTGCTAAACTGTTGTCCTTATGACTATCATTTTAGTTAATTTAAAAGCATGCAAGTAAATTTGAATGAGTTATGGTAAAGGCAAAAGATGTGCTTGGAAAAACAAAGGGTTAATTTACAATCTATCAGGTTCTGAGATTGCTGGAAGAGGGCAAGATTTTTAGGTTTTTTTTTTAATTATGGGAAATGGCAGCTCAGCTCACCAAGATGACAGTGAGTTTAATGTTATCAAGTGGATTTGCAGCACTATAAGAAATTGATACACACATCAACACAAACTGAAAATATTTTTCATAGTTAGAAATGTTGAGGTTATTTGGTCATCCTGACTAAACTATGTCCTTAGAGACATAAACTAGCCAGGGAAATCATCATGTGAAAACCTTCAATGGCTTCTGACAATAATATGTATGGGGCAAATGAGGAAAGGACAGATGAGAAAAGGAGCTGTAACTCTTTCAAGTGCTCTGTCAAGCCGGTAGGCAGCCGAAAGTCTGCATGCAGGTATAAAAATGTGACTTTGCAGAAAGCTTTATGTATGCACACAAAAGGGGCTCATTTTCTGCTTCCCCCACTTCCTGCCTTAACTTCTTAGTAACCTATAATTCTTTTTCACAGAACCTTTTATACTGTTTGGTTCATAATTTCTCTTTTTTCCTTTTTTTGCTCAGTCTCTGTCAACAGTTATTAAGGTGTCAAGAAGTCATAACCTTCTTTGTGTGTTCTGATAGGTTTAACAAATACCTTTTTAACAAATCCCTATAAAATTCTATGATCTTCTTTATATTATCTCACCAATTTGTCACAACACCCATGTGATACCCCCAAAAAATCTGTGACAAACTTTAGAAGAAAAGATTTCTCATGACTTCCACTGATATTAAGAAGTGTTCATAATTCTTATTTGATTTGGTTTGATATAGTCAAATATTTGTCTAAGCTGATACACTTTGGAATTTGATACACTGAAGGAATTTGTTAAGAAAAACATTTCTGGATGAACAAGAGACAGCCACAAAAGAGAGTACCATGCAGAGGGAAATATTACTTCCAAATCCTTTAGTTTTACATATGTAAGTGGCATTACTTTTCAAATATGACAAAGTAATTAAAAAAGAACAGGTCCTATTCAGCAATGGTAATAACTGGTCTATGGGGGAAAGGACATTGTTTATGTCAATAGCCACAAACTTGGAACAAGTGACTTCAGTTCTCTCCTTGGGCACAGATTTCCCATATGTCTTTAGTCAAGTCACCCATGCTGACATCTCATAAGGACCTGGGCAACCTGGGCCTTGCAATCCATTTTCAGAAGTCACATGGATAATCAAATTGAACTTTCAGAGGGCAATAAGCTATTTTTCAAAATGTTACTCTGTGGACTGTGGAGTAGCTATAGCTAAAATTCACATTACTGGCTGACTGACAAATGTCCCCACCAACAACAGTAAAACCCTATGAGCTTGAAAATGAACTTTGACATCCTATATCACATAACCTTGCCCGATTACACTTTTTAATCTAAATTTCTGAATCTCTGCTATCATCGTGTTTAGAGAGAGAGAACAATAATGCCCAATATGGGGTTAGGGCATATTCCTTAGCGGCTGTGAGGCTATCACACGTTTTGATGAAGAAGATTTCAAATGGATAAATATTCTGTGATGTCTTTCTTTTTCTTCTGGCACAAACATACTGTTTGGCTAGCATTAAAAGAGAATTTCACCCATTTTGTTTGGAAACATGTAGCCCCATAAGGACTCAGCCACTTCATCAAAGGCTGAGTAGTTATGCCTCAGCAAAGTGAAGTCTTTCAAAGACTCACACTAAGAGTGTTTTATCAATTTGCATTATGTATAAGAATGTAGATTCAAAGCAAATACAATTAATGGAATAGTGGGTGATTATTCTGTTATTCTGAGGTAATGTTACAGAAGTGGAATTCATAATCTGTTTTAAAGGACTTGCATTTCTTCTTCCTGAAGTTGTGCTCCAGTAGCTGTTTCGTAACCACCCCCTTGCAGTACTCTATTTTACTTTACACCCTGTGATCCAGATGTGTGGTGCTTGCATTGCAACCTCTCCCCAGTTTCATAAAAGTGTTGCAATTCAAATAGCCTAACCAGAAAACTTGATGGTTTATTGTTCTTGTCATAAGTTACAGCTTCTTGATAAGAACAATGCTTTTACTTTTGTCATCATTTTCACTGGAAATCTAACCTTTTCCTCTAAAATGTAATTTCCACCACAGTGAATTTACACATTTTGTCCATGTTTCAAACTCAGTTTATATTCCCAAGATTAGTGTTTTAAAATATATTGCCAATGCCAGGTAATGGGATATTACTGAGCCAAAGCTTTGGTTTGCATTAATAAAATATTGTGCATGATGCCTAGCAAAAGGTTGGTATCACATCCCTAGCTACCAGATCTGATTTCTTGTATACTTTTTAACATATAGACATATATATTAAAGAAGAATGTACTAGCAGTTCTACACAGAGTTGAAGTTGGTGACACAGAAGAGAGAGTGCAAATCTAATTTCACTTACAAATTCAATTGTGTAGGAATGGGTAGATTTAGACAGTACATATAACTTGAGATGTAGTGTGTAGATCAGGGAAGGAGTTTACTCCAGAAACCACATACTAGCTTTTCTTCTTTAAGTACTGTGTGTTTCCGTACCTCAAAGAAAAAGAAAAAAAAAAAAAAAAAAAGAAAAGAAAAAAAAGGAGAAAAAGAAGGTCAAAAAACCTTCTTATTATTGTATAACCAGTAACATCATGAAAATTTTCTCCATGTATCCTCACAGTAGAGGAATGTATCTAATAAGCCTTGTTTTTCTGGACTTAGCTATCACTCTGTGTGTGTGTCTGTTATGATGATTATTATGAAGAATTTATCCCCAGCCCTGTCATTTGTCCATATTTACTTTATTACTTAAGGGTCTCTATGTGTCTGCGTAACAGTTCTATTTTTTTTTTCCTGTGCTGACCACTGAGCAGTGCCTTTCCATTGTTTCTGCACTTTTCCACACATATGAAGTGGTATGAGATAATAAACTTTTCAATTCTTTGCTTAATTATCAGGAATTGACAAGAAATATCTATTATGAGATATTCCTTTCCTAACATTTATTTTGGAAGTTTCTCAAATTTTTCCCTCTTAGCCTAAGCTTTTTCTTCCTTTAGCTTATTATTACATGTTCATAGTGGAGTTCTATTTCTTATAGTATTCATTACCAAGTTTCATGATTTTAGGCATTTCAAAAGCAATTTGTATTTGATCACGGTTTTTTATCTTTTTGCCAAGCATCTTCCTTTAGCATTGCTTTTTGCTAGTACGTGCATAAGTTAATCTATTAGCACATGTCCAACCTAGCACAGTATGGTGTCCTAAAGGAGCTGGGCTTTCTTTTTATTCTGTCGACTGTATATGCGGGGGGCTTCTGTACTTAGTACTTGTGAGATCAGTATCAATATTAATTGACATTATGCATTTTTCTTAACCATTTTATGTATCACAACTATCCTTTTCCTTGTACTCTCTTGCAAGTAAAAAGAATACTGGGGAAGAAATGTTGAATTAATCTTTAGAAATAATTCCCTCAGCACTTTGAATCATAGAATCATGGAACGGTTTGAGGTAGAAGGCCCCCTACTCCAATGACCCCACAATGAGTGGGGACATCTTCAACTAGACCAGGTTGCTTAGAGCCCTGTCCAACCTGACCTGGAACGTTTTCAGGGATGGGGCATCTACCACTGCTGTGGGCAACCTGGATGAGTGTTTCATCACCCTCATTGTAAAGAAAGTCTTCCTTATATCTACTCTGAATTTTTCCTCTTTCGTTTTAAAACCATTACCCCTTGTCCAGTTGAAACAGTCTCTACCCATCTTTCTTATAAGCCCCCTTTAAGTACTGAAAGGCTGCAATAAGGTCTCCCCAGAACTTTCTCTTCTCCAAGCTGAACAACCCCAACTCATGATGTTCATATGGGCCCACTTCTTGAGCTTGCGCAGGTCACCTTAAATGGCATCTTGTCCCTCAGGCATCCCAGACACACCGCTCAGCTTAGTGTTATCTGCAAACTTGCTGAGGAGGCAAGTGTCTATGTCATTGATGAAGATATTAAACAGTACTGGTCACAGTATGGACTCTGGAGGAACACCACTCATCACTAGTCTCCATCTGGACACAGACTGTTGACGACTATCCTATGGACAGAAGAATCCAACCAATTCCTCACGCACCAAACAGCCCACCCATCAAATCCATACCTGTCCCATTTAGGGAGAAGAATGCTATGGGCACTGTGTCAATGGCCTACAGAAGTCCAGATAGACGATATCCATAGCTCTTGCCTTGTCCACCGATGTAATGACTCCATCATAGAAAGCCAGGAGGTTGGTCAAGCAAGATTTGCCCTTGGTGAAGCCATGCTGGCTGTCTCGAATCAGCTCCCTCTCCTCTATGTGCCTTAGCACAGCTTCTGGGAGGATCTGTTCCATGATCTTCCCAGGCACAGAAGTGAAGCTGACAGGTCAGATGCAACAGTTTCCTTTTGCCAGCTGCTGGGGACTTCACCTGATTGCCATGACTTTTCAACTGTTATGGAGAGTGGCTTGGCAACTACAGTGGAAAATTCCCTCAGGACTCTGGGATGCATCTTATAGGGACCCATAGACTTCTGTATGTTCAGGTTCCTCAGGTAGTCTCAAACCTGATCTTCTCTGACAGTGGAAGGGACTTTGTTCACCCAGTCCTTGATTTGTGGTTCTTCCACTCTAGCAGTGTGGATGCACCAGATCAGAAAAAGAAAAAAAAATCCAAATATGAACAGGGTAATATTTGGGGAAAACCTTACTCCATTTGGGGCAGTCTGAAATTTTCTCTATTCCAGAATGTGCCATCCAGCCAGTTCGCTGCCTCCAGGAAAACAAGATTTAAAGGTTTAAATTACTTCCACAGCATAAGTGCCTACAATGTGATTCAAATAGTTTCTTTGAGACCAAAGCGTCTGTGATAGTGCTGATGTTCTGTAAGAAGGGTTAGAGCATCTCTCCAACACCTTCTACTGGAAACCCGTGGGTGAACCTTTTGATTCCAAGGGGCTTTGAACTCAGCACTGAGCTGCCACAAGAGTTTTAGGGTATGAATGAGAATCTGTGTGTAACTATCTTGTAGCCTTATATTTCAGACTTTTATGGCAATAGGAGTAAGGGCAGCTGGTCCACAGTTATTTTGCAGTTCTTGAATGTAGCAAAAGATGATTAGCTTATTTTTCTTTTTATTTAAAAAAAAAATCCCCCAAAGAAAAGTGATAATAAGGTAATTTATTTCAAACATATGGAAGAATAACACACAAAAAATACTACAATTATCTTGATCACAATTCATTTCAGCCTAAGATTACCAAGAGTGTTACTTCCATCCTCATTCTGGCAAGAAATCATCATGCTTATACACTGGCAAGGGAGACAGATGTATTGGATATAGAGAACTCTACAGTAGCACTGCCAAGGAAATCCAATAACAAAGAATTATCCAGGTGAAAAAGAACATTAGCCAGATGAAGATGGCGACAGAGATTAGGCAATTCTCCCAGAGAAATTTTAGCAAATTATGTTATTTATATGCTACTGATATTGAGGTAGGAAGATGGAGAAATTTAAGTAATTAAAGAAAAATAGGAGAAAAGATTTTTTCAGTCCAACTCTTAGTCCATTTCCTGATAAATGGAATAATTTTAGATTCTTCTTCTTAATCTTAGTCAGAAAAATCTAGAAGAAAGGAAGGAGTTAAACCATAAAATCACATTGCCTTCAATAAAGAACATCTACTTTCATATTTCTAAGGAGTTTTATTCAATGTTTGACTTGACTATAATAGAGAAAAGGAAATGTTTTCATGGGAGATTTCTGCCTGAATTTCCTATCGTGGAGATGTTAACTTTTCTTCTTATGCATCTATTTTTTCACTGCTGGACAGAGGATTCAGAGGTAAATGGAAAAAATTCTTATTGCATGTTTTTCTTGGAGACTTGAGTTTGAACACTGTCCATGAAGGCTTGCTTCATGATCTCTTGGTAAGACTAAGCTGATCTAAAGAAAATATTCTGCAAGCACTCTAAAATGCTTTGTTGTGGTATAGATATTTGGAAATACTTTTCTGAAGGAGTTCTTGCCCTGGCAGAGAACCTCTGAAATGACAGAGATTCCACTTCCCATTAACACATATTAGAGACACAGAGTAATGAGCTGTGGTTTTAAGCCCTAAGTGAGTCTCGCAGGACCAAACCCAACAGTCTCATTAGGACACCCAGTTTGGTTTAGTGAATTATGACTAGAGATGGAGGAGGAGAAAGGAAATTGATACTACCTTTCTGAAGCAGGAAAACAGTATTATTTTGAGAGTGTTGTTTCTGGTATTAATTAAAAATATTCTTTCTTTATATCTCGATCTTATAAAATCACTGCACATGTACGTATGACATTCATTTTCACCCACTTTTCTTCTCAGATGATAATCTCCATCCTCAACACATAGCCATCTATAGAGTTAAAAGTGATTCTCATAAGATTCACCTCATTTTTCAATATTGGTGATAAGGGACAAAAACTCTCTGGAAGCTGAAGTCATTTTATGTGTGATTTGCATTAAAGTCACCATTTATCAAGAAGTTAAATCTGTACTTACTTGTCACTCACCTTCTTCCTTTATGGTTGCATTTCTTTTGAATGCTTAAAAAACCCAAAATAGTTATTTAAATATCTAACTGATAAAGCAATTTACATACAAATATGTGTGTGTGTCCATGTGGCCATAACGTGCATTTAAAAACTTCTTTGATATACAGTTAAAGAGGGATTTATAATTCTATATCTTCATTGCCAGATTAAAAATCAATTCTGACATTGCTTTGACCTTAACATTTCATGACAGGCAAATGAGTATTGAATTACCAGATTACATTTGTGCACCTTTCCCTATGTTTTATGAGCACCTGACTATTTTGGGCACTCCTGCAATCTACATTGTGAGGCAGAAAGAATTTTTTAAAGGTTAAAAATTAGCAAACAACTAACAAGAAGAGCGAGAAGGGAACAGATAGTCTAATTCAAAATGTAATTTGAGATTAACCAAGAATTCAAGAGACACTGTTCCAACTGGAGCATCTAACACTGAGTGAGAATAATATGTTTAAGGGGAATTGCACAAAAAGAACATAGAGGATGATTTATCTGCCTTTCTTTGGACTTTAAAGAATGGTGCTGGTACCACAAGAAGGCACAGAAGCCACTACCACAAAAATGTGGAGCAAAACTATCAGTATGAATTGTGTTCTTAACGCTCAGGAAGAAATACTGGGACCCTCTGCAGATACACAGCCTCTTTTAATGAAAGGAAGTGCAGTATCTTTTGACAAAGCAGTTTGAACAAATTCCTCCCCTTGTGACAATGCTTTTATAGACATTACAAACAGATAAATTAACCCTGAGTTTTTGAACAATTAAAGCTTTCTGTTCTTTCAACTAAAATAAGTGTGATGCGAACCACGATGTGTCCTTTGTGTAAACAAGTCTAAAAAATGTATCAAACTTCAGGATTCTTGTACTCAAGGGAAAGGCAGTAGATACAAAGATAAACGAGGAATATCAGTGACTGGTGCACTAATCCTCATTGCTATCTCTTCAAAAACAAACCAGCACATAATTTCATCCTAGCTACCCCAGATGACTTCCCCCTCAATAAAATCTTGACTGTATTAATTTCTGATTCTTTAAGTTGAGATCTTTCCCATTTTATAAAGTCAAAAATACTAAGTATACATAGTTCATACATGTGGTTTTGATTCATCATATCATCCTCTCTTCCAAGCTAATAAAAAGAAAATTACTAATAGTTACTAGTGGAAAAACTGACTTTTCCACACAACTACCACAATTACTTACAGTTCCCCAATTCCACCATGAGGTAGCTGAAGATCTGCAATTTGTAAAGGCAGACCATGCACAGGATTGACATTACATTGCCATCACATTCAGTATTTCAGAATCTATGCAATTTATTTCAATATTTTATTGTTGAAGATAAAACTGTATGCTGAAGTTTGTACGTTATGGACTGTGTGAAAACTGAATCTGAAATTTACAAAACAGGTGTAAAGAGATAAACAGCAGTAGGTAGACATAAAAATACTAGGTCTAAGGTTTCTTTTTTTTTTTTTTCTCTATGATTTACTTATTGTATGCTGAACTGTCTCTCACTATCTAGATGAAGCCCTGTATAGATAACTTTCTTTGTTAAAAAAAAGCTAACTTTTATGTTTGTATAATCCTAGTTTCAGCACCCAGTTAAGTTCTGCTTTTACTTCCTAGCAAACTTTTCCGTACACAGCTTCATGTAAATAAATCTTGTTCCTCTTTTTCTTTTCCCTCCCTTACCTCAAGAACTCAAGAGAGAGCAGTAAAGATCGCTGTCTGTTATTTCATAGTCTGTTATTTCTCCTTCATTGAATTCCACACAGATTTATCTCCAGAGAAGATATAGTAAATAATCAGAATTTATTTCTGAGACCTTGCAGACCTTAACAAGATTTTCAGGGTCCCCTGTCCTCAGCCTTTCTTTTTCTCTGTATATTGCTGTTTCTATATTTTCTGCATGCCAGAACAATTCGTGTCCTGAAGCGGTCATTTTGCCACAACTTCCACATGTAAAACAAGTAATTCACTACATGAAGTTTAAACTAAGCCACTGTGGATTTTTCTTAAGCCTAGCATGCAAGGTAAAAACCTATATTCTGAAAACTGGAAATCCACTTTTGCATCCATCTCTTTGTAGATGCAAGGTGACAGTAAGCTTTTTCTGCCCGCCCCTCTCCTTTCAGCTATAAGAATTCTCCCTTTTAAGCGGGCTCGTCAGATCTAGATTTGGCAGTGAAAAAATAGTATGACATGTATCATAAGCTTCAACTCAGTTGCAAAGGTTTATGCCAGAGGCAAAGCTGCAGGCACAAATAAATAAATAAATTCAAGAGGACTGAAAAGATACTGGTTTGTAATGTCATAGTTGCCTTGGAAACCACCTTACAACTTTTTTTATGCCCAAAAGACAATCTCCTTCTTACTACTTTTTCTACAGCACAGTGGTTTAGCTGATTGTAAACTGGTAATGAACTACCTAAAAGGCTGAGAGAGCTGGGGTTGCTCAACCTGAAGAGAAGGCTCCAGGGAGACCTTACTGTGGCCTTTCAGTACTCTTAGAGATGCGAAGAGACTTTTTACTAGGGCCTCTCGCAATAGGTGAAGAGGTAATGTTTTTAAACTAAAAGATAGGAGATTCAGACTAGATGTAAGGGAGACATCTTTTATGGTGGGGGTGGTGAGACACTGGCCCAGGTTATCCAGGTTATCCAGGTTATCCAGACAGGTGGTAGATGCCCCATCCCAGGTCAGGTCTTCTTTTAAGAAGACTGAAAAGCTGCTGACACGTAAACCATGACAACTGAGTTATACAGCCACGGATAGATCTGTATACTGCTGCATAAGGACAGTAAGATAGTATTCTAACTTAATGTCCTAAATTAATAAAAATGTATATTACAGCTTTGTATATATCCTCACAATTACATAAAATTACAATACAGTACAATACTTATTGTTTTATTTTACAATCTTTTCAAAAAAGAAAAAAATAACTATGTGAATAGAAGTGCCTAAAACATTATGCAAATACCCAGAACAATTTTAGATGAAATTTTCTGAAAGAATAAAAATAGATTAATTCACTAGAATCCGAAAGTCATGTAAGACTAAGTTTTATATTATATGACTATTAAAAGTCCTTGTTAATTACGCGTGGTACTTTGATGGGATTTGTGTGTATTCTGATCTTGCATTTAAGCAATAGAGCTGTTTCTTGACAATGATGCTGTCACGGGCCAGACCAGAGGCGGGGTGGACAGAAAGGATTCTGAAACTAAGCACTCATCTTTGCGACTTCTTAAATACCATCAGCAATTGACCACGTGCTTTCTGGAGGGTGGGATGACACTGGATCTTCACCTAGTTCTGAAGTTTATTTTCATAGTACTGTACTAAAGCTAAATTTCTGGGACCAACAATGTGAAAGGTTGTCTACTGTTGCAATGAGTATGACAGCACAGTTAGAGTGTTTGAATTCTTGTAATACCAAAATAATTACACTAAAACAAAGCGGTGATAAAAGCAAAATTATTACAGTTGTCAAAGCAACTGTTTTGGCTTTCTTGAAGCAACTAGAGAATATCCATACTGATTTATTTCTTCTTCTGATAGACATAACTTTAAAGAAACCAGGCAGTTACCCTAAATACTCACTGCAGTGAATTGGGCTGTTATTATTCCATGTTTTGAGTAGGGAAGGCTAATTAAAATAGAAGCAAAAAATCTTAGACTCATAGAACAGTTTGGTCTGGAAGGGACCTTTAAAGACCATCTTTCCTATAAGACCCTTTTAGGTTGTGAAAGGCTGCAATAAGGTTTCCCCAGAACCTTCTATTCTCCAGGCTGAACAACCCAAACTCTCTCAGCATTACCTCATAGGAATGGTGCTCCAGCCCTCAGACTGTTTTCATGGCCCTCCTCTGGACCCATTCTTGCCCCTGCTGAAGCCATGCTGGCTGTCTCAAATTAGCTCCCTCTCCTCTACGTGCCTTAGCATAGCTTCTGGGAGGATCTGTTCCATGATCTTCCCAGGCACAGAAGCGAAGCTTACAGGTCAGTAGTTCCCAGGGTTCTCCTTTCTACTCTTTTTAAAAATGGGTGCAATGTTTTCCTTTTGCCAGTTGTTGGGGACTTCACCTGATTGCCATGACTTTTCAACTGTTATGGAGAGTGGCTTGGCAACTACAGCAGAAAATTCCCTCAGGACTTTGGGATGCATTTTATAGGGACCCATAGACTTCTGCATGTTCAGGTTCCTCAGGTGGTTTCAAACCTGATCTTCTCTGACAGTGGAAGGAGCTCTGTTCCTCCAGTTCCTCACTTGTGGTCCATCCACTTGACAGGTTTGGGGACGGAAATTGCCAGTGAAGACAGACAAAAAGTTCACAAGTACCTCAGCCTTCTCCTCATCTTTGTTACCAGTTTCCCAGTCGTGCTTATGAGGGAGTGTATACTTTCTTTGATCTTCCTTTTCTGGCTGACAACCTGTAGAAGCCCTTATTATTCTTTGCATCCCTTGCCAGGTTTGGATCCAGCTACATCTTGGCCTATCTGCCTCTGTCTCTACAAAACTGGGCAGTGTCCCTATACTCATCTCAGGATACCTCTTCCTGCTTCCACTGCCTCTGCATTCCTTTTCTGCCCTTTAGTTTGACCATCAAATTTTGACTCACCTGTGTTGTTATCTTGCCCTCCATTCCTAATTTCTTACACCTGGAGATAGAGAGCTCTTGTGCTCTATGAAAAGCATCCTTAAGGATCCGCCAGCTCTATTCTGCTCCCTTGTCCCTGAGAGCAGTTTCCCAGAGGATTCTATTGACTAAGTCCTTGAAGAGCTGGAAGTTTGCTTTCCTAGAATTCAGGGTCCTGACTTTACTCTTCATCTGACACACCTCCCTCAGGACTGTGAGCTCCACCAGTGCATGATCACTGCAGACCAGGCTGTTCCCAATCTTGACATTCCCCATATCTTCACTTGTGTTGGTGGCCAACAGGCCCAGTATCACAATCCCTCTCCTAGGGCTGTCTATTACGTGGCTTAAGAAGTTATCCTCAATGTACTCCTGGAGTTTCCTGGATTTCCTACAGCTCGCCATGCTATTTTTTCCCACAGTTGTTGGGATGATTAAAGTCCCCCAGCAGGACTGTGAGCATGATGCCTCCTGTAGCTGGAAAAAGAAGATCTTGTCAAAAGGTTCCCTTTCATAAGGTGGCCTGTAGTACACACCAACCACCAGTTTCCTCTTCTTGCCTTGGTCTCTCTTTCTTACCCATAAGCTTTCAGCCTCCTTGTGGCTATTCTTCAGAGAAATATCTTCATACTCTATCAATTTCTTGATGTTGAGGGAAACATCAAGACACCCATCCTTCATCTCCTGTCTCTTTAACAGCCTGTTGCCATCAATAGCCACACTTCAGTCATGGGATTCCTCCTACCATGATTCAGTAATAGTAATGAGGTCGCAGCTTTTTAGCAGCACAGTGGCTTCCAACTCTTCCTGTTTGTTGCCCATTGTGTGCAGTGGTGTGGAGGCACTTCAGCTTGCCTTTCTACTGTGTCACCTTTTTAGAGGAACACCTCTTTATTCCTTTGGGGTATTTCACTTGTGTTTTCCTCTTGGCTCCTACTACCTCAGAACTCCTTGGCTCATGTCCATAAGACTCAGTGTCTTAGGGGTGACCTCTCATTTAGTGGCTTTAGTCTGATATTATTACATCATTTTACAACTCGTTTGTTATATTAAGACATTGAAAATGTGACTTTTAAAATATTTTAATACAAATTTGCATGGTTTTTCACAGAAGTCTGAACCTAACATGAAATTGCAAGAATGAAATAAAATAAACAAAGGATTTCAGAATAATAATTGTTGAGTTATCTTCAGAACTTCAAATTCAAGTATGCAAAATGTAAATTGTCATCAAGGTTAGCAAGATCAGAAGAAAATGTTTAAAAACAGGGCATATTTTTTTATTCTGATGTTTTTTTAAAGCTAGGTGTTTGTTTTTTTTTTTTAAGTTAGGTTTCCTGTGTGGTTATGAACTATACATAATGTCCCACAGATTTAAGGAATATAAAACTCTGCTAATGAGACGTTTTAAATCATGATTCTGTCATATCATAGTGTAATTTTTAGAATAGTCCCATAGAATTTCACCTATGATCACGGCAGTAAATACAATAATGCAATTGCAAACCTGTTGCTTCTTGCAGAAAGATATTCTTTCATGGTTAAATTTTAGATTATGTAGAGTTATGAAAAAAATAATTTTCACTTATTTAAGGAGGCCCAGATTCATCTTGCAGTTTTGCTTCTCATTCTGTATTTAAACCATAAATGTCATGCAGGATTTAATGGTTTACCTCTTGGGTTTAGTGACCATGAAATGGTTAAGTTTTCCATTCGTAGTGAGGTAAAGAAGGGGGCTAACAAAACCTCCA
>JAOQGH010000019.1:75135566-75152408 GCA_025769975.1 Gallinago jamesoni
GCCTCTCTACAGCCTCCTTTCAGGGAGTTGTAGAGAGTGATGAGGTCTCCCCTCAGTCTCCTCTTCCCCAGACTGAAAACTATTATGTAAACTCACAGTTTACATAATAAAATTTAGACTATAAACTGCGACATGGTTTTATCTTACCTATCTAAAATATTTAGAAGAAGAGAATGCCCATCATCAGCTGCATACAATCATTACAAAAGATTTAGTGAAAGAACTGTTTTGCAGCTGTCTATATGAAGTGTGCAGTGGTATTTGCTGGGCTACCATAGGTAAAATTGTAACAATGACTTCAATGGAATAGTTTGATAGACCATTAGGAAAACCCTATTGTAAGTAACTATGTTTAAGTATAAAGTACAGCCTCCTACCATGCATGCATATTAAGATATATGTGATATAGAACACCCATTTCATCATGGGTGATGTTAGCAAACTAAATCTACCAACAGTACGTTTGTTGGCCTGACAGGAGAAGCTGACACTGACCAGCTTTTCTCTACATCAGCAACGCCTGCAATGCATTTATTCCTACACTTGGTTGTGTAGCTTTTACCTTTTCGGGGACTTCTCTGGTGGAGTCTCCTTCTATGGAGACATTCAAAACCCGCCTGAACAAGTTTCTGTGCAACCTGCTCTAGATGGACCCTCTTTGGTGGGGTGTTGGACTAGATGATCTTCAGAGGTCCCTTCCAACCCCATATGATTCTATGATTCTCCATTCACACAGGCAGTACGTGGCAGCAGACTTTCAATTTTTAGATATGTTGATGTAGTGATCTAAAACGTTTATTTAAAAAATTAATTTAAAATGTCCAAAAGTATAAGTGCCTTGATTACATTTCAATTTTAATGAAATATTAATGAAAGGAGTTCAACTTCTGATTGTACTAAATGTCATTTAAAATTTGAAACAACTCTGTAAATTAACAAAGCTGTTCATCATTTAATACAAGTCCAATGGGTCAAGACCCTTATTTTAATAATATTACCTCCTTTCATCCATTTTGCTTCTCATATTTAACTTAAAAGTTTTTGTAAAGTATTTCTTCACCTTTCTAAGCTAACTAGCATTCAGGAATTTCTAATTAACAACGTGAGAAAGTTATGAGTTCTTCTGCATAGTATTAAATTTTCTGGTGCTTGGGTCAATGGTGTGACACAATTTACAATAAACTAAAGGTGACTGTAATAAATTTAACTTACCACTACAGTACCACAGTAACTGCAACATGTTATTGCTACTACAACTGCTTGCTGAATAGTGAGAATCAGTGACGTGAGAACTAGGTTCTGAAATGAACAGTCAGACCTCACTGCTCTCTAATGTAACAATTCGAGTGCAGTGAAATTTTCTTCCACCTGAACGTGCAAATTCACGTTTCAATAATGGAAGTAACAAAACAGAGATATGATCAAGATACTGTGTCATTGGGGATATTTTATTTTCTCCAAGAAACACTCAACTATACATCTTGTTTATTTTTTTTCTTATCAAATGGATTAAAAGTAACTTACGAACACTTCCATGGAAACAAAATTGACTAACATTCAATTTTATGAAAAAAAAGGCTCAAATTTTAAAATCCAGCTGAAGCTAGAATTGAAGATGTTTCTCCACACATATTTGCATATTACTTGCATATTACGACATATCCTTTAACACAAAACCACTGTAGCTAAAACCATGTAATCAGAAAAACAAAATGATAGTGTAACAAAAAGATAGATATGGGTCAAGAACTTTACTGTTGAAAATCGTAAGACAATTCCTGAAGTAGAGACTGATATGACAGGTGGGGCTTCCAGCCCAACAGAAGTATATGCATTTGTACTGGCATGTAGAATCCTAAATCTGCTGGATGCAGTTCTCACAGATCAGAGCAGCACATTTAATTTCAAGTGGAATTTTGAGTGAGCAGAGACTTAAAAATCCAGTTAAGTGCGGGAACTTGCACCATCATTGAATGAAAGAGTTGGAGCAATATTTAATCAAATATAATCAAATTGAATCAAATCAAATTTAATCATTTTTTAGTTTTACTTCAAAACTGTTGGTAGAAAGCACATACACAGTTTTCAGTAATTTTCTGGCAGTTAATAGTAGAATATTTTTCCATAATAATCTAAAAGATAATAAAAAAATAATTTTCTGTAAGATTTCGGAAGAACTTTCTTTTCTTTTTATCATCCTCATTGTAATTTTTTCTTCTAGATGGTGTAAGTGTTGAAAACAGTAGTTTGCTTTCAGAAGCAAATAAACTATTTTTCTTTCCAGAAAAATATACTAACATATTTAACTAATGATAGTCACAAATGATTTGCTTCAGATGACAGATTATTCATATCAAAATATGCTGAAAAAAAAACCCACCTCTGCTAGATGGTTCTTCTTCTACATTTTTACATTTTTTTACATTTCTATTACATTTTTAATCTTTCACCTATTAGTTTCTGTATCTCCGTATTCATGCAATCAGCTCAATATATATTTTATTTGTTTGAAAGTTTTCTCTTTTCTGCTATACATTTTACTTGTTCTGAATTCTTGCAATTTTTCTGTTCAGTGATAAGTGAAGCTTGTGAGTGTAACGAGCTATTGATAGTCAATAATTAGAATAATCCAAAGTTCGTGATGCTTATCAATTAGATGATCTATAAACTAATTAGACACCATGTCACAAAATCAAGGCTAAATGTCTCCTTCGCACACGATACTCACATAGATCCAAATGCACTAGAATAATTGTCCCCCTGTAGTCTTCTGTAGTACAAATATAAAGATATATATGTTAACAATACTTACCATTGTAGCTTCCAAACAACAATATCGCAATATTTATTGTATAAAACATTGTGATATAGAAACAGCAGAAAAAAAATAAAAATATTTCAGCTGGAAAAAAAAAATTGTTTTTTCTTATTTGTTTCCTTTACTTATATATTGATAAGTGGTAAAATTTCATACACAAAATTAAGATGCATATACTAAAAGAAAGTTTATTGTTGTCTTTAAAAATGGAGACCACTCAGGAAAATAGGTGATAATAATACACTCAACTCTGGGGACTGGTGTTTCAGGATCTCATTATCAAAAATAATTCAAAGTAATCCCCAAATTCGTAGGAGATCTATATCTGGTTCTTAAATGCATTCACATTGAATTTAGCCAAAAATATATGTATTTGAAGTAGATTGGCCTAGCTAGTTGAAAATTGTATAAAGATTTTCCACACAAAATTAGTATTGTTAATTTATTACAGCTCTATAATTCCTGATTGATCTGTTTTCTGTTCGAATTCATTAATTAGAATCGGAAGGCACAAATATTTTATTTCTATTGGATTAATTTATGATTTTATTATGGACAACCCTTTTAATAATTTTAGATCTACTTTTAGGAGTATGGTCTCAAAAAGGGCTGAAAGATGATTACACATTTTTCCCTGATAATTAATTTGCATGCATTTAAAACTTCTGAGATTGTGTTCGCTCACTAACCTGTAGCCAAATAACAAAAAAGTGAATATCTGGTGGAAAATCTTATGTAAGATAAGGTTCATGTAAAATCAAAATGGGCTTTCATTTGTGTAAGTATGTAAGTTTGAGGGGACTGAAAATGAGTTCGCGGCCACACAGCATGATACCCATTAACAGTTGAACTGTTCTGATTCACTCTTCCTAAAGATTTGGTCCATTACTTGCAAATAAACTGATCAACCTCCTTTTTCCCTTTTTCACAAGAAAAATAACAACAAACACCTGTCTTTCTTCAGAGTGGCCAAAAGAAGATATAAGTGAAAATTCCCATTGAAGATGCACTTGGAAAAAACTTGGAACTCGATGTTATTTTCTACATCACCTGTCTTAAACAAAATAATCTAAAAAGTTCTCCAAGGAGTATTTTTATTTTGATTTCCAAAAAAAACCCACTGAACTATTTTTAGAATCAGAAATACTTTGATATGGAACTTCTTCTTATATCATTTCTGCTGCAGTCCATAGGCTATTATCTCTTCATACAATGTCACAGCATGTTGCTTTATTAAACCATATGTAAATGTTGAGTACAGTAATGTTAAATTATTAAAATAATAAAATAATTTCTTATACAAATAAAAATTAAATAATCCATTTTATTAAATCAACAGCGAAGTCTTGAGAGATTCTTAAAGATTTTTAGACAGATTTCAGGTGATACAAATCAACTAACGTACTCAAAACTGACATATTGTTGCCACTTTGTACTGATTGAACAGTTGTGTGCTTATCATTGAAGAGAGTCACAGGCTAACTTAAGACTGGAATTTCAGTGTACAGATAGTGGATATTACATCAGAAATCTGTTATCAGAAAATCAGATAACCAAAATGGAGAACAGATTTTTAACTAAAAAAAATAAAAAAGGCACTGGTAAATCACAGAAAACCATAGTGTGAATCATAAGTTTCTTATAAATTTCTTTTTTCATATTTCTAAACACATATATTGCAGATGTTAGGAAGTTGTCTAAAAATATACTGTTTTTTCTTGAATTTTGTTAAAAAAACCTAAAAGATCTGGCAGAAATTCAAATGATTCATACCTGTTAGATCAAATCTGAATATTATAAGCTTTGCATAGCAGACATTCATTTACGAGCTTTCTTGAAAACATTCATCAAAATTTTTACTTGAAAAAATTGAAAAATGTAGTGTGCTGGTTCCTACAGGCCGAAAAAAAAGCAGGCTCTATGTACACCCCTCTATGTACATATATATATGCCTGGCCACACAGACCACAGACATACACCATGGTGATGGGTTTCATATCAGGAAACTGGGGCTGATGTTTCTGCTAGGACAGTCCTGGCAGGGGTTGGGGCAGGATGTTTAGGTTTCATGAATCCTTAAATGGTTTCCCCTCTCCCATTGTGCTCATTCTGCAGATGGACCTTGGTGGACTGATGGACTTTGTGATGGGTCTGAGAGTAGTCAGGATATTTTGGGGGCTTCTCCTGCCATTGTATCTCTGAGCTCCTTTGGTATTATGCAGATTAGCTTCATCACATAACCTAACAAAACTCTTGGAATTATACAGTATCTCTGAAGACATTTAAGATATACAGACAATTGCTTTTGTACTCAAAGAAAATTGGAAGGCAATGTTGGCTATGGAGAATGAATGCGTTCTGCCTGTGGGAATGACTGTTAAAAAATTTATATTTAACATTTTTTTGAGTGTCTATACACTCAAACAGTAATCAGAATGCACTGCAGTAGATATGATAATAAATATAATGATTTGAAAGTTGTACGGCAGCCTCCGCCAGCCCATGGGGCAATCAACAGACTCTCCCATCAGATGGCAGGAATATTCCAAATATTGCAGGTTGCAACTCTCACCGGAACCAGGGCAAAAAGTTAGTCCCTTAATTGACCATTTTAGGTATCACGTATTCCTCCAGAACTATTTCTTTTTCCTTACCATTATGATCTTACTGCAGCCTCAAGCTAGCAACATCTCACTGAGCTGTACAATATCTCTGTGCTTATGCAAATCCCCAGAAATTGAGTCAGGGCCTGCAGGACAAAAAAAAAAAAAAAAAAAAAAAAAAAAATGGATTGGAACTAAGCTTTAAATAATCTTTGTTTTGTCAAATTCACTATTTCACGTAATTCTTGTATGATTTATAATATTACAGACTAGCTTTGAAGGTGGGAAGAACTCCAGGATAGGAGACAGAAGAGGGAGGAGACGTCTCAACAACCATGTATTTCCTAGCTTCCTAGAAGCTGTGTAAATAAATTCAAAGCATAAAAGATTTATAATTAACATTTAATTAATTATTTATAGTTGTATTCAATGCTGAAACATCTGAGAAAATTAGAAAGGATCAAACTCTTTAGAAAGGAGAGGAAGAAAAAAGAGCCGTTGAATACAGTCCTTAGAGCACGAGCCACATATGGGCCAAGCAGAACAGAGGGCTGTCATGACAGACTACAAGATTCAGAAGGTCCCTGAAGACCCGACTAGTAGGAAGCAAGTCAAAGAATCCAAGAAAGTGGCAATAGAAGTCAAGTACTTGGGAAGAAATAGGAAAGGGATTGTTTATTTGATTCTGTCTTAAACTTCTGGCAGCTGAAAGAATCGCAATGGCTAAGTGAAACAAAAAGCAACAGCCACCACCAAAACAGTAGAAACTCTGGGAAGAATTGCCATAGAATGAGGACAAACCTGGCCCACATGCACAGCCCATAATTAAAGCAAGTCAATCTACGGCACGTTGCGTGAAAACTAAAATGACCCTACCAATGAATAAACAATTTTCTACTGAAGTGGCAAGTGTCTCACTGTGATGGTGTAGCCTCTGATCTTCCAGTCACTCCAAAGAGGACCCATCAGTCCACAGATCACTTATGGTTAAGTGGCATAACTCACACCTCATGCAGACAGCTCAACGGAATACAACGGAAGGGAATTGCCTGCAGCTAAAATCAATCCTATGATGAACTGACAGTCAGGGAAGAGATATTATAGTAGTTAGGGGGCTATTTAGTTTAGGGTTTGTCAATAGCTGAGCTGCCAAACATTGAATGAACCAGTCCAGAACCAGAAAGTTGTCTAACATCTCCACAAACAGCACTGCTGTAACCAGTAGCCTGTCAGAAAAGAGACACACATCAAATACATTTGCATCACGAGAAATGAGATACCATCTTAGTAATTTTTTGTGTAAGTATTAAAGAATTTTAATAAAACTGGCTCCTGAATACATGTTGATGTTTAGATTCCCTGTACACAGCAAGAGCATTAACTGTTATTTTTGTGGTCAGTAAAATGTAGCTTGATAAGGAAACAAGAATTTAAAGCCACTCAGACTTCTAGTGTCTTTTATGTTTTTTACTGCATTTATTTTGAATACATACCTCAGCATTATTACACATCTGACCAGACCTCAGCTGAAGCTCTAATGACTGAGAAATCAGAGCCTCAGTACCCTTTCAATGAAAGCTCATCAAATGTTTGCGAATGCCTTGCCCAGTGGCAACATGCAAATTCGAACTAGTAAATAGGTCAGAGGATGTGGAAAAGTCTCCTGCTGACATCAAATGACATCTGTTAGCTAGGTAAGAGCAGAAGCAATGCAATCAGAGCACTGCCAGCATGACACTTACATTCAGCTCAATCTAGCATGATATGATGATCAGTTATATCACTCAGAGGTGTTTCTTAAAGCTTTGTTCTGCCCTAAAGATGTAGCACCATAAAAATGTCACAGTAGGGGTTTTCACATTTATTGTCTCTAAATGACTGCGGGTCAAAATTGCACATTTTATGGGATTTCTCCTCCATTGTGCCCATAGCTATCCATTTTTATATACCAAACCTTAGGATTTGAAAATCAAGCTGTGATTCTTTTTTTTTTTTTTTTTAAATTTAATAATAGTTGTCTACCTCTTTGAAGTGAAAGAGCTATGGAACTGGTTATCTGAAAGATTTTAGCTCTGGTTACTGGTTTTATGATATGAGTATTCACCACAACTGGACTGCTGGACAAGAATTGAGAGAGTACAAGTGGCTTGAGAAACAGCATAATCTCAAACAATTTAGTTTGTTTGAAATGAGACAAATGAAATACCTTTCCCCGCATAGACCTTACTAATACTATGGCCATGTCTCTAAAAGAAAATGACTTAAATGACTTCAAGATTAGATGCTTCAGGTTAATAAAACAACAAAGGAACACTAAAGCCATATGCTGGTCTTGTTTGAAATGAGCGTTGAACACTTGGCGTGCAGTGAGTGTGCTCAACATCCTCTTTGGCCTAAGTAACAAAAATAGTTCAAGGCAGATCTTTTGCCACGTGTTGCTCGTCACTTCTTGTGTTCTGCACTTTGCTGCTTTTCTCATGCTTAGGCCAGGCGTTTGGATTGGAAGAGACTGGAGAGCTGTTGCAGAAGCAGCTAGAACTATGTGAATAGAGAAAATGGTTACTTTTAAAAGAAGGACAGTGACGGGGACAAGTTAAGATACACAAATGCACGCAGAGGGGGATGTGTGAACGCAGTCCTGTACATCTGCTGCTGACTTTCACTTACTCCTCTCTGAGGGCTGAAGTGATCATGTAACTGATATTTATTAAAACTCTTTGCGTCAAGAAGGGTAGAACGGGTTGGCATATCACACCTCTGCTTTTCTATTTTAAGATTAGAAACTCTGTGATGTTTTGTGAGCAAGAGCTCCTTTTGTTTGCTTTCAGGACCACAGCATGGCTACAAAATCCTGGAAGACTTGATCCTGGCACCTGCAGAGGCTCCAAAGCCTTTACAACACCTACTGAGATCTCCTAAGGCATGAGTGGAAATGCAGTAGAAGCAAGGAATTAGTTTCCTCAGAAGCAAAGCCAGCTGCTCCTTTCCCCCCAACTCCACAGAGCCCAGTAGGAACCTGGCTCCACAGAAATTCAGAACTGTACTTCTGCATTTCCCTCTCGGCTTCCAGCCTTATTAAAAATGCCTCACACCAGAATATTCACAAAACCTTTCAGCAGCATCTAAAATCCTAAGCAGTTGCCCAGTGAGGAGCTTTTAAGCACATTACCAGCTTTGCAGAAACGTCAGGGTCAGAAGCTGAGATTTTTCATTAGAGAATTGATAGTGATGCTTTTATCTGCCTTCTTTATATATATTGTTGGCAGCATTCAGGTCTGGCCTAAAAATGGATCTCATGTCCTTCTTCCCAAATATGATTTCACCCATAAGTGGAAATATTTGCTTTGTTAAGGAAATTTTCAATTCTTCTCTTTTTCCATGTGCTTTCTGAGAAAATGCAAAAAATAAAGTCCAAATCTTTTACTTTAGCCAGAAAAATGTTTTATTCTAAACCCATTAGAAGATTCAGAAAATTGCTTATAATGCTATTTCAGTTCAAGAACCATATATAAAAGTGTAACTGTCCTTCAATGTCCTCAAATTGGTGATAACAAAATAGTTTAACTATCAGCCTATCCTCAGAATCTCTGGGACTGGTTGTTAGGAATCGGATCTATTCTTGTATCAAAAGTATAAGTGAGCTACTGAGAATGACAAATATGAATATGCAAACCCAGGACACTGCAGTTACAAAATCTTTTGATAGATAAAACTTTGCTATAAAGCTAAGGCAATTCAAACTGGAACGCAATGGATTAATTACTAGTAAAAATTGTATACCTTTACAGGAACAAAATTTTGCTTTTGAAGAGCACTTCAACAAAAATATGAAGTGTATTAAATATTTTCACATAAGCAACAACTACAGAAACACTGGATTCTAACCAATTCAGCAGAGGTGTTTATGTTTTTTCAACTTGTCTGATTTTAAAATACAAAGGAGGATGGGTAACTGCCTGCATACTGTGGGGATGAGGGAAATTTATGTATGTAGAAAAAAATAGCTTGTTTTCAGATTTTAATTTTGTTCTGAATCTTCTGTTTTGATCTCCTTAGAGATTTCAGATTTGAAATTGCTGTTGATTTACTTTAAATGCATCTTATTATGCTTGTTCTTGCCCTGTGTTGCTGCATTATGTTTCAAATTATGAACAATTGGGTTCTTTTATTGTCGTGCCTGTTTATTGATTCAGTATTTCTAAAATCAAAGCTGTACAGAGGTCTTAAAAAGCAAATCAGGTTGTTACAACTACTGAGAGGACAGAGGATTTAAGTATTGGGTATGAGCATCTAAGATATTTGACCAGATTTCATGATGTAAAGGCTCATGTGAAGACATGGCAATAAAATTTATTACTCCTATACTTATATTTACTTCTTATATGTGAAATGAATAACATTCACAGCAAAGAATATAACATTAATATTTAATATATTTCCAGAATTGGTATTACCCAATTGGCATCAGGTCCACAATGCCTTTTTACTATGAAATTTCACTATTAGAGGTGCAGTTACGTTACCGTGTTATGTAACACCTCCTGATTTTGGTTTTTTTCTTCTCCTAAAAGAACACAGTATGAGTAATTCTGTGTGAAATCAAAGCTTCCTGTATACAGTTTCCTTTTTCTGTGTAATTGCAAAACAAATTATAAATAGTGTGTGCATATGATTAGCTGTGCCTGATACCACTTCAGTATTTCACTGAACTAATCATAAGCAATTTTTTCCTTTGAGTCTGCTAGAACATAACATACTGAAACTGTCAGCAGAAAAACTAGAAAAAATTTAAAACTCTGAATGTTTTGTTTGACAAGGTTTAAAAATTGCAGTATACTTGCACTTGCAGCACAGTTTCCATTTCCTGTCAATTTTTTATCATAAAGTTAAACAGCTATTGATAATTATCCCCAGGTTATCAAAACTGAAATACAAGAACTTTCTTTTTACCTTCATTTCTTCATAATCATTTTAACTTAATGAACAGTTCATGAACACTGGAAATGTATATCCCATCTGCTCCCTACGATGTAGAAAACTTTTGTTGAGGAAAATAGTTTATTGGGAATCTTCATTCATAAAAAAAGAAAATGACACTTTTTTAAAAAGGTTGTAAGCTTTTCAGGTTGAATTAAATAAGTCTGATCTAACTTTAATCAGTGCTGAGTATCCTTGGACCCTTTTGAATTCATAGGGAAGTGTCACTTATCATCACCAGTAAATATATGTCATTCAGGGTTTATATAATTGTTATTTGGTGATAGTTATGTAGTGTGGCATTCTTGCTGCTGGTTTCACCATCCTCTGCGTCTTCCAATGACTTTTTTATAAACTACACAACTACGATATTTTTTGCCAATTCAGAGACCATCTTCTGATAAGAAAATGATTTAGAAGTCTATAAAATGGATAATATTGTAAACTGCAACAATAAATAGTCTTGGAAGTGCTGGAGAGACAGAGCCAAGGAATCCATTGAACTAAACACTATCATTTATCTTAGCTGGATTACATGTGTTCCTAACAGTAACTAAAAAAAAACCTCTTGCATTGTTTGGTTTATTACGAATAGCCTGCCACAAGTAATTTGCAGTCGCATATAATTTGCCATTTTAAAGCAAATTCAACTTCCGGTAAATTTTGATTTCTGATAGTGCAAATCTGGCTAATACATCATGGTTTTCTACAGGAAAGGGATTTTTAGTTGATTCAGAATTGGAGTCTACCTTGTTCCCTGGATATTGCCAGCTCAGCATTATTGCAGCCAGTGGTGTTGAATAGGGCCAAAAGCTCAGATACTCTTTGAAACATCCTAATTTATCCAACTAGATATTACAAACAGGAGACAAAATATTCTGAAAAGAGAAAGTGTGAATTTTCAGTGAAAGTAGACTACCAGCCTAAGGAGAAATTCAGTTAAACATCCAGTCACTTGTACACGGGTCAAACCATTTTTTATTAGACTATCATCATTATGCATAAAATTAATTTATTCTATTGCAGCTATTCTTTGCTCTTTTAACTTCTTAACCTCACTACCAAGACATACTTGTTCACAGGCCTGCATTTTTAATGAAATACTAAAACTGGAATAATTGAAATAACTGATCTACACAGGGATGTACATGTCCATGTAGAATTTGCCTTTATGCACCTTACAAGTATGAAAAGATTTGTAATGTTAACAAAAAGATGCATGATGTGTCATTTAAGATTGTTAGCTGAAAGCATAAGTATGTTGATGAAAATTATTTTTGTTTGCACTGTAGGAGTACTTTTCATAAAGACTGGAGAAACAGCTACTTTCCCCAACTGTCTGTCACTAATGTTGGAAAGAATTTATTATGAAATATGAATAAATAGAAATCATTAAAAGTTACCACTGTCAGATTTTTAACAAATTTCACCTGTTGTCAGCTTTCTGAAAGAATTAAATTAATATTATGAACTGGTTCAGGTAAAGAATGATTGTAACACTTCTTCATGAGGTGCTTTCAGCTTAAAGATAACATTGATTTTACGTAATTTCTGTTCTTAGTACTTCTATATCAAAATAAGATTGTGTGAGTAAAGCAAAAACTGAAATTAAACCATCAACCAAAGTATTTATGTACAAAATGATCATTTTACTTGAGCAACCACTTCTCATGCAAAATTATATACAACAAATATAAATTTCTGTATAAATTTTGATAATATTTTCACACATACCTCTTTAATAGCTTATTTAATATAATGTAAATAAATAATTTAATGCATTTTTCAATCACCAACATTTTAAAGCACCAGAAAGTGTATTCAATTTTGTACATTGCTTTCCAATCATGCAGTTCAATCTCTTTGATATCTTTGTTGATGTGAAAAACCCCTTAAAAATATGAAGAGAATTTTTTGCCATTTGACAGAGCACAAAGATTTAATCATACTTAACTGCAGAAAAGTACATATAGGTTCAGGAACTTCTTGGATTTGGTGTTGAGGAAATTACTTTTCAACTTCACTTATTGTTAGGATAACGATCAGGGACAGGGTCTCACAGAGAATGAAGTATTCCAATAATTTCTAGAATTCAAAGATTTAACTCGTGATATGATAGTTCATTGTCCTGTTCTTTGCCACGGTTTTATTGTGTAGTATTGCTCATATATATTACAGGGTGAATTGGACTTCAAGTTGGTAATGTGCTGAGCAAGGGAAAAGAGGAAAATATAAATTCGTGTCCCTTTATCTATTCTCTTTTTTTCTGGTTTTGTTTTTTTTTTTTGGTTTGGTTTGGTTTGGTTTGGTTTGGTTTAGTTTTTGGTTTGGGTTTTTTTTTTTTTTTTTTTTTTTTATGAGAATCAGGAGGCTTCAGACGAGTGTTCTGGGGGCTGGAAATGTGTGATTTGTCTCTCTTCATATAGTAAAGTGGTAGCAATGTACTAGTGTAGCAGTATTGTATTCCCAGTGTACCCTCTATCAGTGCAAGCTTTGACCTGTAAAGTGCTGGTTAGCTCCTGATTTATTCTGTGGAGAAAAGCATCTTCTCTGTAAAAAGTTGATTTTAAGTTATGTTTTGACTTTTGAAAGGGAGAGGATCTTTAACCTTTCTGAATAAACCTATTAAGTTTACTTGACTAGTTTTGTGCTACTACTTGGGAGCATGTTATTCAGAAATGTATATCTTAAAATCTTTCTCTTTTGTCAACAACTGTCGAATTTATTGTTTCAAGAAAGCAAGTAATTTGATTCCTCAGAAGTGAAAACTAAGAGAAATAAGAGTTTCTCAGGAACACACAGCCATGACTTGGAATCAGACTGTTGTAGAAAAGTACAGCATATGCTTCCATTAGCTGACGGTTCATCTTTCTGTTTTCATACACTGTGTATGCAGAGTAGGTGTTCATCTTTGAAAGTTTACTCAGAGCCAATGAGAAGGTTATAGAAGCTTTATAAAAGTAATGACAACAACATAAACAAAGTGAAAATAGTAAATCAAATGGAGCTGGATGACCAAACCCTAATTGTAAGTGTAAGGTTTTTCTTGAAAGGCCTTCCCTCACAGACACTTGCATGCATGCCCATACTGTTTCCTGGAAAGATGCTCATTTGAGCACAATCGTAAATGGTTTATGGGAATTGCAAACTGCTGCTCAAGGCAAGATTTGCAAAGTTCAGCCTAAAACAGCAAGAGAAAGCAGCCTATAATCCAAACACTCAACTTAGTCAACAGCCTTTTTGTTAGATACTTCTTTTTTGATGAAAACTTGGCATCTGAAACATGACTAAGTTCTTTGACTCATTAGGTGAATTCTCTTCAGAAGGTTAACTGTTAAAAAAACCCAACCCCCAACAACCCAGTTTAATTTCCTTCACTCACACAGAGAATATTATTTGGCTGAGAACCTTTTAATTTCCTTATACTTTATATGCAAACAGTAAAAAAAAACAAATTGTAAATATAAATTCTGTTCATTTGACTGACAATCTTAGTTTAATCTTATAATGGGACTAAGTCATTCTTCACTTAAAGCAATACTGGGTGAAATTCAGTCATGGTATACATTTATAACAATAAGCCTTCAATACAATACAATAGTTTTTTACAGAGTTAACTAATGCTTTTATTATAGATTGAGTATCTGTGATCATAAAGTTATTGGGTTTTTTTTAATGGGTGCTTTTTTGATTTTTTCCCCTCTCTTGACAGTTGTTATTTATACTTCATTCAATCCAAGTGAATAAAGACATAGCAGTATGTATGTGCATGTATGAGTGAAATATTATTTCAAATAAAAAATGGACACTGAAAGTACACATATTTTAAAGTGCAAAACATACAAGGCAGATTAAGCATACTTTTTTTATTAATGCATGCCAAGGGAGGGTCATGACAGTCATCTACCACAATGGGCACTGCATTAGGGTCCTGTCTTGACATAGAAAGTTAATGTATGCTTAGCTTTACATGCTGAGTTGTCTGTTTATCGTATTGAAGTTCATTGCTAAAAACAAAGTGGATTCTCAGGTTCCAGCACCTTTTACAATGGGATCTTCATGAATTAGATGGGATGTATTCTGTACTATGCATAATATGATCATATGTGATCATATTGTAATGTGTACACCTACAGATGTTTTAGTCACCTTCTCAAGATTGTATGTGTTTGTGACCTATGTGGACAGAAGTAGTGACATAAGTGAAGTCTGCAAATGTTTTCAAAGAAATGTATGAACAGAAAAAGGTACAGAAAGAACAAAAGAAACATAAAAAATAATTAAAAGTTGAATCAATCTTCCCCTTACACCCACTGACAAAAAAAAAAAAAGATGCTATCCATAGGCACATAGTAATATATGTGTTTGCATTTACCTGTGCGTGTTAGACACTGTGTGTATGTAGACATCTTTACTGATGCAGAATACGAACTCCAACAAATTTATTGTAATGCTTAATTTTTCATAGGAGAAGTTGCTGCTTGAAATGGCTGCTGAATTTTCTTTATACATGACTTACATGTATTTAATTTCTATTTTCATTGCACTTTTTTATATTTTTTGCATTTATAGGCACACCATACCTTATATATCTCTCCAGATTTTGCATCAGGTAATACACAGGCAGTGCTATGAAACATTATACTAGCTGCTCTCTGCAAAAACCACTAGAGTTGTAGACCTTTGAATAAAAAAGTAAAAATTGCTGCACTTATTTCTCAATAACCAGATTTTAATACATTATCTCATATTGCAGAGCCAAAGAATAGTTCATTACTGAGCATGTAAAGTATCACAATCTGGCTAAGAGACTCTGAACTGCATGTTCAAATGGATTTATCTTGGCTTTGAATTCTGGGGCATTTCCAAGCAATATGGATTTTACTATGATTTAGTCATAAGCCTTGAGAAAAGTGAAATAATTTAGCCACTTGCAGCTTCTTTCTGCTGTTCTGGTTACTTCTGCACATAGTATTCTGCTTGCTATTCTTCTTTCTCTTTCATTGTTGGAGAAAGTAATCTCTTTAATGAAAAAAACCTGAGATTCACCGTAACTCCACAAATGTCCATTTCTGTTTCTCACTTGTCTATTCTTCTTGATTTGCATATGCCATCGTCAGCTGGGCAGTGGACAGAGTTGTATAAACATAGACCCTCGTGAATGACCTAAAATGGTGGTGAAAATGTTCATTTAGTTATTTTTGCTGTCATCCCAATGACTGGTATTTTGAAGTAGCCTTTGCGGCAAGAGAGGGATGAATAAAGAAAAGAACAGCTTTAAACTGAGGAAAGCAAACCGAAGTAAAGGAATTTATGTCAACACCAATAGTGCCATACAATGACAAAGAACTGATTAGAAATAATTTAATAAGAAGACTCCAGCAGGTGAGCTCCAGCTCTAGGGAAGGGAAAAACATTCCTAAACATCCTTTTAATTGAACTTACTAAATATATGACCTGCTTCAAATATTGTGATTAGGTCGACTCTCAGCATGGAAGAAATGCAGGATTTTTTTTCTTATCTCTTTTTTATAATTATTTCACAGAATCACAGAATCTTAGTGGTTGGAAGGGACCTCTGAGATCATCAAGTCCAACCACATTAAAAAAAAAAGCCAAAAAAAAATTCAAAACCAAAACAAACAAAAACACACACACAACCCAATTTGAGCAGTAATTTTTTGAAATAGAGAAAAATAACTTGAACAAGTTTGTACCATGTGGGCACAATCCAGTGACTCAAATTAGAAATGTCTTTATTGCATTAATTTTTTTTTTCATATTGAGTTGCAGATTAATTTAATTTAATTAAAAAAAAATATACAATGAAAAATACATACTTCTTTTATTTTGTAAACTAACCTTTTATTGGAGCATGATCATGTTCCTCAGAGATAAATAACTAAATAAAAATTTAAACTATGGCATCAAATTATGCTGTGGACACTGGTCCAATCACTACAGAGGTACGTTTGGTTTTATGCATAAAGTGCTAATATTCAACACAGTGACAGCAATTCAGAGCAGTCTTCACACTGACTGCATTTGAAAACCTAACTACATATTTGGGAAAAGTGTGCAAATATTTCTCAATTATTGTGCTCAGAGGGCCTGTAATTGACTTTTTTCATCTCTCATTTTTATATCAGCAAGTCCTAACAAATTAAAGGCAAACATTTGCTTTCCAAATGGCACATTATTTGGCTCTATGCATTTAGAAATTCCCTTTTTGTTAGCATTAACTGCAAATGTGAGTGAAGGAATTATAAGAGAAGGCTGAAGTCATAAATGCCTTCTTTGCCTCAGTCTTCAGTAGTAGGATAGGGGGTTCCCTAAATATCCAGACCCCTGAACTAGCAGGCAGGGATGGGGAGCAGAGTGAAGCCCCTGTAATTCAGAGGGAGGTGGTGAGGGACCTGCTCCAACACCTAGATGCAAACAAGT
>JAOQGH010000019.1:75153310-75185248 GCA_025769975.1 Gallinago jamesoni
TCAGTTAGGTTGATGGTTGGACAAGATGATCTTTAAGGTCCCTTCCAACCTAGAAGATTCTGTGATTCTGTGATTCTATATTTCAGGAAGGGGTTTCTAACACCTTTGAACTCAGTGAGATGGTAGCTCTGAAACAGTTTAGACAAGGGATTTAGGGAGAGTGCTTTTATGTCTGCACTATAGCAGTATATCTCTAGAGTTGAGAACAATGTAATAGAAACAGTTCTGCAGTGGTATAAGTGGTACTTCAAATTCTCTTCTGCGCTTCTGGCTAACTAGGGAACTTGACTGAAAGAAGCACAAATTAGTAGATCAAAAATATTCATATCACAATTTTGAATTCATGATACATAACTCAAATTTATGAATTACTTCATATATTGCAAAATAGAGAAATGAAATTCTAGAGCATCAAACCAATGAGATATTAACAGTTCCATGTTTTCCCAGCATTATAAAACTATTTTATTTATTAAGTATAGAATGATTCTTTCTCATATTTTTTTTTGGTCTCCAGCCATAAATGGAAGTCTTGTTTTCAGTAAGATATGAGATGTAATTGTCTACTAGTACACCTGCACAAGGCCACTTTTGCTTTTGGGGTGGTGTCATTCCATATTTTCGTTCTTATGCTGAAATGATAATTTCTAAAGGACCTAGCTCTCTGCAATTACTAACATTTCTAGAGAATAAAGAAAGTGCTTCAAAAATCAATGTCCAAACAAAATGTCACATTTCTCATTTTAAATATCAGTGGTCATTATTCCTAATTGACTTTAGAGAAAATCTCATGTGGAATAAAAGGTCAACCTCTTAGCAATCAGATTTTAAGAAGAGTTTTAGAAGATGATACGATTTTTTTGTGTTGATTAAATTCCATTAAAAATTATTACTCCTCAAAGATTTCCCTTTAACTTCTCAATTCCAATTTAAATAATTTAGTGATTAGATTAAAATATTGTGAATAAAGATAGTATTTATTTTATATAGTTTAATTATCAAATTTACAAAAGTAATTAAATATGCTTCTTTAGTTATTAACATTTTAAGTATATTTAAAAAAGCATACCTCATGTAAACACAGGGCAATGTAATTGAGTATTTTCCAGTCTCTGGGCGGATTTAACCTGTGGTTGTGATGTCAGCTGTGGCTTCTGCCTTGAGAAAGGCACTAAACACTTCTAATATGTCATGGTCTCCATGGTGGGGGAAAAAAAAAAAAAAAGGATGATATGAATAGTCACTGTATTGTTCAACATACAGTCTATATGTCACTACAACAGATTCAAAAGTAAAATTTATTAGTTTCAGAGTTTATCCACACATTATCCTCTACTTTGGTGCAAAACCACTGTATAAAATACTATTTTTCCCTCAGCACAGAAGATGAGACATAGACCTGAAGATCTGGAAATGACCACATTTAAGGCTGCCAGATTTCAACCTGACAGTGAATGTTTTGGCTGGAGAGGTGCATAAATACTTCAGTGGCCCATGTAAATGTGCAAACTGCAGCTGCAGTCTAACACGGCTAACTTGTTATCTAAAAATAGTTCTTCAATCTACAACACTGACTTTTCTGTTGTGAAGAATTTCTGAAAGTTTTTTTGAGTCACCTTTTGATGAAATGTTCTGTGTTGTGGTCCTAACACTGTGTCATTGACAACAATACTGTGTTCTGCTCATAATTTCATGATAAATTGTAGTACAAAACAACACCATGTATATGATTTCACCAATCACTTCATTAGTATTGAGGTTTTGTGACAACATTAAGACAAAATATTTTTAAAATAAACTGAATTAAAGTTTTAAGTTTTGAAAATGAGTTGATTTAACTACATGAAGCACACCTAGGTGAATTACAGAGGGAAACTAGTCTCAGAAACCTAAAAGCCATAAAACAAAAACACTCTGAACTTCAGACTGGTTACATTTTAGGGCTTAATATACTCAAAATCTCAGAATGGTTGAGAATTGAAGGGCTCTCTGGAGGTCATTTTGTTTAACCATCCTGCTCAACCAGGGTGACCTGGAGCAGGTCCTGCCCAGGACCATGTCCCCATACTTTTTTAATAAGTCCAAGGATGGAGTCTCCACAACCGCTCTGGGCAACTGGTGCAAGTGTTCAGAACATTGATGTTCTTTGCCACCAGACCTCTCAATTCATAGAAAATATTTATGTTCCCTGAGGAAAACTGTGCTTTAAGAAAGTTCTGCCAGAAAAATAATTTGAAGAATATACTAATGTAAACAGAGTATATCTGTCCTGTGTTTTCTTTTTCCTATAGATTTAACTCTGCCTCTACTGAGTCAATAAGAGTATTCCTGCTTAACCTGAACTTCAATACAGATGAAGTTGTCTCTCATTTGTACTCTCAAAAATGTACCTCTGATCTAGAAATCAATTTATGATCTTTCAATGTACTATCAATATACAGAGGAATAGCAGAATGAAAAGGGAAACAGATCCTAAATCAACATTTTTATCCTAATAATTATCCAAAAACCTTGATGAAAGAAAGAGAGAGAGAAGTGAAGTTTTAAGAATTTCTTGTTTATTTTGGTTTTTACACTTACATTCTTTTCTCTGTTGGTCTGTGTATCTCCCTGAGTATCAATCTAACAGGGAAATAGAAAGTCCAATTTAAAAAAAAGTAAAAATGTTAGAAGTCGTCCTCTCCCAAGGGGTATCATCAGTCAGCTATTCCGCTTTTGATCATTTACAAGGTACAATAAAGAAAATATTTTCTTTAAGTTTTTATCACAATTCCCTGCAATCCCAGAGAAGATGTTGTGAACAATGAAAATCGAACTTGAGGTGAAAACTGTGTCCAGTGGGCCTGAGATCCACCTCCCAAAGCAAAGTTGAAGTTACTGAAACCTACCACTTTTACTGTTTCTGACAGTTCTCACTAAAAGAAAGATTTAATTTCAAAACTTTATTCACAAATGTGAAAAGAATGACAGTAATGAATCCTTAATAGCCTTCATTTCCCTTAGTCACCTGTTTTGTTTTGTTTTTTACATACTAGTGACTAAGTGCTTTTTCCTAGAATTTTAACACATGGTATATGAGAAAAACAAAGTTGATCCAATAAAATTTATTATTATAGTTAGGCATAGTTAATGTGGCCATCATGATTCAAAACATTCTCTTGAAAGGGAGAAGGTGACAGAGATATGTAGACCTTAAACTAAACCAAATTCATTAACATCATTACATTTACATAGGATATGTAATTCTAAGACATTCTTTTTGTGTTTCAATTTTTAGGCGCACCAATTAAAACTAAATTATAAAGGCTTAGTATTCAGAAACTGAAGCTGACATCTTGACATTTATCAACCGGCAATCTCATTGAACACAACATAAAAGAGAGGAGGACAGCAGTTTTACAACCATAATCAGCATAAAGGTATGGTTCCTTAATGTGTGTATGTGACCATCTAGCTAGAAAATAACCAAGACAGCATCGTAGCATTGCATTGAAATGACGATAACTGAAAAGTGTATGACAAGGGATGTGTAATAAAAGACATGGATAATATTCTTTGTAAAGAATTTTCTTTGTGTTTTTTTTTTCATATCTTTTCTAAGTTAGCTAATTTAATGTTGCTTTTAAGCATTATTAGACCATGGATTCTAACATCAGTCCCAAGCTATTTATACTCCTTTTCTGCATGCTTTTTTAGAAACTAGTTCCACATAATACCTAAACTACAATAAATGCTTTCGATTTTCACCTCTGACATTTATTTATACACAGCTTTACTCATGCTAATATGTCAACATACTGTTGCCTTCACATGCCTTATGACCATACCATACTTGTAAATACAAGTATGATTGAAGTTGTACAATTTGAAATAACTTTCCCATTAAAAGAAAGAAACCACATTTCTGGCACCCACAGAAAATTATGGAAATTTAACCACCTTGAAGTCAGTGGAAATTTTGCCATAAAGACCAAAAAATTGTATGAAATTAAAACTTCTATGAAATCAACGTCTAAAATTAAGGATGAAACAAAATAGTACAACAATCTCTCAAAATAAATTCTTTCTCTCCAACCTATTAAAAATTAAAAGCAGCCCACTTTATTTATAAGCTTTATGTATGGAATGCTTTCACAGAGATTTAATCTCTCCCTAAAATTAATAAACTGCAAATTTGTTGCATCGGTCTTTCTTGAAATGTACAGTGCATATTCAGGGGTATTATGTCCCAGTCATTAAAAATATTACCAACATGAAGTAAAATTCAGATGAAAGTTATTGGGACCTGGTTTTCCTCAGCTTTAGTCTATTGTCTTTAGAATTTATTTTGGTTTTGTATTTTAATATGAAAGAGATCCCTATTCCTTTAGTTTTCTTTTATGATGAGATGTCTTCAATGGTTCACCTTTGATACAGAAGAATTATAGCTCTAATTCTCTATTTCAACTGGGAATAAACTGCAAATCAAATTATTTGGTATAACATTAAATTCATGATATCATAGATTTGCAGTACAGTTTTAAATGTTTACTTTAGTTGTAACATAGAGTAACTCCTTAAATTCCTTTTGTAATAATAGTAAACTTTAATTATGGATGCAAATCGTGGGTTTGACTGAAGCAAATGATAATTAGCAGAATTTTTCTGTGTTTTACTCCCATACTATCTTTTCAGTCAGAATTATTCCTTTTTAGCACAATACCTAATATCTAGATTACCTTGAATAATGAAAATCAATGCCTATATTTTTCAACTTTTTTATATAGTTCTGTCTACCTGTTCTTTTCTAATTGTGTGGATCATCAGGAGCTCTGTTCATTCCCATTTCGAGTGGGAACAAATAATACCAGACTAACCCTTAATAAATTGATACTATTTTTACTAGTCCAAGTGTCACGTACAACAAAGTTGATTGTGTGTTTAGTATTATTATTATTATTAATTATTATTGTTGTTATTATTATTATTTTCTACCAACTGAGGTTGTAATGTCACAAACTGTTAAAAATATATATATTTAAAATTCATTTAATTAAAAGTGGCAATTTTTGAAGACAGCCTATTTCTATCAATGTTATCCTCATTACCACTTCCTTTAATTGGATTTTGAAATATGCCCAGAAGCCAATGGATAGGGGACCATTTTGGAAAACAGCATATGTTGATTTACCATGGAGAAGAGGAAAAGAAAAGGAAAAGGAAAGAAAAGGAAAAAGAAAAGGAAAAGAATTTTCTGTGGAAGCTTCCACTATCTGTTTAGCTTAAGGGACCACTTATTTCAGAAGAAAAAGCCTAAACACATTGTCGGTTAATTAGTATGAACTCCACAGAAACGTGGGCAAAAAAATCTGCATGATCTTTCTCTGTCTCTGCCAAGAGGAAGAACTCTAGATCTAACATTGTCCTCCTTTAATATTCTCCAACCCACTAAAATCTTATGGTAAGAGGTTTTTTGGTTTTGTCTTTCTTTGGTTGTTTTTTGTTTGTTTGTTTGTTTATTTGTTTGCTTTGTTTTGGGGTTTGTTTGTTGTTTTTTTTTGCCTAAACTCTTGACTTCTCTTCAGCATAACTATAATTAAAAAGTATTTCAGGTAAAAGACACATTCATACCATATAATGAAAATACAAAATTATGTGGGACTACAAGAAAATCCTTTCTAAAACTGAGAAAAGCCAATTTAACACTTTCTCATTTCTAGAAAGATTTACTAATATTTGAAGTAATTGTAAACTCTTTTTAAAACAAAGTATTTGTGAGGATATTTTATTTCAGTATTTCAATTTGCCTGAGAAAACTAAAACACAATTGGATAGGTCTGAAGTGTATTCTTCTTATTTTGGTAATAAGCTGAAAATTCAGTCATTTCCACAGTGGTGTTGCAATGGTGTGTGTTTATTTTGTTTAAATTTGATCTTTCTTGTTCAAGGTAGAGTATTTTCCTTGCTTAATGGAAAGATTAAACCACCATGGTCCTCCTTCAGTCACCACTTCTATGTCTCAAGCTCTTTCAATGAAACTTTAGGGAAAAGTATGGATATCCTCATTTTACAGATAATTTACACTGTAGGGTTTCACTTAGCTGAAACTCTCTTTAAAGGTCTATGTATCTCTCTTAGAAAAGGAAATGATCCAGTAAAGTTACGGAAGTACAAGAGCAAGTCTAGTGCAAATATTTTTCAGCTGCCTTAGCCATATAGGAATATTTAGTCTGCAATATTTCCTTTTGAGAACAAAGTAATGATACTTTTATACATATATGGTGTATTTGTATAGGCAGTTCTACATAGTAGGACAAAAGCTTGTTCAATGTTACTGGAAAATAATCACGTCTTTACTAGATCAAAACTGCTTTTTTGCATTACCACGAGACTGTCATTAGAGTTTTGTATGTGTATTCCACACATATCTTTCCTTCAGCTAAGTTACCATACTGAAAATACTGATATAAAAAGAGAGGAAAAAAAAATCCACAAAACCACAAGAGAAATGCATATCTAGTTGGTCATTAATGTGAAGTGAAAGGTTAGAAAAAAAAAATCATTGAAGACGTAGACTAATTTGAGACATTTTAGAGCACATAAAAGAAAATAGGAACAGTATTTAATGCAAGAAACAGACTGTGCAAGATTAGTATTTGAAGCTGTTATTTACTTAATAAACAACTGAAGGTGGAGAAGATTTTATCAAAAATAACTCCTTCAAATGAGAAATTTCTCTGTCCTGAACTCTGCTTTCCAGACGCTTTCTGCCTAAGGACAAGGACCTAATGCATTTTTGTGTCTTATATACTGTTCCTTAAAATACAATAATGAGCAATAGTAAGAAAAACTAAACAAGCTAGGATCACAAAAATAATTATCAGATATGTTTTGTGGCATAGGGCTATGAAGTGTATCAGCCCTTTTAACATACTCCATAATTATCTACTAACTTCAAGTAGATACTGTCTTTCCATGGAGCAAAAGACAGGATAAGATATTGAATGAAGGACATGTTGCCTTTCTTCATATATGGAATATTGCAATGGAATGTTTTGTTGAAAAGGTGTTCTGTGCTGTTACACTTAGCCCTCTTTGCATAAGGAGGTTGAAGAATTTATGGTCTTCTATGTAAAATACAGTATCAGACTTAATTAGTTCTCGAGTGATACAGCCATCTGGGAAACTCAAAGGTTACTTTCAGTAACAAAAAAAACCCAGGAAAAGTACTGAATATTCAGTAAATTTTGTGCTGTGTCATTATCTCTGAATCTGTAATCCAAAGCCCATTAAGGAAATAAGAAACATTCTCAATCAGTAAGTAAGCTATGTTGCAGAGAACAAAAAGTAATTAAAAAACCCTAGACACTCTTCTATTTTTTTATATATTTGAATAATCTCTTCAAACACCATCCTTGTCTTAGTTTTTACACACATATATACTTATACACTAAAAAAAAAAAAAAAGAGAAAAACAAAGAAATACACACAGTCTTGCAAACATAATAATAAATAAGAAAAAAACCCCACATTTTAAATGTAGTTGAATATTCATATCTACACTGGGACTGACAGCAAACCCTTGATTCTCAAGTAAACTACTCAGTGATAATGTCACCATGCTTCAGAATACTTAATTAAACTCTAAATTAAGATGGCATCATAGATGCACAGGTATGATCTGTATTACCATTGAATCATTTAATGACTGCACCTTATGCTGAAAGCTTTTTAGATGTTATTGCTGCTTGAAGACTCTCCATTCTGGTTTATGCATTAGTGGAATACAAATCAATACTCATGAAGGCATGGCAGTAATTCATACTCCCTTTAAATATAATATCCTAAACACTTAAAAGACTTCAATTTTTGTCATTCAGAAAATGTTGATCCTATGATCACAAATTGTTTTGTGGCCACATTGTATGAAACTCCTTTACCATATCCATGAAGAAGTTTCTTCTAAGAGACAGCAATTTTACTTCTTGCATATATATATAACAACATTTAAAATCTAAATTCTTTGGGTTTTCTTCTAAATTACTTTTCAAAGATCACATTTGAAATCTGTTGTTTGTCATAGTTTTTACTCAATACTGATAACCTGCAGGTATATAGAAGTAATGTATGAGAAGAATTTCTCAAAAATCTCCATAAGGCACAAAAAAAAGTTACACCACTTTCTCATTTTCATGGTTTAACCCTGGTAGGTAGCTAAGAATCACATAGTCTCTCACTCACTCCTCCTATTAGGGTAGGGCAGAGAATCAGAAGGGTAAATGTGCAAAATCTGCAGAGACTGACAGTTTGATAGATAAAGCAAAAGCTATCTGAGCAAACAAAAACAAAGAATTCATTCTCTGCTTCCCATTGGCAGGCAGGTGTTCAGCCATGTCTGGGAAAGCAGGGCTCCATCATGTGTAATGTACTTGGGTAGACAAAAATCATCATTCTGAATTCCTTTTCTTCTCTTTTTTCCTGTAGCTTTTATTCCTGACCACAATGTCATATGGTATGGGATATACCTTTGGTCAGTTGGAATCCGCTGTCCTAGTTGTGTCTCCTCCCAATTTCTTGTGCATCCCCAGCCTACTCGCTGGTGGGGCAGGTTGAAGAGCAGGAAAGACCTCACTTGTTGATCAATAAGCACTGTTCAACAAGAAAACATCAGTGAGTTATCATTATTGTTTTCAATACAAATCAAAACATAGCTCCATACATAAATCTGAAGAGATTTAACTCTATCCTGGCCAAAAGCAGTACATACATACAGTAGAAATATTGGGGCAGAAGGCATAGCTGGGACATATCAAGATTACAAAGTAATATAAAGATTAAAAAGAATTATAATCTCAGTGTTGTTTTTTTTTAATTTTTCTGAAATGTGTTGGTAAAAAACTTTAAGAACAGACTGTGGACATAGAAAATACTTGCACCATGGATTAAGTAAAGGTTAATCTTGCAATAATATCAATAATAATGAAAGCTAGTACTGCACTACTAAATGGTTTTAGAACACTCAGTCACAGATAAATGTCTCTATATATGTCTTTATATGCCTCTGTTATCTGCATATCCTTTGAATGCAGAAGGACTCTTTATTAGCTCTGATACCGTGTCCTTAATCTGTGAATTTATATCTGAATTTCAGGCTAGGATTAAACAAGCATGATTGGCTGCACTGTACTGGAGTTGTGATGTTCTTCCTGGAGCTCAGACCACACACTGAAGCTGGTTTAACATCAGTGTTCACTGGCTTAACAGCCACATGAAAGAAGGCCCTGTACTGTTTGAAGATTTCTTGGAATTCATAGCAATGTGGAAACAGTTAATGGTTTTCTGGATTGCTAGGCACAGCAAGGGGTCTTCACTTAACATGTAATGTTGTCTTCTGTCAGTGCAAAGAAATACTTCTGCTTTGTGAATAAAAAAAGGTGCATGCTTCTTCTGAGAACAAAACCCTTAAGAAGTAACCACTGAAATCCTGTTTTAGACTGCTTCTAAGCCATGCTGACCTCAGAGACTTATCATCTAATCTTGCTATTTTTTGTTCAGTCATCCATGTGTCTTATCTAGGAGGGCTAAGGGCAAACCAACTGAGGTTGCCTATTAAATTGAGGTGAGGGTAATTAATTTGAGACACATTTGGGAAACCATGGCAAGGACTGTATCTTCTTCATTGCTTAGATTGTGTGCCAGTTACTTGTTTCTTGAATTCACAGTCTACAGTTGATATAGCAAATATAGCAGCCACATTCCTTCACTATTTTTTCCTATCCTTTTTCTTTCTTTGTAGAGCTTTTGAAAGGTTTCTTAAGCTAATGTAGCTGTGATTGTCATCTTTACCACAGGATTGCCTATGCATCCTTGTAATTTATCTGCTGCTTCAGGTTAAATACACAGATAAACTGAAATTGCGTAAAATGCAGAAGTCTATTTATTTGCCTTTGGTCAGAATACACACAGTCTTTGTTAACTAGACTATGTGCTTTCTGGGTTGCTTATAGATTAAAAGATCATACTTCATTGTGGATTTTGCTAGATTGATCAAATAACAACTTTAGAAGTATGAACAAGAAACTTATCTTCTGATATTCTTCATAATTTACCTAACTTTATTAATGACAGGGAATCTATATATTCCTTGTTTCAGAAAGGAGAGGTTGGGGCAGGATCTGATTCAAGACACACCCATAGAACTTTCATGACCTTCTTCACCCTATATTAATTATTTCAAATTATTCAGATGCACTTAATCAGTTTTTATGACTATTTATAAAAATGATCTTTTCAGATGGAAAGTATGTAGTCAGCTTCAATATTTGTGCATAAAAATATTTTCTTCTGAGTTTGGACTTTATATTTCTTTCTTTGTAGTGATTGCTGGTGTGGGGGTGGCTTGTGGTTTTTTCTTGCATGATTCTATTCCCAGTTAATATCGATTAGAATCTGGAATAAGCCTTATTTTTATAGTTCAGAAATAAATGATGACCAATTGCTAACACAAGCACTTTTACATTGCACTAACAGCAGAAAATATTAGTAAAATATTCCTCAATATTCCTCTCTATATAAATAAATACCAGTGAAGAAAAGAGAGTCTTATGGAGAGTTGACTTTCAGGTTTAACTGTTTGTAATGAATAATCCTATTGCTTTTTTATGATTACCCACAGCAACACTTTTAAGCATCTCAGTAAATGTGAGCAAGACACAGAGTCAGATGGTAATTCCATTAGGCAGTTTATGTTATTCCTAAATTTCTATAGTGAGACAGCAGGGCAAAATTAGTTAGCAAGTAAAATATAATTTACAACACTATTTTGTAATGAATCATACCAAGTATACATATATTTAAGTGGGTACCTACACAAATCCAAGACTGTGTGTGTGAATGTCTGTGCACAAACACACACAGAAGAGTACACCTGATTATTGCAGTCTTTTTTGGACACCCTTTTTGAACATGGGGGTCATGAGTTCATAATTTGTTTTCTCTTGGAGAGAAGAAAGAAAAAAAGCACTAGAAGGAGAATGGAAGAAGCTAGCTATGCCATCAACAGCATCTCTACCGTCCCATGGGCTTTCTTCAGCTTCCATGTCTCATTTAGTTTGATTTTGATTTCCAATATAGTTAATTTCATAAGAGGCAGTCTGGGACTGTGTACATCAACACTTCACTATGAATCAGCAACCGCTCCTGCAAAAGGTCCATTCTTTCTGTCAAATAGATGTGGAGCTTGTACAGAGTGGAGTTTGTACAGAGACAGCAATTTGGTGTAGAATTCAGACACATGTCCACAGACACACAACAAAAAAAATGCATTTTTTCCCTTTTGTCATGCTTTTTTTCCTTTTTTTTTATTAAAAAAATAATTCTTTTTCTAATGTATTATAATATTTTCTGGAACTAATTGTCACACAAAGTATTTAGGATACTTGTGTTCATAGTTTTATTATCCATCAGGAAAATATTTACACCAGGTCTAAAGGGATTTTCCAGTCAGTGATCATCAGAAAACAAAGTTAATTTACACGAGTTATCTGTTATCTCACAGGAGCTGTACAGCAAGGAATGATCCATACATCTGAGAAAACATTCATCTGTCATAATCAAACACAATTTTACCTTTTTGTTTTTTTTCCCCTTCTATAGACACGTTCTTCAATCATTCTGATTCTTCTGTTAGCTGCAATGAATTGATTGGCAACAACGTCTATTGCTGGACAATTTAGATTCATTCCAACACTGTCATTTTTTCACCATGTCTGGTGTAAAAAAAAAAAATGGTGTGTGCTTGTGTAATGAAAAACTATTTCATAAAGCATATCAACAAAAGGACAAAGTTAATTTTTCCCCAAACACATAATTTTTCAGAGTATGGAATTTATTTATTTATTTATTTATTTATTTATTTATTTATTTATTTATGGCATTTAGTCTGTATGTATATTAAAAGAAATGAATCGGATCTACAGCAGTTTCAGCAAAAGTGCATCAACTTGAGTTACCTACCAATAATCCTGAAGGCTTTTAACTCATTGCTTAAATGTCTGACAAGTAAATTGTCTTCTTTTAATTCCCCAACACTGGTGATCAGAAACTATAACAGGAGGTTTTGCACCTGTTTCTTAATATAAAGGATACTCAAAAGGTCTCATGTTCACTTCTGTCAAATTTATCATCTAAACTGTTACTACTCCAGTCTTCCCTCTTCCCTTTTGTTGCATCTTGCCCCAAATCAATTCTTCTCATAAATTCATATCCACCATTGTCTTAATCCAAGGTCTGTTGCTGAGCAAATCCTACTTTCCTTTCTACCCTTCCCTCACCAGAATTCCATATTTTTTATTAAATCCCACTCGTCCCACTCAACTGATCTATTTTACTTTCTCCCATCCCACTGGACGGCACTTACATTATCAATAGAAACATTTGTCTTAGTTAAACTGAAATCATTATCATAATGGTTATGAATGTACTATAATCATCTCTGAAATACTAATACACTTTTAATTACTCCTTTTTAATTTGGTTTGCTCATGGTATTTTTGAGGGTTTTCTCTTTTCTTTCTTTTTTTTTTTCCTTTTCCTTGTTACTATATCACAGATAGCCTCATATTTCATTTAATTGAGATATTCACACTGATGTCATCACATACTGATATCCTCATTTCTACAGAAAGTTTTTACATAAAATAAGTTACTACCCCTGACTATGGCATTACCTGCAACACTGTTTTCAGACCGGCTTTGTGACTATTGTTATCAACTTCTCAAGAAAATTAAGATAACTTTCTGTTCTTCAAAGAACTTGTAAGAAAGCCCCAAAGATGACATTGTGAAAAAAAAGCACTGTTTTATTTCCCAGGGTCTGAAAGACTTGTTCTTTACCTTCAGAAACTGTGATTATCTACTTAGTTTGTGGTTCCATGCATTTTAAAATGGATTTGAATTATGAGAAATTGGGAAATAAACTCTTTTCATAGCTTTCACAATACTTAAAAGAAATAAAGAATTTAAACAGTGCAGAAAGAATCTTTTATCTAATGTAAATGGAATCCAATCATCACTTTGCTTTGAAAGTCATTATGTGGAACAATTGTCCAGAATCAAGACTCAGTGAAAGCTAAAACTGACTTAAAAGTAAGTGTTTAATATGGCATAATTGGCTTTATCCTCTTCTATGTTGAGTTATTAAATAATTATTTAAATCAATATTATTAATCAAATAAGAGGATCCCACATTCTATTAAAATGTGTCTCTCGTTTTCTCTCTTTTTTTTTTTCTCTCCTTATTTCTCAGGATTGAATTCTTAATGATGGTCATTGTTACCTGCATCATTTCCTCAAAAATAGATAAGACTTTTCAGATACTTATGCTTATGCTTTTCAGGTACTTATGCCTAAATTGATACAGGTTACACCCCAACTATGGTTTTCAGTAAATTTGAATAAAATAGATTGTTTCACACATCATGATACTTATGAAAAAGCTGTTAAATTATATAAAATATACCAAATCCTCACATTCTCTTTGCTCTTGAGAAAACTCATCCTGTAAGGTGTTTGCATTTTCTGTCACAGCTGTTGGTAACACCGCATGAAAACAGCACTTGCCGATCAGATTCCTCTGCACCCACTCACAGTGGTACTTGCACTACAGTAGGAAAAGACTGGAAAAATACACAGGTATCACCTGAAACAAAAATCAGTGATTCAATACATGATGCAAGGGAAGTGCCTGGTCATGATCTTATTCCAAGCACTTGTATCCCTGCTGCTGACACAATACTTGATCTTCTACCTGTATTTTAATATATTACCACCTTTGTGAGAGTAGTATATTGTAACGAATCTTATCTTGTTTCACTGAATCACAGAATCTTAGTGGTTGGAAGGGACCTTTGAGATCATTGAGTCCAACCACACTAAAAAAAAACCCCACAAAAACAAACAAAAAAAACCAACAAAAAAACCACACAAAAAAGCACCTACCAACTAAACCCCACACCCACAACCCCCCACACAAACCAATAATCTTGGGCACTAGAGCATGCCCTGAAGAGCCATGTCTACACTTTTCTTAAATACCTTCAGGGATGGTGACTCCACCACCTCCTTTCTGTAAGGATAGAAGCAATCCTTCTTGTCACACCAATTTCCCTGCTATTCTGTCTCCTTAGGTGGTCAGGATGGGCAGAAGACCCGAAGCTGCCCACATCCAGCTGCCTCTGGCTGTGCTGTCTGGAAACACCACATTCACTATCACCAACTTCACTCTCTGCTGCCAGACTTCTGCTGTTATTCTGGTTGCTGTAGCCTTGGACACCGATGCAGGTCACCCTACTAGTGGCACTACATTGCAGTCACCTCTTACACCTTCATTACCAAAAGCAACATGTCGTGGATGGACTTTTCTCCACAAGAAAAGCCAGATGCTGGATCCACCCAGACAAAGGACACATTTGGAGAGCTAGTGTCTCAGCCTAGAGAAGAAGTCTTTTCATATGTGCTCTGAAATCCGGTTCCTCTTTCACCAAGATGCCAAACCATGGTTGCTCAGGTCAGATGATCTGTCCTACCCACCAAGAAGGCAGCACCTCTACAGCTCCTAATGGTGGCAAAAGCCATTTTTTGGCAGGAGAAAGACCTTGGTGCAAATGTGTGCACAGTGATCCAAGCAGAAAAAAATTAGAACAGAAGAGGATATTTTCAGTTGGAAGGGACTTACAACTTCCAGAACCTATCTTTGAGGTTTTACCTACTCCGTTTGTTCTTTTCTCTTTTTATTTTTCATGTCCCCAGATGAGTCCTCAATATAAACAGGATCTTCTCACCAGTCTGCTCTCAGTCCTGGGCAGGTAACTGTCTCCCTCACCTGTGGCAGGAAGCTTGACTGGAAGATCTCAGTAGTTTGGAGCCTATTTGATTTCCCTTCTCTTGTCTTCTTGAAGGTAATGATAGAAAAATTAAAACTTTGGACTGCATATTATATGTAATGTAAAGTTTTCATCTTTGAGCATTTTGTCTGTGTTACTGGGAGAAATGGCCTTCTCTCAAAGTGTGTCAGATAAATCTCTGTTTCCATAGTTAATTGTCTAAACTAATTTAAAATTGTAAGGTAGCAACCAAAATAAGTGCATTTGTAATTTTAAGGTGATGGATATTCACTTAATCAGGCATCAGTGTAGTGAAAGTGTGTTGCTAGGACATCTGAACATCTCCAGGGAGGAAATCTAGCTACAGAGGGAAGATGCAAAGCACCAGATTAGCAATTTCATATATTTAAAAGAACTTTTTATCTGATTTACCTATTTTTATTGTACTAACACAGGGCTTTTTAAAGGAAGCTGAACTTCTGCCAGTCTTTACAGTCTCTTGAAAATCAGATACTAACAGATTGAGTGTGCTCTTCAATATTAAAAAACTACGTCACTGAAATTTAATACTGATCTTATTACATTTTACATTTTTAAGGCGAAAGGAAGTAATCCAGGGAATAGAGGTAGATTTATTTTTGGATGCTCAGGTGGCATCCATTTTCTTCTGGCATATCAACAAACATTTTCAGAACCCCCAGCTGCTTCTTTAATCCACTGGATGGTTAAATCAAGAAACATGTTAAGAATAACCTTTTCTGCTTAGATTTACAGTTGATTTTAGAGGCTTCTCAATAATAAAAAATGTTGAGCTGTTTTTTGCTGATCAAATGAAACCAGATCAGACAGTTCAAAATCTGCATAGCTGCAACAACACGGACAAAAAAGTTAGGTGGGTCTAAGCTGGAATAAATTGGACCAGAATCCAACCTGCACTTGGATAAGTGAAAGCAGTGGAATAAATTCTTTTCTAATTCAATGCAGTCTCATGTCTGCAATGACACCTGGGTCTCAAGTAAGACAGTGGGACAGTGAATAATGACTATCTGGCCCAAACTGATATTTTAGAGGGATGTTTTCAAATTGAGGATCTGGATTATTTTTTTTGTTTTGTTTTGTTTGCTTGATTGTTTGTTTACTGCCATATTGAAGCAAGAATGAAAAATAAGTGGAAGCACTTTTCTTTTTCCTTGGGGGTTGCTTTAATTTTTAAACTGGACCTAAGACTTAATTTTGTGGAAAACCTATTCATGACACTGAAAAAGGAAAAGAGACTACAAGCAGGCGTAATGAAAGAACAAAAGACAGAAAACCCATATAGTGTGGAAAGTGGCAAATAGCTCTGTGAAATGAACTTTAATGGCTTGGTCCTTCACCCACTAAATTCAATGAAATTTCACAGCCATCCTCAGTTCAGAAGGCTTTTACAGTGCTGGCTTAGGGAATAGTTGGAGTTATGGCTTGTAAAGGTGCTGGGCTCTGGGAATTCTCTGCTATCATACACTACTTCCGTGCCTCTAAGTAGACACAGGCATATCGGAATTGCCCAAAGGCATGTCATTTTTCACTTGTTTCTTGATTTAAACACGCAGTAGATTAAAATAGCAGCTGGGCAGGTGATGGAACAGTATAAAATTTAGCAGAAGTCATAGAAATTTCTGTACAGATAGACAGCTATGCAATGTGAGAAGCATAGAGTATCAGAAAACTTAGTTCTCTGTGTTGCTGCAGCTTAATGAATCTCACGGACTGGTACAGTATTTCTGTGATCCTGAAGAAATCTAATACAAGGTTAACCTCCCACTTTTGAGCTCAGTTGATCACAGTGTCACTTCTCAAGCTATGCATGCCTAATAACAGCAAGAATCTATAATCAAAACTGGACTAACAGCTATGATTACAATTGGAAGACTTCTTAGATTTCATGTTCTTCATCTTGACAGTATTGATCCTAGAAAAATAACAGTAAATATCTTAGCTACCAAGAAAAAAAAAAGTCACTGTACTGTTTGAACAGGATTTCTAATAAGAAAATGTATCTTGGGTGAGTATCTCTGATGGCTTGAAGGTTACCTGTTCCAGAAAAAGCTGTCATAACATATTAGATTTTCTTTTCTGACAATCACTGCATTCTTAGAGGATCTCATCTCTCTAAAATACATTTCCTAGTAGACAATCTTTACACTGCTGTGAGCTGACTAATCCCAGCTGATAGATTGGCAGGAAATTGTAACTCAGAGTGTAGTCAACTCTTTTTTTCATTCCAGGCAAGTCATGGTGCCCGAGCAATTAAAGCACAATCTTGGGTGCTGCTTCGAATTTCAGGCATGGTATGTTCTTATGCTAAGATGACAATTTGTCGTCTGGGAAGGAAGGCTTTTATATATCCTTATATAGTTAGATTTAAGGAATCAAACACAGCATAAATTAAATTATTCATAGCAGAGTGTGTGATCTCATCAGTGATTCAGGTGTTATTCCTTGATCCAAAATCTCAAAGGTATGAAACTGTAAAGAAATGCACATAGGGAAACAAACATAAAATCCAAATAGGTCCCCAAAGGAGTATGTATTGGTCCTGTCTGGCATGCATATGACTAAATTAGAGACAGACATCTTCACAGATAGAAGGATTCTGAGCAGTACAAAAACCAGAGGGTAGTGAAGAATATCAGTAGATCAATTATAAGGTTCAGCTTCATACTCTGTCAGTGCCCTGAGGTGTTTCTTTCCTGGTATTGGTATTTGAATTTGATAAAGTATTTCCTCCTGTAATCATGACTAAACTTCAGGGACAAGACTCACAGAAGCACGGAGATCAGCAAAGATCAGTAAAATCTTGCAACTGGGATGCAATATTCCCTTGCAGGCTGGTCATCAGCTGGATGCTTTGCAGTGCAGGACGAAGGTTCCTTGGGAACAGAAAGATGAATTGAATAAACAGTGCACCCCTGCAGTAAAGGATGCTATTTGAATGCTGTGCTTTAGAAAGATCAGCAGATCAAGGGAAAAAACTACTCCCATCTCTGCAAATCAGATGGTACCATAGTTGTTAAGGAATTGCAGTGGAAGGGAGTGATCAAAAGTCCGTGTATCAGTAAAACAAAGAAAGCACAGTCCCAGTGCATTAACATAAATTTGGGACGAAAGGTGATAAATCTGTGGTTTACTCACAGACAACACAGGTAAGAGTTTATTGGTCTTCACAGAATCACAGAATCTTCTAGGTTGGAAGGGACCTTAAAGGTCTTCTCTAACATTATCCTTAAGAAAAATAAAGTTAGGCACTGTGGAATACTTAACCCTAAATAAAATTTCATACTTATTTCATTTCATATTAAAGACCATCAGATCTGCTTTCCAGAAAACCTCAGGTGCATATAAAGACTTTCAAAACTTCCACTAAATACATTTTTTTTCCATTTTAGCTCAGTCTTTCAGAAAAAAATAGATCTTCATCTCTTAATTTCAGATTATTTTTTAATGGTAAAAATCTCATTAAGTGAAATTATGGTGAAAACTTTTCTTTTGAATGAGAGAAACACTGAAATTTGGGAAATAATTACTGAACAATAGAGATGTTTTCTGAAGGAATGTCTAACTCATTTTTAAATACCTATGAAAAAAACATTGTGCTGTTTACTCTTTCTGATGGTAACTGAGAGCTACTGCAAAAAAACCTGCAATGTTTCTCCCCTACCTCACAGTTTTCTCTTTTCTAGGTCAGACAATGCAGGCCCCTCACCTTCCCATTGTATATTGGATAATCAAATCTTTTAGCATTGCTGTTACTTTTCTGGGTATTATCTTTAATTTGCATCTTTTTTACAACAGAGTTTACAAAGGTAAATATTCCATCTCAGACTAATCCAGAACTGAGAAGGGCAGAAGAATCCCATGATCCATACGTAACATCACCCTTCAATATACCAGCATAACATTTACTTTTCATGTCAAAATGTCACGTTGTTGACTTTTTAAATGTGATTCAGTATCTACTTTGAACTTCAAAATTTTCTCTGCAGAACTGTTACCTTCTCTGTTCCCGTTTATGTTTTCTATTTTCACTTCCCATTTGTAGTACTCAGCATGTGCCTGTATATAGGAAACCTATATTGATAACAAGTAACTTTACAATAAAAATTCATTACCTTTTTTTGTAATTTATTTATTTATTTTAGATTTTTAGATTGTCTTTACGTATTTTAAATTGTTATTCTTCTACAACAGCTGCTGAGTTTCTCACACAGATTATGGCCAGTGTGTTTGCAGTGTGCTTTTATTATTCTACAAATATAAGAATTTATTCATGATAATGTATATCCAGAATTTTGATGCATCTACCAACACTGAATGAGAGAAGACTGTGTGATATAATGAGACAAAATTATAATGTGACATCTATACGGACTTTAACAACTCAAAGATATCGTAATAGCTACCTCTGAATAAGTGTCACCAAGATGCTCATGATACTTTCTGTTGAAGAACTGTTGATAAAATAAGTTGGTTTCAGAGATGTTTCTGCAAACATATTGAAAATTATGATTGTTAGAAAATAGTCTATACGGAAGCAATTTCCTAGCTCATTATTTCTTACCATATGAGAGGTGTCAAAAATTGTGTGATGGTAATGTGAACCGGTGTATTTGTCAGGAGATATGAAAAAATATCCCAAGAACATTTGTTCTGTGTTTCTGTTGAGTTGTTTTATGTGGCCTTTGGCAAGACCATGGCTAAATAGGACTAGTCAGCAATTCTAGGTATTGGAGTTTCCCACACCGAGTTTTATATGGATAAGAAATAGCAAATGTCTTTTTATTGATAAGTAGCTTTGCAACATGTTTTCTAGCTGCAAACTAATTCTTGTAAATTGATCAATATTATTTTATGTCATAGTTTTCTTCTGTTTTCCAGACTGTGCAGAGACATACCATAGTGAGTATTCTGCACTTCTGCACGTATAAATGATTGAAGCAGTCGCACAGCCTCATTAGCTATTTCCAGGGCTAGATAAGACCCCAGTTGATCTTGATTTCTCTTCCTGTCCTTACAGAATAGTACAATCAGTTGTCCAGAAAAATGTTTGTGCAATTAACAGGTCTCCTCAATAACATATGTAGCATAGGTGATAAAGATACCATTTTGTTAGCCAGGACAGAACCTCAGTCAGTGTATTAGTTCATGATGGAATTATAGGTAGGAACTTTTTTATTGTAGCTTTGGGCCATGGTGGACTCAAGTTTATTTTAACACATTATATCTCAGATAAAGCGAAATGGAAGAATGGATTAAAGGTTGCACACATTTTCATGTGTTTGTTTTGTCTTTTTTTTTTTTTTAACTATCAACAATTCCTCAATTTCATTCCCATATCATTCTTTGTCTCCTCATTACTATTTTGTTTGTTCCGTATACAATCTTTCACTGCATGTCCTCCACTGCAAAATCCATATCTAATTCAATAATGTCTATAGCTATGCTTTTATTTCTTCCTTATTTCTCTAGTTCTAGGACAAAAGGTAGACCACTCTTTCATGGTCATGAATTTCTCTTCTTAAGTTACCTCTCCAAAGCAACTTGATTTAATTCCTATAAGAATCAGTAGACAGACTCCTGTAGATGCAGTGTCTCCCTGATAGAGAAAGAACAAGGATTGCTGCTTCCATCTTGTACAATTTGTTTGGGTTTGTTTTTTTTTTTTTAATTCTTTCCTGTCTTTGCCATGAAATTGCCTATGTTTTTAATTAGGCATAGAGTTTTTTCATCTTTTCTGCCAATGCCTACATCTTTGTATTTCAATTACTGGTTATCATTTCATGTCATGTTCACTATGACATTGCTTCTTTTTTTGGAAAAAATAATCTTCTAAAACTCTTATCCAGTCTAATTTAATTATGTTTCTCAGTTTCTGTTCTTACTTTGACATGAGAAACCATTGCTAATTTTTTTTTTAAGAAGTTATTAACATGTTTAGCAAGTGTTAAGTCCAAGAAATGATATTTTAATAAGCCAAGGCGGCCGAATAAAGTCTCTTACCTCTTGTTATAATGTTTAACATTTATGAAATAGAAAATCATTAGATTTTCAATATACTTAGACTCCCAGAGTCCTTTAAAATATACTCTGACACATTATTTGGAGGCTTTACATAACCGGTAATGTTATTAAGAAATCAGAAGAGCTGTATTCGGTATATTTGATTGCCAATTTATTATCTCAAAGAGAAAAATAACAGTTTAAATGCAGATCTTTCATAGTCTTTCTCAGCAAAATTATTCAAGTAATGCATAATTTGAGGGCCCATGTGTGAGAGAAGCTAATGTGATTTAGATGTTACATAAGACACAAGATTAAGCTACCGAAGGGAGTATCTTGGTTTGAGACATTTTCACATTCTGCTGTGAAGTGAGTTTCCTACTACATCTTTCCTAAGCATTCTTCATCTCAGAATTGCATCTCACACTCCCTTATTTTCAAACTGTGCAACAAAAAACACAGACTAAAAGTAAAAAGTATGTGTGGGTGAAAATTACATCTTGTTAAGTAGATGTGACAGTAAGTTAATTGTAAGGGAGTATAGGCAGTCTTTTCAATTCAGTTGCTAATTATTTAATTTTATTAACTTCATGACATTATTTATTTCCCAGCAAGATTTTTTTTAACTTCAAACAAGATTAAAAATCCCACCTCATATCAAAATGATCACTTCAGAGCTTCCTGATCTGTACCCTTGCAGAATTCTTTTCTCTTAAACAGATTATGGCCTTGATAAACCATTGAAACTGATATAATTTGAGCAAAATATAGCTATATCCCAGTGGACCATTACAAAACTCTGAAAAGATGATTACAGGTTTTGATGTCTTTCTGGTTTTCAACTAATAGAGCACACAGCAACAGGACCCAGAGGATATAGAAACATAATTCCATGACTGTCCTGGAAAACTGCTCCAGCCATGGGTACAGATATCAAGGATTCCTATTGACTCCTCTCCTCCAGACACTCATGACTTCTGCTTACTCATATTACACAGAAAGGAATTTTTTTTATATTTCTTTTCTGGAATTGCTGTGAATCAAAAGATTTGGGTTCAGAAGTCAACAAGGCACAGCAAATCTGTAAGGAGGGCTAAATTCTTTCTGCTGAATAGGTTAGTCTATAGATACTGTGTTGTCTATGAATTTTTAGATTAAGACCTACTCAGAGATTCAGGTTTAGGCCTTTTTGGGTCAAATATATATATGTATATATATATATGTATATGTATATATGAATAAATGAAAATGTCTACAATTGGGATTTAAGACTAGTTCATGCTTTTTGTGATAAAGACTCGGCATATTGTGTTGTCAGCATCAGCAGTCATCATTATTAGCAGCCTTTTTCCAAATTGTATTTTTGCTTCTTGATGTTCCAATCTTGAAATTTTGCTGTGTGTGTTCAGTAGGCAGATTGACTTTAAACTTAGATGTCAGAGGTACCTTTACAGTCACTGGAATTAAATAGATACTTCTAGAGTGCTGACCATCTCTTGCTGTAGTAGACAAATGAAGCAGAAAGAAGATTTATATCCTAAAAAGTCTATTTATTTCCATTGATTAAAAAGTATCATATAGGACCAATTTACCTGTAGTCTCAAATATTAAATAAATTTTAAACTTAGCTTCCACATTAGAAATAGCCTTACAAGGGCAATTATACAGTGAAGACATGACAGCTTTTGAGACCCATCTGTATTACTAATTTAGTTGTACAAGCAAGCTTTTGCCAAAAGAATTGGGTGCTTAAGACAATTTAGGTGTCTACGTAAACTGCATTGGATTTTTCACCATCATCTGGTTGGTGGGCCAGAGTGAACCCTCAGCAAACTCACTGGTAACACAAAACTTGGAGAAGTGAATGATATGCTAGAAGGTTGTGCTGCTAATCAGAGGGACTTCACCACGCTGAAGACATGGACTGACAGGAATCTTGTGAAGTTCAGCAAGGAGAAGTGTGAAGTCCTGCACCTGGGGAGGAATAAAATCATGCTGGAAAGTAGCTTTGCAGAAAAGCTGGGTGTCCTGGTGGGTAGCAGGTGGAACATGAGCCAGGAATGTACCCTTACAGCAAAGGCATCCAACAACATTCTGGGCTGTACTAGGATGAGTTTTGCCAGCAGTTTGAAGATTTCTTATATACATAATTATATCCTTACGTATGTCTATGTCTATATACACAGGCGTATAAAGGAAATCGTTGGGATTTGCAATCCTTAAGAATGTATTAGAACATGAAAACATTTTATAATGAGATGCTCTTTCTGGTCCAACTGATTATAGCAGTCTCAGTTGAGGTGTAGTTTAGACAGGAAGTGTGATATCTGGAGGTGAGATCAGGAAAAAAGGAGATATAAAGAATACTTGCTGTTTTCAGAATTCTTGCGTCCCACAAACAAGAACAGCTACTTTTGTCATTTCAACTTTTTTATTGTTCTACTTAGTTCCAAAATAACATGGAAAACAAGAAGTGGGGGAAAAAAACACCAACAAACCCACTTTGTTGTTTTTTTTTTTTTCCTCTTGGAATACATGTTTGTTTGTATATCAGTCTTTTGGCAAAATCTAGGTATTTTGTTTATTCATTTGTTTTGCATTAAGAAGTTTGGCTTATCAGACTTCACATCTGCTGTTTACATCCTCCTAATGCACCCTGTTTCCCACAGGGAAAGGTCCAGACAGAGGAGTTTTAGGTGACCTATGTCAGTCTAGACGACTGGTTTCCTAGTGGCACTGGGACTCCCCAGAGAGCAATCAGGATGCAGTCAGAGAACATTATTCCCACAAACTGGAAAGATTCTGCCACTTTTTCTCCTGGATACTGTAGTATTAAGGACAGCTGATTTTCTGCTGGGTTGAGAAGTCACTAGATTCACTGAGGATCATTCAGTTTTATATAAAAATGTTGAAATGAGAGTTCAACTTACACATTATCATAACTGAGTGTGGTCTTTAGTGTAGTGTTTATTCTGAGCTACAACCCTCACAAACATTTTTTTTACCAGCTCTATAGGAATATATGCACATATATCATTACAGTTCAAATCACGTAACATAGGACTGTACAAGATTTAAATGTGTTCAGGATTAATTTGAAATTGGTTGGAAAATTATATGACTTTTTACGTCTGATTTTGTCTACTCTTTTTGATATTAAGAAGAAATAAATTAGTTCCCATATTTACTAGATTATTTTACCTAGGACTCTCAAAATGCCATTTCAGGGAAAAGTGCTATAGCTCTTTAACACTTCACAGGCACCACATGAAACGATTTCAGAAGTTGTTGTAGAATATTACCCTTAAATAAAATTCTAACTTCTCTATCCAATGAGACACCTACTCTGATATTTTTATTGGATCTTTTGGATTTGCCATATTAAACTAACTGTATGTGTATATTATTTAAAAGAGAAGGAGCTTTCACACTCTCAACCAATCATTGACTGATTGCATATATATTTCCTCAGTATTAATATCCCTCCTGAAAAAAAGGTAATACAATAAATATTCAGGATTTTGACAAGTATGATGAGCCAGGAAAAGTCTTACTCCTTGAGAAAAGAAATCCAGTGTCCATTCTTACCTTCTGAAAGAAGGAAGAAAATTTCTTAGAGTGTATAGAGCAAGGTCAGACTGTACCACTTCATTCTAGTTGATGTCCTTTCTTTTTTAAAAGATTTTTTTAATTTAATAATTTTTTTTTAAAAAAAGAATTTTCACTCTCTGCAATAAAAAGAAATTCTCAGCCTCCTGGTAAGATAAATGAAAAATCTTGGTAAATGAAGTCACATTTTCTTCTTCATAACTTTATGTAAGGGAGATTTTAAATGGAAAAAATTCTACTTAGACAGTGATAGTTTAGATAATAGTCTTTTTACTGCAGATCACTTATTATACTTTATTTTATAATTGACCCACAAAAAGTTCTATTGATCATGAAATAGTATGTTTCAGGATCTTTTTTATGGTCATGACCTTAGAAATAGTGAGATGGAATGGCCAGATATTAGAAATAACTGGGTACTGAAAATTTTCCTTGCATATAAAAGCATCTTTCTAAGCAGTTGTTTTTAATCATTACTACATTTCTCTTCCTCAGATTATGACTCTTTTTATTTGTGGACATTTATCAAAGTTAACTTTTGGCAGAACAAGTGCTGATAAGGCAATACCCATTTATAGTGCAATGTTCTGAAAGGAGAACTTGGTCCTAAAGGAATATGTCTATGCACTGCATATATTCCTATTTCCCTGAGAAATATATTATTTATTTGGTATTACAGTTCCCCTGAATGAAATATCTTCATTTTAACCTCTTTGAAGTAAAACAAATTCACATATCCTTCATTTATTTTGGATGTAGAAAACCTAAAATATTTTTGAAACAACCTTGAAATTAAAACATAAGCCAACATAAAATCCATATTACTCTATGTGGGAATTAATTCTTCCTTTAACTGTCATAGGGTTAATGACACTTGTTGTTGTAGTTTCTTTACAAAATACAATTTTATTTCTTCAGAATCTTGCTAAATTTCAATTCTTTGAACAGGAGTTGTTTGTGTTACATACATACTTAAAAATTATGAACATGCTTAATTAACAAGGGTTAAGTATCTTGGGAATGCAATCCTAAACAGTTCTGTTATGTCTGAAAAATAAAGCTTGGGACAACAGATTTATCATTTAAAAGAATTCCCTTGCATTTGTTTTTGAAACAGTCCACGGTTTCACAGGAGGAATTGGACATTTTCCTATGTGTTGTCTTTGAGCTGGGAAGCTGTCTATTATCTCTGTGAACAATATGCTCTAATTTGGACAATTATACGTTATCTCTGTTCCTGTGCACTTTGGTCTTTTACAAACACATTTCCTTACTGTTGTTTTTTTGGTCGTGATCTGTATGGATCTAACAAGTTGTGTGTCTAATCAGGGACGACATAAGCAGCCATCAAGGTAAGATGATGATCATCTTCCCTCAGATAAGCTATCTACAAATTTCTTAAATCAATTACTAATTATTTTTTAATACTCTGACTTCTCTTGTAGCAACAAACTACTACTGGATTTGATACCTAAGGAAAAAAGTTTGTTGCCTTGAAATTTATACTGGACATATCTATTTTAGCTAGTACATTTAGGTTTTACCACTTCTTTCAGTGATCTTACTTCACACAGTAAGGCACAGAGACTGTAAGCAATGTGTCACAATCTGAATCATAGAAAATTGGCAAGTAAAATGTGAAAGGATACCACAAATCAAATGTTTGGGTGTTGCTGTTTGTCTCTATCCATTTGTATATACATCAGGATGCATCTGTTTATATACAATACAATGCTACATTTTAAAGCTGTGTTCATGTTCCTGTCAGTGAAAAAAATTAATCCAAAATCATATCTGTGCCTTTAAGGCTCTGATGTTTTCAGGGGGTTTACGTACTCCTTTCCTTCTTTAATGCATATTTATGTACAATAGGCCAAATACAGGTGAAACCATCAGAACTTCACTGTGACTGAGGACACCGGATAGATGTTTTGAGAAATGTTTATGCGGCTCCTGAAATTCCTTAAGCTCCAAGGAGTGAAATACGAACATGAGTATGATCCACAAAAGGATTCAAATTTTTACATGGAAAATATATAGCATTCTAATATAGTCTCAAAGTTTGACTATGTGTCAACTGATATGCAGTTCTGGGCTGAAAATAACTGTGCCCCACAGGACTATATGCCAGTTAGTAAACCTCTGTTTTTCATTTCATCATCAAGCTCTTGTTCTAAATATACTAACTCAGCATGTTTGGAAACGGTTTTTGTGATACACAACTGCTTTTTAATTCCCCAAACCAATGTGGAAGGTTTCACCTGTAACATTATCAGTGATATTTGGAATATATTTCCCTTAAGTGTTCATACTACTAAAGAAAATATTTATTTCCCTCTTAGATACATATGACAATGACAACTTAGATTTCAGTCGTCTCTGAAAGATGCACGGTGTTGTGGCTGAGTGCAGTCCTGTTATAACTGAGTGTGACTGCTCTTAGCCTTCCTTGCTGCTGAAGATTATGCCTTCAGCAGGTTTTTGATATATCTCATTACCTATTTGTGATTTCTGTGTTTCACATCCTGTGTTTTAGAAACTGTCCAAGACATTAGATTCAAACAAAAGCCTTAGGTGGAGGTGCAAGCTGAAGACATCAAAAGATTTGCCATAAGTCCATTAAATATATACTAGACTATTTGACCTTGGGAATAATTGTATTGAACTAAACCTACATTGAAGGAGACCAGAATTTTCTTAACTTTTGTTTTGTTTATCGTGTATGATAGAGGACCTCAGACATTACAGATATTTTGTGAAAAACTGCATGAACTAAAATTAATATGGTTGCAATGTGAGTTTTGCTGTTACACTGTGAGAAAAACGGGTTTTTGTAAAATAGTTACCTAAATTCACATCTGACTGGTGTTTCTCTCTTCACCAAAGGGCCTTGACTGGACTTTTTCTGATTCACTTTGTTTTGTTTCAGTGTTTCATTATGCTATAGAACCAGTGCTGTTCCCAATCTAATCTTCTTTGTGTCATATATCCACCTATAATCTGTAATGGAGGTAGAACATCTTTTTTTATATTTTCCCCAAATTAGAGTAGATTTATTTGTTGTGCTGCCTTACTGCAGTAAAACATTATTTTCAATCACATAATGTAGTAAAACATATTTGATCTAGGACTTGTTGTTGTCTAGTATCAGTACCATTCCATCTATGAAAGTGGTTGTCAGTTCTATACTTAAATATTTTTATGTTCTCCAGTTCTTTATCAGTAATAGCCTATTTAAACCAGAAACTGGAAGTAAATTTGCCATAATCAACACATCATGGCCTGAGATTTCTCAAAGCCTTACTGTGAGGAAGGTGAATAGCATCTGTGATAAATGGACTTGCTTTAAACTTCATTAATTTAAATAAAAATAATTTAAAGAAATAATTAATTAAATTAAATTAATTATTTAAAATAAATTAAAAAAATTAAACAAAACAACCAACCAAACCAGGAAAGATTGACAAAGCAAACTGTGAGGGTATAATATATAAAGCGTTTGATTAGAGACAAACTTTTATAGGTAAGCCCAGGTAACACTTTCTATGACAATCTTCTCTTTCAGTTGCATACCCAAATACACAGAACGGTAGTAGAGAAAGGGTTTATAGATAAGAGCTTAATTGAGAAGTTAAAATGTGCTCATCTCTCTTGAAATTTGGCAGGGCTATGCCCCCCTCATACTGCATGATCCTTTTGCTATTCCCATGGTTACTTGTTAGGCTTATTAGAGTTTGGCTGTAAGTGTCCACACAAACACCCGCTGCACTGCCCAGGCGCTACACAGCTGTGGCTGCCAGCTGGGTTGCGGCTGTGACACTGCCATCGAATGGCGCAAGTCCCCTGGCAGAGCACAGCTGTCCCCTACCCTCGACTCACAGTGCCCAAGGGCTGCACAAGGACAAAGTCCAAGCTTTTCCTGGACGATTCGCCTGCGTGCTCAGCACATCCATACTCTGCCAAACACCTGTCTATGTAACAAAGATGACATTCCACTGCCGAATATTATATTGATTCATATTAATTTTCGAACTTGCACAAATCCACTTACACGAGAAACACAGTGTATCTGGTCCAGACTTAATCATTTAATCTCCAAGTACTTCAGTTTCCAAAGCCTCCAGAAAATCTGTGAGTAGTTTTGGAGCTCTAATCAATTAAAAGCCCTGTTGTTATTGAAAACATTGATTTAAACATACCATTTTTCATTTTGGTAGCACAGAAACTGTAAACTATGGGAAGTAAGAATGACTTCAGACTGTGAAGTTTAGTGGCATCTCTGTTATGACTAAGTTAGCCTGGTAGTTACAGAAAAAAATAAACTTTAATGTTCAATTTCAAGACTTCAGGTTTACTGTGTAGTTACCTGAGTGACACCAATATTGACATTGACAACAATTTTCTGCAAGTATTAGCTGTAGCCTGGAAGCTTGAGTAGTTGCTCAGCCACTTCACGTCTATTCCTGAATCAGATGAAGCAGATCATCCCTGAAAATATAATCTTACACAAAAGTCTTTTTTTTTTTTTTTCCAGTTTGTTTGTGTGTTTTGTTGTTTGGTCAGTTGGTTTTCTTAAAGAAAGGTCAAAGCACAGGAATGTACAGGAATTCCTGATCTGACAGAAAAAACTCAAAGGGTTACTTCAGAAAATGCTGTCCTTTCTACTCGTACATAAGGATGCATACATAAGCATGATTTCCTAAAATGAGGAAGAGACAGTAGAGACCTCTAACCAATTCTTTCAACCAGTTGGGCACTGGACAGCAGGGCATAAGAAAAATTATTCCAACATGGGAAAATATTCTGGAATATGGTGAATTAATTATGCTTTAAACTATGATTATTCATAATCCTAATTTCAGATGTTGACATATTGACTGTCTTTTCTGTGATCTGCTTGGTTTTGCAACCAAAGGAGAATACAGTAATGTATTCTAGAGAGATGAACCACCTTGCACACTCAGAAGTGAACAACTTCAAGACTAAATGTTGAAGGTTGTCATGAACATGACAGTCTTGGTTTTCTTAGTGAAGATCAGATCTTAGAAATTCATAATCTTTGTTTGTCACCATACCCCACTGATTCTTCTTCCTTAAAGGAAATGAATCCTTCCTTCTTTCTTCTTTGATCTGGCTAAGGAGAATAGCTTTGCTACGGTTTATGTAAGTAAAGACTGTTTGTGCATCAGAACTGCTTGTACTTATATTCTTGATAATTTTAGGAAAGTTCAACTCATGTGTCCTTACCTCCAATTACTTGTTTTTGTAATATCTCAGTGCTATACAAATTTAATTTCCTATTTTATCCTCACTCTGTGAGGATAACAGTACAGCATCTTAAGCTGTACTCATAACTTTACCATTCTTTATGCTTTATTTTATTAGGTATAGGTCTTACCTTCCTAAAAGCCTTATTCCAGCATGTCAGTTTACACCAGGAGTTAGATCAGTTAAAGCAGATGGGAGAAGTGAAAACTTGTACAGCTTGAGACATTCACCGCCTGGAAGGAGCTTGACCAACGTAGCAGAGCTCCCAGTTAACATTTCAGCAAACCACAGACTCATAGCCATGCTGGCTGAAGCAGAAGGTCAGATGTGAAGCTGCAAGGTTTAAGCAGTTAGATAGAGGATAGAGGAATAGGTGGGCTTGATCAGCAGTCGATCTCAAATGTTTCTAAATCAAATGTCTTCTGTGCCAATTCAGGGATTACAATATATATGATGTGCCCGGCCTGGGAATGTCCTTCCAGACACAGCCCTCTCCTGCAGGCATCTCCCAGTACCTAGAGAGAGCTAGAAAGAACTTGATGATCCCATCCTGGGTGGGATTTGCAAGGTAATGGTTCTCTGGAATGTGGCTTTTGTTCCCAGGAGAAGAAGCCACTTGCCACTCTGGAATTAACAGCAATAGTTTGGTCTGCCAACAACCTCTGCCAATGTTTGTCTTTAGTCAGTCACCCTTGCTCTCAGGTTTTTCAAACTGTAGATAGGTAATCTTCCACATTCTGGGGGACCTTGCTGTCAGAGGAAGTCACAGAATTATAGAATCACAGAATGGTTTAGGTTAGAAGGCACCTTGAAGATCATCTACTTTCAATCCCCCTGCCCTGGGCAGGGACACCTCCCACCAGACCAGGTTGCTCAGAGCCCCATCTAGCCTGGCCTTGAACACCTTCAGGGAAGGGGCATGCACAATTTCTCTGGGCAACCTGCTCCTGTGCCTCACTACCGTCATAGTTAAAAATTCTTCCTGATACCTAGCCCAAAACTACATTTTTTCCAGTTTGAAGCCATTACCTCTCATCCTATCACTACACTCCCTGATCAAGAATCCCTCCCCATCTCTCCTGTAGAAGAGGTACACTACTATAAGGTGTCCCCAGAGCCTTCTCTTCTCCAGGCTGAATAATCCCAGCTCTCTCAGACTGTCTTCAAAGGAGAGGTGTTCCAGCCCTCAGATCATTTTCGTCCTGGGTATACAGCACCTCTGTGATGAAACAGGAAGTTGCTAAATTCTTAACAAAGGACTGACTAAAGGTACGATTATTTGTTTATAGTAGAAATGCTGTTTTACCACAAAATGTTTTTAAGGAATCCAATAAGAACATAAATACGTTTGTACATTCGTGTACCTGTATTTTATCTTCTCTCAAATTAGTGTGTATGTCTCACTGAGAACTCATATCTGAGCCTGTGTGTTCACTACACACAATCTTAGAAATCCCAAACAACACTTGAATGAATTCCCCAAATTATTTCAACTTCTGCACCCTCTTGGAGTACATCTGTGACTTTTAGCCACATACAAATGCCTCTGGCATTTTGGTGGGGCTGCCACCACTGGTGGGGCCGCTCTCCAGCCCTCCCTGTGCTCCGAGCGTGCCTGGGGGAGGAATTGCTGCTCTGCTCAGCAGGTGGGGGAGAAGCAGCAGAGACCAACATGGCCCATTCCATACCTGGACATGGCTGCTGGGCTTGTCCGTGGCATGGGCAGTGCCCTCCTGCTCTCTAGCTTTCTCGGGGGCATGAACAGGGTCGATAAGAATGGTTTGGATTGGGAGGGACCTTCAAGACCTTTGAGTTCCAACCCCCCTGCCATGGGCAGGAACACCTCCCGCTAGAGCAGGTTGCTCAAAGCTCCATCCAGGGGGGCCTTGAAGCGGCCTCCCCTAGAGCCTTAGGCCCTCTCCCAGGCCATGTAGGGCCTCCACGGAGGGTCCTCTGCAGCCTGGGCAACAGCACCAATGGAAGGGCATTTGGAACTAGGTGGTCTTGAAGGTCCCATCCAACTCTAAACATTCAGTGATTCTCTGATTTTATGATATGTTAAAGCTCCCGGCTGTACCTGTAGCTATTGTGTAAATATGAAATTGCTCTGTTTTCACACATTGCTTTGTGTATGAAGGTGTTCAACCATAACCCTTATTTT
>JAOQGH010000019.1:75189730-75214259 GCA_025769975.1 Gallinago jamesoni
TGGTTGGACTCGATGATCTCAAAGGTCCCTTCCAACCACTAAGATTCTGTGATTCTGTGATTCTGTGATTCTGTATATTTTACACTCTGTATCACCAGCTCTGCCCCACGCCTCCTCAGCTGGCTCTGCCCCCAGACACTGCCAGGGCCCAGTCCAGGCTTGCTGTTTCTTCTGGCTTTGAAAAGCCTCAAAAAAAGAGCCCCTTGCAGGCTCTCCCGCCTACGGTGCCCTTGTCCAGTGAGGACTTTTACCAGCACTGGAGCTGGTCTCTTCACTGAATGACTGTTAGTTCATGTATGCTTTGTTTAAATCTGCACCAGAGGAGCCAGCTCAAGATGCTGATGGAAGAATAAAAATCTTGTTTATCGTTTACCTCCACTACTACGGTCATGTCTGAATCCCAGTAAGCATACTCTGAAGCTCTGTGAGGTGGAGAGTTGTGGTTTCCTTGTTTTGTAAAGTTTATGTGATAGAATATCTGCTTTATCTGATCCAGGGCGATCTAGAATAGGATAATAAATTGTTATTCAGAGACTTTACAAACACATACACAGACAAAAAAAATGATAGAGAATGAGGAATGAGAAAAATACTTAAACTCTGGTTGCCAATTAACATTTAATCTTTGATATAGAAGCACCAGTATCATCAGCTCTGGACTATGCTAAATATTACAGGATTGGGGTTTTTTTTTATGATCTAAGCATTTCCTTCCTTTCACAGAGAAACCTCATCAGGGACATAGTTTGGCTTGCCTTTCACATCTTTTACCTGATGAAGCTGTGGAACAGAATGTATATATGTGCAGTCATTTTGAAGTTGCATAAAAATTTGGCCCTCTGATGTCCAACAGTTTGCTTTGATTTTATTAGTGTATTACGTTGAAGACTTTTTTTGATGCAAAAATCTGAAAACACTCAGACTTTCCTGTGAAAGGCACAGAACTACAAAAAGATAGACATAGCCAGAAATAGTATTACTGAGCATGAAATACACTACTTATCTCACTCTGTCACAATTCAGGTGCTGAGAAAATTTGTCCATCCATATATTTATTGTTAAAAAAGTATTCTGATCATAAAAATACTACAGGCCTTTGGTGACACTAAGCTTAATGCTACAAAATATGGCTCTTTGAAATGCATTGAAACTTTTGTCTGGCTGTATTTGGCCATTCTTTTACTTCCTCTCCCAGTAGGAACTAATTTTGTTTAGAAAGATCAAGTTGGAAAGCAAATATTTATTAAATGCATATTCAAACCCTGCAGTCACAGGCGAACTGCTGTAGTGCTTACATATTGCAGCTTGGCTACTGTAGGTGCCTTTGTATTAGAAACTACTTTTCCCAAGGGCTGCCTATAATGAAGAAGTCAATGACCTGTAAATTACAACTAAAATGCTCAAGCTGGCCTTGCAGATGAATGCTTTTGATTATGGTCTACAGTATGCAGAGTTCAATTTCTATTTAAAGCAAAGAGCTTTGAGTTTATTTGTACGTATGTGGCTTTTTTATTCAAAGGTTTGATATTAAAGTCTGTTAAACAAAACCTTCTGATTTAAAATTTTATTGAAACCTTAAATACAAGGAATTACACATATACAGCCACTATTTGCTATTTCAAAAACTGTAACCATATGAAAGACAAAAGAAAAATTAACATTAGGTCCAAAGATCTAGTATCACTTACTGTTACACATAAACCGATAAAAATAATCTACTTTTTATTATAATAAAAAAAGTTTAAGCAGATAAGAAAAAAACCCACATTGTCAAAGAATTAAGATTCTGAACGCATTAAAATCAAAACACTTCTAGAAGTAACTTTTACAGCTTTGGAGGGAGCTGGAGGGGCCAGAATTTCAGAAAGAAAGGTATCTATTTGATTGGCAGTCTCCTTTTTTTTCCCCTAGTCTAGTAATGATGACGGCACAGACTTTACAAATTTAAATGTATGTGATTTCCAAATGGAAAATTCCTTCCTACAACCTGATCATCTTGTTCTCTTAGGTCAACAAGACTCTATCTTCCAAAATTAAGAAAATGATGTTTTTAAATGTCAAGCAAAAACTGTTTATTGCAATAATATGTTATACTGTGGTAAACATAATTTATTAGAGTTCTGGAGAAAGAAGAGGTAACAGCAAAGGATTGATAGAGTGACAAAGGATGAGTAATAGAGGAGCAGAAAAGCACAGATGATAGACTGTCATCAGGATGTGGAATAAAAGGAACTCGCATGGGAGCCTGGACACATACTGGCAGATACTCCTATCTGTTAGTGAAATACTTTGTGAGTTTGTTAATCCTCTATTCACTTCCTGTGCCATCTTTTCTAGAAAATACTACAGGAGGGAGTTTTTGTTCAGTATTTATGTGAAAAAATATGATCAAAACACTAGGATAGAGAAGTGGACTTTCAAAGTTAAAGGCAGGAGTTGTTAATGTTTTGTCTAAAGTGATAACTAAGTCCTATCCTAATTTTTTAGGCAAGGAAAAAAAAAAGCCTTAACTTACATTTGTACATACATTTGATAGCATATACTTGGTTTGCTCAAAAGAAATTCTCTATCTGAGGCACCTGATTCTGATTGCTAGTAGAGGTTGCTTTTCTTTGAAAATGTTTTTTTTTTCAATGTTAAAAAGAGGTGTTTTTCTGGAATAGTTACACATACTTCAGATATTATTTATTTTTCCTAATGAAGGATTTTGGGGGAAAACTATGGTTTTAATATTTGTAGCTTGTTTTGTTGTTCTGTTTTGTATGCATTTATTTAATTAAGAACAAAAGATAGTGTTCAGTAATGTTGAGAGAAATTCGAAGTATTCATCTAACATTAACATGTCTCTATAAAATCAATCTTACATAGTTTGGTATTGTACAGTTGGGCCAAAAGGTCTAGTGGAAGACAGTCTGTGTTTCAAAAGATGAGTAACTGGGCATTGCATTATGTTGCTGAGTTACCTCAACTTTGAAGTGATACAAACAGCTCAACACTTGGAATTTATAAAGCCAATTTCCCAAAAGATTCCCAAGAAGATTTATAAAGCCTGTTTCCCAAAGTTCATGAATCTGGAAAGGATAAGGATGCATTTTCTTTGCTGCACGTTCTGCTTCAAGAGGCTGCCTCACCCCTTTGTGGTGGGAATCTAGAAACTGCAGAGTAGAAGGCTGGATGGCATTTTATTTTTTCTTCACCCAAGCTGACTTAAGTTATCATTTTGTTGCTTAATTCTTTGCTTGTTTTCTTTTTAGTCTATTATAGTGTGGTACAAATTATATTCTCTATCTTGCTTGTCTTTCCACAGATATGTTTCATTATTTTTTTACTGTATTCTATGTGGTGGAATATATTTTTAGATATACTGTCAAAGTAATGCAGTTTTTCTCTCCTTGCTATTTTTGAACTGCTTAGGTAAAGAACAACTGAATTTTCCCAGACTGGTACAAAATATATATAACATCGTGTGTGTGTGTGTGTGTGTGTGTGTGTGTAAAATAAGCTTTTTGAGTCACCTTCCCTTCACCCATTACTGAACACTTATGGGTTAGACTTTTAGATTTAAAAAAAAAGAGCCTTGATTATATAAAGTTTTTTTCTCTTGCTAACAGTGAAGACAGCAAATACATCAGTGAATTGCATTCTGAAACAGGTCTATGTGTGGTCCAAACAGCAGCCAGCAGGATGCCTCAGAAGCACTTCTTTTTCTTAGGGCTGATAGTCTATTTTTCCTCTGGCTTGTGGCTCAGTAGGAATGACTTTGACATATACTTTGAGGGTGACAGAGCACTGGCACAGAGAGGCTGTGGAGTAGCCTTCTCTGGAGATACTCAAAACCTGCCTGGATGTGTTCCTGTGCAACCTGCTCTTGGTGACCCTGCTTTGGCAGGAGGTTGGACTAGGTGATCTCCAGAGGTCCCTTCCAACTCCTACCATTCTGCAATTGTGTGATTAACAGGTCTTAGGAGTTACCCAGGCTTTCATTGGCCTAAGCAGACTTCACCTTGTTGTGTCTGAAAGTGGCTAGAAGGAAGCTCACTATTTAACTTGTTTTATCTTAGCTCTGTGTGGACCATATACAGTAAGATTCTTGCAAACCTACATGGTCCCTAGTTAACAAACATTAACTTTATGTCAATTCTGGAAGGCTATTGTGTAATTTTAGTAACAGTCAACAAGTGAAGATAGTCAAACAGTAGCTAGGAACCAAAGATTGAAGAACTAACAAAACTGACTGTTTTAGAACACACATCAAATTAACCCAAACTGTCCCAGGACTGAGATGGAGGAAATTTGTACCATGAACACCACACAGCTGGTGACGTGCTTATGATGATGATGGGTTGTCCTAGTTGCCACCATCCCCTCCACCAGGAGGGAACTGGGAAGCACTGGGAGGATGAGCAGAGAGTTATAGAAACAGGGGTAGATGTTATAAAGTTTGCATATTTTGTCTCAGCCATTTGCATAACTCTATGACTTGTAAGTGTACATCTTTGTAACTGGGCTGATAATAACTGATGCATTTTGATTTGGCTGTTGAAACATTGGTTGAACTGGGACTACTCTGAACGATCTGTCATGCTGAGCTGTGTTCTGAGGTTATGCCATCTGACTGCAACACAGCATATTTTAGCTGTTCTATTATTGCTGTTATCTGAGACCAAACCATCCTTTCTCCAGTAACGGCAGTGAGGCACATTGAGGTTGGTTCACCCCAGCCAGCACCTCAGCACTCACACAGCTGCTTGCCCCATTTTGTATTTCTTAGCAAGACAGGGGAGAGAACAGGAGGACCAAAAGTGAGAAGAGTCCTACGTTGAGGCAATTATAAAACACGTCAGTTTAACAAATAAGGAAAGAGAGGAAAAACAGAACCAAAAAAGCAATGCAAAGACAATCACTCACCCCAGCCAATCTTTGAGTGGCAACCTCGGAAGACCAAACCTCCCCAGGTTTTACTGTTGAGCACAGCACTACGTGGCACGTAATATCCCTTTGGCTGGCTCAGGTCAGGTGTCCTAGCTGTGTCTGCTTCCAACTTAGTACATACCTCTAGCCCACTTGCTGGGGTGGCAAAGTAGGAGAAACAGAAAGCCTTGACACTGTGCAAGCACTGATCAGCAACAGGCAATACACTGATGTGTTATCAACAGTCTTTTAGTCACAAAAAGAAAACATAGCACCATATGGGCTGCTGTGAAGGACATTAACTCTGTCCCAACCAGACCCAGTACAAAATCCTACAGGAGAATGCAACAGAAGGACACATTCCCACGTATGCACATCCCTGTAATACTCTCACATCCAAACTTGTTCAGTTTAGGGATTTCGTGAACAACTGTGAGTTAATGTCCTTCTCTTGCAGTAATATAAATCGAATTCTCCTCCTGTAGTAATGTAAATATATTCTACAATTTAAATTGATATGTTATTTTAAGATAAACCAACATAATCTGATGATGTCACTCAACTTTGAAGTCTGAAAGTAATTTTCATTTATTTTTTATTTATGAATGTATATTTCTGAAGTAATATGACATAGAATGTAATCAGATTATGTTTGTCATCACTAAAAGTTTTTTGGTCTAGATCCACAGTTATTTCTTATTGAAAGCCTTTTTTTTTTTAATAATACCACTGAAATAAAAATCTTTTTTTGAGAATCAATTCATAGATAATAAAAATTAAACGTTAATGATGTTACAGTTCACATGAATTTCTACTGAGATAAAATTATTTTCTATCTTAACAATTACTTTTGTTTAATGTCACTAGGGGAGCCATTAGAATTCATTTCATGCTGCATCAGGTATGAAATTCCACTATATAAGACATGAGTTTACCAAAGTTAGATCGTATTAGACCAATGCAATTTTCTTTTTCTAGACAAAGTAAATGATGTAGATCTAATCTATGTGAATTTTGATAAAAATATAAAATTTAATGTACAGGAAGTCTACTCAAGATAACATTACTATAAATACTGGAGGACATCTACATTGGCTAAAATGGAGGTTACAGTATCCTGAATGAAAAATAAACTCTCAAGCTGGACAAAGATAATAAAATTAAGGATAGGTGTTTATACCAGTGCTGTGGCAGGAAAATAGAGACGTCCATCCTGGGATGAGGTAGAGAGGGTATTCTTAAATATATGAGGGAGGAGCGGAAAATCTGCATCAACTTGGTAAAGGGAAAATAGTACTAAGACAAAAGTTAGTTACCAGAAGACAGGTAGCATCATACTTTTAAGGACAAAGAATGGAGATCATTGGTTGGACTCAGCTAATGAAAAAAAAAAAAAAAAAAAGATATGTGGTCACAGAAGACTGAACTATCAGTGGAAAGTCTAACCTGTGTCTAGGATTTATCAGGCACAGTAGCAGTCTATTAACCAGTGTCTGAAAAAGAGGCGTCTTTTCCTATGTGCACATGCGGAAAAGCTGCTTGTAGCTTTATCATGCTTTCTCATAACGGAGTCTAAAATGCTTGTTTCTCAAATTAACCATAATCAAAGGAGGAGCTGTTAGTATAAAAGCTAATGAATACAAAATGGATGAATAAATTTGGGTTGAAAAAGTATCAGGTGAGGATGAGTCTGGAATAGTTTCCAAATGAAGAAAAACAGCAAGAGATTACTGCATTTTAGGATGGAATTTAATTAGCTTCTGACCAAAAAAAAATGAGATACAATTGCCTGTAATATAAGATTAGATCTGGGGGGAGAGATTCTTCCCAGACCTAGGTTTCTAATTTTAATAACTACCAAACCTGAAAATGTTTACATACAAAATCAAAGCTAGAATTGTCACCTAATGGAGTGTGGATGATGCCTGATTACTTTCTTGAAAAAAAAACCCGTGTATTCATGCCTTTTCATTAGGAGTAAGGCGGATTTAGTTATTATCTTCATTTAAGCACAATGTTCTTAGGATATTGTTCATCCTTCCTGTCTTCTGACAACCACAGTAAGAGTTCAGACACCTTGCATATATCTGTATCTGTATCTATGTGTGTGTGCAGTAGTCTCTTACCTATGCAGGCAAAAGCAGCTTTCTCCAATACGACATGTTAATGAAGAAGCCAATGAATCACTGTTGCCTATGCTACATGAGACCTCATGACATGAAATTTCTTTTTTATTGACAGTGAGAAATGGAATATATACTGAAGCAATATTTCTTTCAAATAACTATTGACCAAGGGTGCCAGTGAACTTTATTGAACATACCCTGTTAAGTACAGACACTCTTCTGCACTGGACAAATCCATGTATTTAAGGTGTGGGTCTTTTTTTAATTTGTTTGTTTGTTTTTTTGTCCTCTGCAACTTTACAGTAGATCAAGGATCTGTTTTCATCCCAGGATAAGTATAGTAAGTAAGTGACCAGATAAAGTGTAAAGTGTTTTTCCAGGTCACACGATCAAACTTATCATGTAGACTGCAAAAATCTTACACAGTCCACATTTCTTTGGATATTAACAGCAGCTGAACGGAGAGTGAGATGAAGAACACATAAAAAAGAGCACTTACTGCCCTCTGGGTATAAACAGGATGGGGTGACATATATTATTTGAATGTAGCAGTGGATTTCATAATGAGCCGTAGCCAAGAGTGGATGGTGAAGTACTTCACCTGCATTAAGCTTTTCTCAGGCTGATCACAGCGTGATGTGACAGGCAGCAGCTCTTTCTTCCACTGCCCTTATGTAGAATATCCTGCAGGGATTAAGTCTATCCCCTCTCCTCATTAACACATCTAAGACCCCCATGAGAGGACATTTGACACCGGATTGTAGTACTTCCAGTAGCTCCATAACCCTCGATTTTATATTTGAACAGTGACACAGCTGACAGCCTGGCAGATATTACCATGCCTGATTGACAAGGGTTAATCACCTAGACAACTGCTGGTTTAATATTAACTGTTCCAAGATGCAGGAAATGCTTTAAGGAGATAGTAGAGATAATGACTTCTCTCCAACAAAGGAAATTTTTCCGGTGTTACCAACAAGAAGACTCAAAGGCTTGTGGCAGTATATTTTCATTGTATTTCTTCAAGCAAGAATGTCGATAATAACATAAAATTTTCTACTGTTCATCCACGACAAAGAACTCCTGGTGTCTGATCTTTGTATCAGGACTGCTGTTATTTATTTCTAGTCTTTATTCAAGTAGAAAGCTTTGGTTTCTTCAGTTTCCTAAGAAATTGTCTGGGGTTTAGGCAGAAATCTATTCCTTTCATGAATACAACACACCTACTTATTGCCTGGTGATTTGAGGGTAACAGTATTTCAGAGCAAAAAATCCTCCATAAAACCAGATCTTAAGAAACCTGCCTTGTTAAGCATATGCTTATTTGACATAGCAATATATTATGGACATGCTAATGATAGAGCTTGAAGACTGTTACTTATAATTAATAATAAGCTTAAAAAAATTGTACTGCTATGTCAGAATCATTTGGGTTATTTATTGGAATAAAATCTTTCATTAGTTGTCTAGGCCAAGGTTCTCCTATCAGTATGGTAGCAGAATAATACAGTAATGTTCATGGTGATTTGATGTAAATTCAGATGAGTAATTTGGGCATTCTAAGAGTTATACGCATGATATTTTAACCAGATATAGTTCAGGTGATACTTAGAAATGAGTAGCTAAAGAATCTCTACTAATTTATAAGCAAGTTTAGAAATTTTTGACACTGTACCAGCTCTTCATGGCCAGCACATTATCAGCCTTTTCCTGAGTGAAAAGATAAAAAAGTCTCTAACAAAAATACAAGATTAACAAATTTGCCATAACTTTGTTACATTTGTTTGGATTTTATAATGTGATGAGAGCCAACAGCTTCAATTATATAGTTTTTAAGGCAGAAAAGTAAGTTTATTTTCTATAAAATTATGGCATTAAATTAAATTATTCCAGGATTGTTTCTTCCTACTGTCTGCAGGAACTATCTTCTTGGTTGGTGGACTGTTGTCAATTAAGTGATGGTTTGTAATGTCCAGTGAAGTTATTAAAAAAAATTGATCACTAATGTTTGATAAGTATCAAAAGATCTGATGGTTAACCTGAATTACTCAAATCACTTTGAGCTCTTCATTTAAGAAATTTAACAATGAAACAAAAAAAAAATAATAATTTGAAGAAAAAACACCTGTCTTATGAGGTCGGATCAATTAATTTTTTTTTAATGATATTCTGAGAAACAAACACGAAAAGCTCATCAAACACTGAAACACAACAGTTCATAAATTAATGAAAGATTATGAAAAAAATGATACTGTTAAACACATCTTTTTGATAACTCTAAGTGATTGGTGATTGCAATCTTTAGGTGATTGCAGCAGTGGAAACTGTTATCTGAACCAAAATAACATCCAGTTATTTTGATAAGAAATTATTTCAAATAGTAAGGTGAGTGAACATTTTGGATATGAACAGTTTTATGCAGTAAGAAAGATTCAGAGCACCAACTGTAAACCAAACAGAATTTCACTGATTTTCTTGGATTTCCTTCTGTTAACAATCTCTTTGCTGATTATAGAAAATCTTTAAACTTCATACTGTAAATTATCATGAATTTTGACACAGACCAATGTTACAATAGCCATAGTTTATTCTTCTGAGACATTTATTCTCAACGATTTTCTGGATGAAGTTTATACCAACACTAGGCGGTGATTCTGAAGCAATTAAAACAGAATTTAATTTTCCTCCTTAATTTCTTTCTCCTCCTGAGAAATAAATTGAAATATAATACATTCTCTAAGGCGAACAAATCCTGGTTCTAGACGTAAATTTTGTGCTTGGGGATTGTCTTTTATTCCAAATCTAAGTGAAAATAAAACAAACCCTCTTGCACGCATTTGTTGGTTCAAGTCCACCCATAAATTACTTCATATGACCAAATTGTTGTATGCTGCTGTTTTCCTGAAATAGAGGACCTACAACTACCATAATTTGGCAGGTTTTGTTCAGTACTGCAGAATATTTTTTGCAGATTGATGGTTGTTGATTTCTCAGCAACTTTCCTGTTACTCTGCTCAGTTTGATGTGGTGCTTGGTACTTGAGTTTGACCTTGACTTCAGCTTATTACTGAGGAAGAGCTGAAACAAATAAAAGAGGTTTATAATGCATTTTCTTAGAGAGTAGCCCATATGACTCATTCTCTGATGCTGTTATCAAAATATAAATTCTGGAATGGTATAATATTACTTGAACTTTCTTTTGATCATATTATCGTATAAAGATGTGATAAAAACAAGAATGTGGTTGCCTCTATTTTCAGGCACCTGAAAATAACAGTGAAGAGTCCAACCGAAATTAAGTGACAGTACTAGATTGGATTTAAAAAATACGACACTCATTATCAGCAAAGGGGGCAAAATGGGACACTATTTTTGGCATAAGTTTAACATAAACATCCAGCTTTCCTATTCCTGATGTTTCATATCTCATATTGCCCGAAAGTGTTAACTTTACAGAGCAGAAAAAGTCTTGTCAGTTATTAAAAAAACATAATCTTCCAGAACATAGTCACTGATTAAGTTCTCTTACAATGATTTTTACTGTCCATAGTGTAGAATATTTCAATTAGAGATGCTGAACATTGTGAAATAATTGAATCAGGAAGAGAAAACAACCAAGGGATGATTTCAATCAAAAACAAGTGATATTTGATTAGGCTTTTGTTTTAATTTGGGACAAAATTAATAAAGAATACAAGGCATGTTATAGAAAAAATGCCAATCAAAATAAGTGTTTACTGAAAAGATTTTAACAAACTAATTGAAGATTTTTAATGAAGGTGAAGCTTTGTCTGATGATGTAATAAAGGGTGTGAAAGGCATTTGTCTTAGAAATGTCAAAATTTATATTTCCTCAGATCCAAAAATATTTCTTTAAACCCTCATTTATCACATATTATTTATCTTAAAATTTGCCTAGCCATAGGTCTCAAGATTCAGCTTCAAATGAGGAACTACCATCAAAAATTGTAATAGAGGTCAGAAGAACTGGATAGTATATTTTTGAACATTTTTAATAAGTAGTCTGGAGGAAAACACAGGACCATGATGCACTTTCTAAGTATAAAAATATCTGATGGCAAAATGTTGAAGCCACATGAACATAAAGCAGAAATAAATTATGGATAAATTATGCATTTTAACCTAAAGTAGCACCATTTTAACAGACCACCAATCCTGTAGTGCATTCTGGATTGATGGATATTTTGAATTTAGTTGTTCTTTCTAAAACTGATACTCTATTTCAATTCAGGAAATATAATCCATTGTGATCTTTTGTAGTCATAAAATTTATAAACCACAATAAAATATTTCAGTTGAAGAACTTCTCAGTTACTGGAAGTGTATTTAGTTTTCTTTGTTTTGCAAAGCTAGCTTTAATGTCATGTTTCAGCTCAGTAATTTCTTAGAAATTTCAGGTATAAATGTGGAAATAAATTGAAAATATTTTTCAGAAAGTATGAGAAAAATGAAAATATCTGTTTGCTTGTTACAATTACAATTAGCTACTCTAATTGCAATATTAAATAAATTAAATATTTCCTTATAAGCATCTTGATGTTAAAAGTACCTTCATAATAACTTTCATTACTATGCCTTTAGAGGAATAAATATTCAATAAACTGCAACCTGATTATGAAGCAGAATTTAAACAAAACAATTTGTTAATGCAAACAGATAAATCAACCAAATGTTAAGCATAAGAAGTGAGGCAAACGCAGTACCCTGAAGGTCAACAAGTCTCAGGAGGACTGTTACAGTGAGCAAGATTTCACTTAGTTACCAAAGAGAATTTTCTATTTCAGATTTTTATCTCAGTCATTTCAAACAATATGAACTCAGTGTCTGAATTTTATTGGGACTGCCAAATTCTTCTTCTAACAGAATTATTTGAAGCTACAGTTTGATTCTAGAATAATTTCACTGAAAAAATTATTTCTGGGATAATAGATTTAGTTTTACATGGTAAGTAAATGTAGATGTGAAGTGGTGAAGAGAAAGGGAATAAAAAGACTGATAAAACAGAGTGCAATGTTCTATGAAGAAATTAATAGATGTTATTTTGTTTGCATAAAATTGAACTTTAAATATTTAAAAATGCCATTATAAGTAGAAAAAGTGCTGTATTTTTTTCACAGTAACATAACAGATTGGACTTTACTTCAATATTTCCTTTTACTGTACAATCAGTTTATAGTATTTTGCACTACTGCCGTCACCGATATGATTCTTCTCCCTGGAAGCAGCAGCAAAAATGAGCAGATTCTGAACACTCAAGATATCACGAAACTGATTTTAGAAGTTACTGGATTTATTTTCAAAAGCTGGAGAGCATAAATCTCAGCCTGTACAACCAGGAGATTGTATGTGGTGCTGCAAGCTGAAATTTCCACCATACTCCAATAACACACTAAGTGCTTGTGGTGAGTTGACCCTGGCTGGACACCTGGTGCCCACCGAAGCTGCTCTGTCACTCCCCTCCTCAGCTGGGCAGGGCAGAGAAAATACAGGAAAAGGCTCATGGGTCGAGATAAGGACAGGGAGGTCGCTCACCCACTACCATCACAGGAAAAACAGACTCACTTTGTGGAAATTAGTCTAATTTATTACCAAGGAAATCAGAGTGTGGTAATGAGAAAAAAAAAAAACCCTAAACCCTAAAATCGCCTCCCCCCACCCCTCTCTTTGTCCTGGGCTCAGCTTCACTCCCCACTTCTCTCTGTCCTCCCCACCTCTTCCCTTAGCACAGGGGGACGGGGAATAGGGACTGAGGTCAGTTCATCACACCTTGTCTCTGCCGCTCCTTCCTCCTCCTGGGGAGGACTCCTCACACTCTGTCCCTGCTCCAGCATGGTCCCATGAACTTCTCCAACATGAGTCCTTCCCACGAACTGCAGTTCTTCACCGCTGCTCCAGTGTCAGTTCTTCCATGGGGTGCAGTCATTCAGGAGAAGACTGTCCCAGCATGGGTGCCCCGGAGGGTCACGGGTCCTGCCAGCAAACCTGCTCCAGCACAGGCTCCTCTCTCCATAGGGCCACAGTTCTGCAAAAGCAGCCTGTAATACCAGGTCAGAGCCTCCTTTGGGCATCCATCTGCCCCAGCGTGCTGACCTCCACAGGCTGCAAGTGGATATCTGCTCCAACCAGGACTTGTATGGTCCTCACCATGGTCTTTACAACAGGCTGCAAGGGAATCTCTGCTCCAGCACCTGGAGCATTTCCTCCCCCTCCTTCTCCACTGGCCTTGGTGTCTGCAAGGCTGTTCCTTTCACGTATTCTCACCCTCCTGTCTGCCTGCTGTTGCGCATTTTTTTTTTCTCCTTCTAAAATATGTTACCCCAGAAATGCTCCCACCGCAGCTGATGGGTTTAGCTTCAGCCAGGAGCAGGATTGTCTTGGAGCTGGCTGACATTGGCTCTATTGGACATGGGGAAGCTTCTGGAAGCTTCTTACACAAGCCACTCCTGTAGCCACCCCGCTACAAAAACCTTGTTGCTCAAAACCAATAGATTACTTTTGCAATAGATTTTATATACTATATAGCAGACTTCTTGATGTAGCATAGAAACTGAAAGGTAACAAAATCCATACTTACTTTAAAGACATTCAGTAATAGCATTACTGTAACGGGTTATTGGTTCTACACAATAAGCTCTGAGATCCAAATTTCCATAAAAAACATTAATTTTACTTCATTGACACTCTTTGGACTTCAGTAGATTCTGGTTTTGTTTACACTAATATGAAAAAAAGTCAGTTCTGGAATGCGCCTCCTATGTAAGTCACTGACTAAAAGAGTAATCATCTTCTTTAGATTGTCCCACTGATCAAAAAAAGAGTATTAAAATTATAAACAACAGTATCTTCAATAAAAAACTTGAAGATTATGGCTAATACCAGAGGAACAGCAGTACGCTACCAGTATTATCCTAAGTTATTTGATCTCCAAATATCTAAAAACAAATATTAGACGTATACAAGAAGCAATATAGTTTTTTTAAAAGATCAGCCCTGTAGAATCAAAACTTGAAAAAAGCAAAAAGGCTTGATGCATGATTTATTGAGAAGTTCTCAGACGATTATCAAAATATGTACAAGCTTCTATAGATATTTCTTTTCAAAGTAAAAAGATATCTTAAGTTGCTTGGATTTGTTTGTTTGAAATGATAAATTTATCAGAAATTGCATTTAGAGGATGTTTGTACTGTGAGTTATGTTTCAAAGAGTAAAATGTCAACAAATCAAATTTCAAATAATAAACACTTATTTTTGAAAAAGATGAAACAAAAGGAACAAAGGTGATGGTTATTTTGGATCTCATATACAAACATATCTGTTTTATAGATGCATTCAGCTATAATGAGATTATATTTTAGCTGATTAATTTCATAAATTTGTTGGTTACTTTTCTTAATAGGGAAAACATTAGAAAGAGCGCTATAATTAAAAATTTAGGGTGTTCTTCACTTCCCTCTTTTTGCCATCAGAAAGCAAATATTTTCTTATGTGCAATTCCGGCTGTATTCATTATCTAGGTAATTTTTTTAATTTTGTTTTATGTAACCACTAGGTAGGACTTCAAAATACTTCAAGGTTTAACATTATTACAAAACTTTGATACGGAAATTATACACGTAAAATACTGCTAATACTCTTTGCTGTCAATCTAGTTTTAATTTCAGGTAAAGCAATTCAGAAAGCTTTACTCTTCCTCTATAAAACATTCTCATAGTTATATGCTATAGGTCCAAAATTAGGCTAACACACTTTCAACAAGAGCTAGTGAACACATACCTCTTACTTAGAGTTCAACAGAGTTGTTGCCTTTTGAGGTTGTTGCATTTTGAAGACTGTATATAATGGAGGTGCCAAGAAATGGGTGAATGTATATAAATATTATAAATACCATTTAATTTAGCAGTGATTGCAAGAGTATCTCTGATCATTTTCTCAGTTGAGGTGAGCTTCCATGTGGCCTGTAAGCCTCTAGGAGTGGCAAAAATGGGTTGTCAGTTGTCTTGCAGTGACTGCAGAAGTGATCAAGCTCTTTTCTCTAACTGTTCGGACTCTTCGTCCCTCCAACATGGTCCGTGTTACTCAATTTTTATAACACTGATAATGAAAAGATTTTACTTTAATAGATCTTTTATAAAAGAACTGGAAGATGCTTGCTAAAATGGAGTAGGTGTTTATTTGTATACTGAGGATTTAGCAAATTTGCTGCTGAATTGGTTTTTCATGCAAGTGAAAAATAAACTTCATGCGTACATACAAACAGCTACCTTCTTGCACAGATCACTTTTGCTAAAATTTCATGTTTTATGTAAATATTCTATTTGATGTAATCTACCTTTGCCTCCTCACATCAGCAGATTAGAGAATGAGTAATTTTTGTGCAAGGTTAGAAAACATGAGATTTGTTTTCACATCTCTGCGGCTTAGCAGCCCTGGTCACAGTTTAGGTTTATCTCAAAACTACCTCTTACAGTACACAGAATATCAAATAGTGGTAAGCATACTGCTTGTCTTCATTATCTTTCATTCATGTGGTACATGGAAATAGAAGATATGATGACGAGTAATACTGTAGACCTTAAATCCCGATGTTAATCCTCTAGGTCATCATCTACACATTTCCCTTGAAAAAGTTGTAGTCTGTACCCAAAGTTCTCTAAGTTTCTGGAATCAAAAACAAGCAGAGAGGTAGTATAGGTCCTACAAAGATCCAATCTCATACAAAGGACACAGGAATTCATGTATTAAAGTGGAATTGACTCTGAAGACATAAACCTAATCCATTTTCTCCTAGGGGCGAGAAAGAGGCTTCATGAGTCTACCTCTTGTCTCTTCCAGAGCAAGTAAGACAGAAGATACATTTCTGTGTGTGCCCAAATATGGGCATTCCTTGTTTTTTTAAATGAAGATGTGTTTCTATCCCGTCATTTACTTAATTCTGTGAACGTGCACTTGAGCAAATAGTAACCAAGTGATGGTATTGGAGTAGAGATGAAAAACAAACTGTGTTATCCCAAATGCACGCTGCACCCTGTGGTTAACCTAATCTGTGATGGTACGTCTTCCGTTTAATTTTTTGTGACCTTAGAGTTCATGCAGGCACACCAGCTGAGAGCATTATTGAGCACATCCATGGAACATGCTTGGATATTGATTAAAAAATTCTGTCTTAGGGCAAGGATATTTAAACTGAAGGCCTGAAAGACCACCTGCAAGAAAAAAAAATCTATAGGACTGAGGGTTTCTGAACATCCACAGTTTTCTTCATGCCATCAACGTGCCTGTGTGAATAAATAAAATCTATTGGTGCACAAATATTTGACCATATTCACCGTATTCACTGATTGTGAACTACCTTCACAATCATTCAGCCTGCAGAAACTAGTACTTACATTAATACAGACCATATGACCAGTTTAATAAAACAGAAAGAAAAAAAATTACCATAGTTTCTAGGCAAAGAATGTAATAATATGCTGTTTTAAAAGTCTTGGCTAATAATACTTAAAATACCAGCATAATTATTATAAATCACATGAAAAAGATTAAGGAAAAGACATTTCTTGAGTTCTTTTGTCCTTTCTGCAAACTCAAAAGTGCACATTCTCATATATAGATAAAACAAACATTAAGTCCTCTGAAGTCAATCTTCAAATCCTCCAGACTAACCGACATAACTGACTGAAAAGTATCATGAACGGTACCTAAAATATAAAAAAAAGATGGTTAGTTAGCATTTGAATAAATTCATTCAGATGAAATATAATGGCAGTGTTGATCTGTGCTATTTTTTTTAAATTATTCGAGAGGTTGTTTTTCAGAAATATTCAGGAAAGACTGTATTGCTGTTAAAATGTCTTAAGAATCTGAAAATGCGATTGGAAGTATTTGGAAACTATAGTAACTTCCAAACATTTACTAGCTATTGTGAAATAAGCTTATCAGTGTGGATTTCAGGAAGGTGACAAGTAGAGATCATCTTATTATTATATTGTCAAAGAAGCAATATATGCCATATTTTCCAATTTCTGCTTTTTTATATTTGAGTTGTTTTTTTGGTAATTATTAACCACTGTCTGCTTATCACTGTTTCCCATTCAATAATAACTTTTGATTCTCCACAATTTTACAAATAGATAGGGGTCTCACAAGTTATTACACTTTTTAAGTTTTACAGAAATAGGAAGGAGATAAGGGAAGATGGACTGCAAATACCTCAGCTGTCAAGAAAGCTGAGCACATGTACTGCTGGAAATGAGAGAAAAGGAGACCATATAATTGCATGACCCAAGAGTAAAACTTTAGTCACACTTTGCAACTGCTTAGACATGAAAATCAATCAGCTATAGTACCTCTGTCCTTAGGAAAGCAGGGTTCATTATATCTAGCTCTTGGAGAACATTCATTCTCTGTGAGTGGGATTTACTGGCTGCACCTGTACTAATAAATAAAACAGGTCAAGACTTTTTCTTTGTCCATAAGGGAAAAGTGGCGCAGGTCTCATCCATACAATTAAAACTTCTTTCCTCACAAAACTTGCTCGTGTTCATTACATCTAATGGGACTTCCCCGTGCTGTACCATCAGCTGTGCCCAGGAAAAGCCTGGGAGAGGCTGACTGGTGTGGAGCAAGGCTGCATCAGAAAACATTTCAATGGTTCAACAAAATACACAAGTGCACGGTAGCAATGGAGCTGTGTCCTTGAACTTTTCTATATACTGCTATATAGATGAACTACTGTGTCACCCCAACTTCGGTTATCATAATGTAAATTAAGATAATTTACGCTCAAGGCCAGGCTGGATGGGGCTTTGAGCAACCTGGTCTGGTGGGAGGTGTCCCTGCCCAGGGCAGGGAGGGTGGAACTCGATGATCTTTAAGGTCCCTTCCAACCCAAACCATTCTAAGATTCTATGATTCTATGAAATTTTACTTATATATGTTCTGTCCCTTCTATACTTGAAGAAAATTTCTTGATGTAAAACTTGTTGCCTGTAACACTCCAGTGTTAAAGAAGCCTAGGGTTTTGAACATAACCCTGCTGACTAACACTTTTAAGCTTCTTTAAATCAAAGTTAGTAGCATCTTTCTTACTGTTTTCTGAGCACAGACAAAACAGTTCTGTTGTTCCTTCTTCAGCTTTCCAGAAAGTGCTTGAAGTTTAGAGCCAGATCCTTCCCTCCAATATGCTTTTTCCTATTAATTATGGAACTACTCCAATTTCCTTCTTTCAAGTAGCTATATCTAATTAAATGTAACTTTCTCTTTTTCATCCTTTCCCTCTTGTAGCTATAAAAGCCCCTTTTGACACACCTTCTCACTTCAAACCCACCAAAAGGCTGTGATACGTAATCTCCCCTGTTTTGATGATGCAGCATTAATATTTTAATTTTTCTGGTTTGTATTTATAAAAGTTTTGTTTTGCAATTCCACACCCAGCAAGAAGGTCAATGCAGGTGTTTTCACCAGTCTTTAGGTACCACATTGTCCTGTGGCATTTCCATGTCTGTGCTCAGTCATTCAGGGTTAAGGGCTTGCCATTCTGGCTCATCAGATAAGCCCACAAAAAGAGTCTCTAAGTTTGCTCTAAGTCATGCCTTACTACATAATATGGTATCCAACAGATTCATAATTGCACACTGATGAACTTTTTGCTGATGAGATCCCCAAACTGCAGCAATTACTGTTGTGTCAAAAGGAGTCCTGAAGTTTCCAGACGTGAAGTCACTTGCACAATTCTCTCTCCAAGTCCGATTTTAGGCCGTTCCAGTTGTGAAAGCACAGTCAGTCTGTCAGGCTTCCCCTCCCACTGAAAGCAAAGAGACTATACCTGTCTTATAAAGCTGTTATTTGAGTTATATTTGATTTAAAAGATGTTACCAATTGCTTACATGGTCTGCAGTATATGCATAGTAATTCTTACACTAAAATCAATTAGATGATTAAAAGCAAGTATTGCTGGTTATTTTTGTTTGCATCCCTCAAAAGTTGTGAAATGGTTAGGCCAGTTCATGCAAGTAAGGCTAGTTAGTATTAGCAGAGTTTCTGATACATATAGTCTATTTTAAATAATAGATCTATTTTAAAATAGACCACAATGTACATATAGTTTATGTATAGTCATACCTGATGTAATGGGGTTATATATGTGATTAGTTGTGCATCTGAATCATTCTGTGGTGCCATGCACAGATGATAAAGTAAAAGGGATCCAGATTACTCAATTTTTCTTTTAACAAGCACCTTTTCTGAGCCATAAATACATGGTTTAGGAGTAATTGATTTTCTCTGGTAGGGTGCATGGCTTACATCCTAGCAGCAGAAAAGCAGTGTTAAGCTGTCAGTTATGCCAAGTATCAGTTTTCTTCACCATACTTGTTTTTGGTCTTCTTGCCAAGGGGGTTTTCATCAATAAATCACTATTTTTTCTTTGATCTACATTTATTAACGTTCTTTTACTTTGTCTTTATTTAAATTCCCATGCACTGGTAATCTGAATTAAACTCTGTTGATTTATTTTTTTAACCACATTTTAGATAAGTGGTTCTTAGTAGTTCTACTAGAGAATTTTTATACAGCAGATGCTTTTCGCACTGTGTGTTGATTAATCATATTTCATGTTACCAGCTCCCCCAAAGCATTTCACACTTTGTACTCAGTATATCATAAACTACATTATTGGTGCTCAGATAAACATGTCTATCTTTTACTGGCTATATTATTAACACTTCCATTTGCATTTCTGCACTTATAGCTGCCATTATGAATATGTTTGCTGTTTTCATAGTGGTACTTTCCATGTTGATTTGGTAGTATTTTATTTCAACAAGTTCAGATTACCCTAGGAGTTAGTAGTTTAATGGTCTTTATCTAATTATTGTAAATTGTAATATAGCCTGTCATTTGTGAACATACAGCTTCAGTGTTGCCTAAACATGGGCATTTAATATATTCTCTAATATACCTTAATATTTATATCCTTTAACATTTCTCCTGTTACCTCAGTTTTTAATATTATCAGATTTAGTAGTTTAGTTTTACTATCTGTCTTTCTAAAATGCCTGGGTATGCCAAAGAATCATCTAATATCTGATACTTAAGGGAGTCTTACAATGTTTATTTTGTCTAGTAAATAAGTAGAAAAACTTTCTTTGTTTAACTCTTGACAGAAATTTTTGTGAGCCTGAGATACTCAATGCAAAACACCCTGGTTGATTTGTGTTTCTGCTATAGCTTTTCCTGTCCTTTTTAGTCAGAAAGGTTAAAAAGTTGCTTATTTTGCAAAGTTAATTTTTAACATTTGTTTAAGGTTTATCCACGGGTGAGTCGTCTTCACTTTCACATCTGCAGGGTGTCACTTTCTTGCATTCTCCAGGTTCTGATCTAAAGCTGTTTTATCAATGGCAACGTTTTCATGTCTTTCAACAGAGCTTGGCTTGGAGACTAGTCATGGACTACTCTTTGTCTATATTATTCTCAGGAAAAACATGAGAAGCCTCATTTCTGCGGAAAGGGGGAAGGGGGGGAAGGTACTTGTTTCTCTTTGTTTGCTGGCTTTTGTAAGGCAGTACTTGATTGCATGTATTTCACTGGAATAGTAACGTATCATTTTTCATTGTGGTACGTGTTGTTTGTCGAGCTTTTGCTGCCTCATTTGACATGATAGTATGAAACACAATCTAATGCTTGTCAAGGAAAAGTAGTCCTTAGAATGCAAAGGTCTCAAATTCCGGTCTCTAAGTGTATGTGTTATTTAGTAAATTTGCTATACATTTCTTCCCTCAGATCTGCTTACAAAAAGCCTCCTCACCCCACCAGTATTTCAAATACAGCTTTTCTACAGTTGCTTAAAAAGCCAAAGGTCAATCCCAATGTTCATTTTCAGGACTTACTTTCCAGATTTTACATTGTGAAACCTCGTCTTCTACATCCTTCTTAAAGAAACTCTTTTATGTTTTGAAGTCTTGTTTCATGTTTGAAGTTTATGTCTCTGTGCCACCAGATCATCTTGTTCTTTGCTTTCTTTCCACTTAGATGAGAAGTTTTAACCACTACACTGAGGTTTCTGGGCTGGCTTGGACTTTGTTATATGGTCCTCTAACTTCTGAGTGAGATATTTGGTTTCTGCTTGGAAATAATGGTTATTTTTAAATGCAGGTATGTCTTGTGCTGTAGTTGGGTTACTTAAGAGTCATATCAAAAGGCAGCCATCACCTTCTTAATCTCTAATCAGGTCATAGGGGAGTTTGATCCTTTAAATAACATAATTTTAAGCCTATTTTAGAATTAATTATTTAGATGTTGATACTAATTTTTATTCTAGTTATCAGCATCTGTTCGATAGAATGTGAGTATATATGACGGTAAAAGTACCAAACTAGTAACATTTCCTGCGGAACAGAAGACTTACACCTTCGTGGTGATATCCATGCTGCTCAATAGGCAGAGATAACAAGCCTGGGCTGCAAGCTCTGTCTGCAAAAAAAAAACAACCACCCGGGAAGCATGCCTCCCTCCTGCGGCAAAAGCGACCTTTTCTCTGAGGAGTTGTATTGCTTGTCCTTGGCTTGCTGGCAGCTTTGTTTCCTTTCTTCTCTCCCCACCCGGGTAGGATCAGGTTGGAAAATCTCTGTCGTTCACGTAGAAAGTACAATAGCTGCTGGCTCCCCGGTGCCCTTCCTCTGCTCCCAGGCTGTTCCCCCGGAGCCAGCGTGAATTTCCTCAGCAGGACAGTTCTGCTCAATGTCTCCTGATACTGCTAAAGGAAAGAATACACAGGGCACTCTGTTTTCTTCTCTAGAAAATACTAAGTTTCATTGTAGAGTAGAAAAACCTGGTGAACATCGTAAAAAAGTACATTTTGGCATACTTTCATAAGGATAACAGTTCCTTTTCTTGCAATTCAACTGGCATAAGAAACAGGTTGGAAAACAACTTCTGTGCATGGGGGTTTTATATATATATATATATATATAACAGTTGCCAGTGCTGTTCCTTGTCAGTTAAAAATAATTACTGAAGGAAGTTTACTGAACTGAAGTAAAATAAAATGACTTTTTAAATCAAAGGTAGTATTCCTTAAATGACCAACTGACAGTTGGGGTTAAACTGAGATTATGTTAATGCAGCCTGACTAATATTTGTTATTTCCACTAACTGAGTTAAAGTCATTACAAAAAGATTTAGACATATTTCAAAAGCAATCAGTACTCACAGTTAACATAATTTTGTGACTAGAATTAATGCTGTGTTTTACAAAGTAATATTTTGCTACCTTTCTATGCTTACTATCTTAACATTTTACAAAAACATGACAAAAAAGATCTTGAAAAAATTCATGAAGACACCTCCTAAAAATAAAAGTACTCTCTGAGAACTCAAACAATCCAATCTGTGTAAATTATATCTCTATATTATCATCCCTCACAAAATCCTATTCAATCAGTTCAGTTACATCATTTCATCATCATTAACGGTCCATTGCCTTTACTGTGTTTTCAAATCATTGGTTTTGGGCAGGCCAACTTTACTATTGGCAAATATGTTATTAAATCATCCTCATCACCCAATTCAACACATTCCAATCTGACACATTAGCACATCAGAAAGTTTTATTGCATTATTATCCAACTAGCAAAAAAAAAAAAAAAAAGTAATTTGCACATCCATAGTATGAATTAAGTCTAATAGTCTGAATTCCCTGCTACAAAACCACTCAAGGTGCTCATCTCCCTTCTGCTGAAATCTTTCACATACTCAATAGTTGTTAATATTAGTGATTATACAGTTCCCTCATCAAAAAAGCCTATACACCTCTTCTCACAATTATCTAAGCATTTTATTTTCTTGTATAGGTTTATTCTACATAAGCAGGAAGAGGGAAGGGCAATATGAACTGACCTAAGCATTATGACCATACAAAGTAAGGAAACAGACTTCTCAGACTGTGCTGATGTGATGGCAAACTGCCTCTGGTGAGTGCTCTGAAGCAACCACTGAAAATGCTTCAGGATCTAGTCCTACAACCAAAGGAAAAGAGCAGTATATTTTTTTGTTTACCTTTATCAAAACTACCATGATCTAAAAGTCAAAAAATTGTTAAAGATTATCATTTTACGTTACGGTTAAAGATAATTCAGTAGATTTTACCTTCACTGTTATAGTGTGGCTTGTTTCAAATGTGTAAGAACTCACTCCCTCTGCTACCCTCACGGCATGCCTTTGTTTTGATATCCTTCTGGTGCAGTTTCCTCTATAGTCTTCCTATTTTCTCACCTTTCAGTCACATGTATTGGAACAGTTCCTGCTTGACTATTCCTTCTTGGCATCTTCTTCCCTCCCTTCATCTTATCTTCTCTTTCATCCCTTTTCCACTCTTCTGTCTTCTTTCATGCAACCTATCTTCTTCTACCGTGTCAGATCCCTGGTTGAGTTCAGAAAGTGTTCTTTTAAGCCCTGTTACAGCCAGATGCTCTGCTGATTAAGAACCATAATCAAACTCAGGTTTCCTCAACCCTCTTCCTGAAATACTAGTTATTTCCTGTACAAACAACTGGAGTGGAATGCAGAAGGATTAACTCTCTTTGGGTACTACTTTGGTGCCTATTTTTTTTAAGCTTATTGCTTCTTATATTTCTTGTGAATAATGTTATTGATATGGTGCAAGAAATTACATAGACTCTGAAAAAGAAGAATCAGTTCACTCCTGATTTACACATCGATTAAATAATTCTAAGTTTTCTAGCTCCAGTAAAATATTTTCTTTAAGATTTATTCCTTTGTTGTGGGTTTTTTTATCCTTCTTTTTGTATTTTTCCTCCTGTCCCTCACCAATACAGTCCATTTGATATTTTGTAAACTTCACCTTTTATATATCTGTATATCTGCAAAAGGTATCCTTCCAGACATGTAACCCCGAATGTACCAAAAAGAAAACTCAGTGCCTCTCGATACAAATTTGTACCTTCCTATGTGACCTTTGATAAATATGTTCAAGGTTTCTCTCTTTAAACTCACACAACTTCTGTTTGTGAGGAATAAAGCTCATGTTTTGACTATTGCCCACAATGGTGATATTTGGAGCTTACCCAACCTTCTCTGTAGCTTCCTTGCTCCATTACTTCTAGTGGAACTAATGCTTAGATGATGCCTTAAGACATAGGTATCCCCAATTGCTACAGAGGTCCTTCCTTCCATTTCATTCAGTGACGGATGGGAATAGCAAGCAAGTGATAGAGTTTGCTACAGAAATTCCAAAAAAAAGAAGGGAAAAAAAAAAAAAAAGAAAGAAAAAAGCAATACCTAGTGATATCTCCTGTGTATGTATGTAACATGGTATAATTTATGTCCAGGAATATATTTGAAATTTGCACATAATTTCCAGTAAGAAAAAAAATAAGGTCACAGAATCACAGAATCTTCTAGGTTGGAAGGGACCTTAAAGATCATCTTGTCCAACCATCAACCTAACTGACAAA
>JAOQGH010000019.1:75214359-75227251 GCA_025769975.1 Gallinago jamesoni
TCCCTCAGCCTCTCCTCATAAGACTTATTCTCCAGACCCCTCACCATCTTTGTCGCCCTTCTCTGGACCCGCTCCAGGTCTGTTCTCCTGTTTTCGAGTCCTAGGTTCAGAAAAGGCAGACAGGGCAGCCCCCTGTTTCTTTGGAGGCACAACAGTTCCAGGGTGGTGTGGATGGTTGAGAGTGGGCAGCTTTCCTTGCAGTTTGCAAGGAGATCATGCCAGAGATTGGGGATGGCAATAAACATGCAGTGTACAGACTCATAGTGAACAACAATATGGTCAAATTATTTGTTTTAAATTATGTGATGAGATAAGAGGGAGAAGACTGTGCTTACAGCTTCTGATTTCCTCTAGTCCTACCTCTCTTACCTGTACCAAAATTGTACAAAACCATCTGAGGAACTAAGTCATTAGGGCTAAACCTATCTGTGTTTTCACAGAAATAATGTAAAAACTACAAAACTACAATTTTCTACCAAAGAGTTGTTTAATTTCTCTTTCTTTTCCCACAATTTTCATCAATAAAATTAAAGATAGGTACAGTAATTACCTAACTTGTGTTCCAAAGTTACAGGTCCTTTCAAGAGAACTTGTAGAAACACAAAACCGGCAGAGTTGGGGCCAGAGGAGGAGTACAGGGAAAGAGAGGAGGAAAAATGGGTGATGTTGTATAGAAAAAGAACAGATGCTACCAGATTTCTGCACTTCGGTAGCATTTCAGTAACCATACCTATGTCTGAGCTTTCGGACCTGGGCTGTTGCCAGCTCCTCAGGACAAGGCAGCACTTCTTGTATTCAAGAACATCCTCAGCACATGGTTCCGCCCTTGAGATCTCATTTCCTGAAGAAGAAAACATGCTTCTAGGCTGGGAAAATCCAGAAAATCGGTATGAAACATACAGATCCTGATTTTCTTTTTGAACTACACACTAATACACATCAGCGGCATGGGAACAGAATTGGAAAAACTGATCTGGTGAGAGACTCTAAAAGTTCAATCAGTTTTTTGAATTTGTGAAGATCACCTGCTGACTAATCCAGCTTCCCATCAGATTTTCTGAGTCTCAATGCTCAGCTCGCCAAGTGGTGGAACCCTGTCTTCATCTCTTCGATCTGTTTCCTGTAACTGTGCACATGGACTCCAGCTCTATGTTTTAAACTCAAGATAAGATGTTAGTAGAACTTCACATTGAATTTATTCACTGGGTTGGACTTGCTGAATGGTGTACTAGGTGAGTTTTGAGTAAGCACTTGGAATTTCTATTCCCGTACAATCTAAACTTGCAGTACTTCAAATTTCTTCACTTAGCAACATTTTTACTAATCCATGATCGAACTTTGCAAAAAGAAATAATTTTTCTGTAACGTAATTGCTGTTCTTGTGGGTTTCTATAAAGTGTGTCTCTTTTTTAAAATAATCTTTAAAAGGTGCACTTGCAGCTAAGTACAAACAGCCATTATATAGAATGTGTCTGAAAACAACAAAGCTGCATGATTGACATTCACAGGTTTCATCTGCTGAATGACAAATTCAACAGGCTACGAGCTGAGCTTTTTTCCATTTTTGTTTTTCATAGCATAGCCAACATCTCAGTTATGCAAAGCTTTTCAGACTAGTGAAAGGGGAAAAAGAATGCAAATTACCATGCCTGACATACTTGATCAAAATGAAAACCGGTAACACATAATTGTTTGAGAGAAACCACAAAAGGTGCAACTCTGGACTTCTTTTAGTTGTAAGGTAAAAGAGAAACAGCTAAAATGGCACATGCTTTAAGCTTTTCAGCTGGGGATTTAAACTAGTAGCTTGGAGCTTTGGGGAGAAAAGTGGTTTATCTCAATGAATACTAAAGACTCGTATGAACCTTACCACAGGTGAAGAGTGTTCACTTAAACACATGGGCAGAAGGAAGGATTGTGTTGTTATTTGTTTCTTTTCCATTAGGGATTTTTGTCGGAGGTAGAAGTGCCTACAAAATTTATTATTTTTCATTAGAGGACTGCAGCGCGGGGGCTGAATTTGTAAGCAGAACAGAGGTTTCTGGAGGCATTTTAAATCTTGAATCCTTTGCTCTCTTATATAAGAATCTTATTATTTACCGTCCCTGAGCAACAAGGCTACAGATTTTGCTTCTTATCCAAAGAGATGTTTATTTCAGCTTTATAAAATTAAAATAAAATCCTATAAAAAAGTGTAAAGTTTATGCAATAATAAGGCTGGAACTTAAATTTACTTGTTCATTCTTATGTTTCATCAACAACAGCAAGCCAGAAACTTGCTGGTAGTTTTAAAGAAAGATAATTTATTAAGCATAAGTGGTAATGGTACATGTAATGCCTGGAAGAAAGAATCCAGACACATAAAAATGCAGACATGAACAGATGGGTTTGTAACCAGAGTGCTTATGGCAACAACAATGCTCTAGAGCTGCTTTTGTTTAGGGAACAGCCACAGTATTTATAAAACCTTAAAAAAAGCCAGATGAATCAATGTTTATGCATCAAAATATTTCACTTGGTGGATGGAACATCAGAGCCCACCCTGAAGTACATCAGCCTGAGTGCTCAGGTCATATCAGGCACTAAACTAAATGGCAGACAATAATTTTGTGACCTATTGAGACCTTTTGCGGCAACAAAGGGCAGAGTCAGGGTTGTAAATAGAAATACAGCTTAGCAAATCCAACTTTCAGTAAATAATAAACTGTAATACTTGTATAGATGTTCCACTTTAAGAGTGGTGTTTTAACTCTTTTGGAATTTGGATTGTTCATGGGGACTTTTTCTTTTTATATTTGTGTATACAAAGGAAGATATATGCCAAAGAAGGTATATGCCAAGGAAAGTAACACCAGAAAATAACTAGGGTGAGGTACTGTGTTACACTCTGGAAGGATACAGAGCTATAAAGAGGCAAAACAGACCAAAAAGAAAGACAATTTACAAGGAATATAATACAAGACCTAGGTAGAGGCCCTTTTTTTCCCTCTCCTCAGGTTCATTTCTCATGGGACTTTTTATAGTGTGTTTATTTTTTAATATGGAACTAGATCTCTGTCTTAAAACGCACACGCACTGACAATTGCCATGAAGAGAATATCTGGAAGATTAATATCTGCTTTCAAATGAGCAGGGCAAATGAACTACCTGAGATCTATAGGCTCAGAAAAAACTAATGCCAGTTCCTGCCACTCTTTTTCCAGCTTCTAGGTAGGATTTTTAAAGCAACAATTTTCCTTTTATCATTCTGCCTTTGATACGAGGAGGATCACAATCTCTAACTCCTGAGTCAACTTTACTCCTCCTCATCGCATGCCAACAGTACAAGTACTTTCTGTCTACGAGGAAGTGAGGCTGCTGCTAATTTGAGACTTGCTCCTGGAAGGAGCTGGTGCTTGCAACTCCCACTAATATCAAATGAAATAGAAAGAACACAGAGCTCTGAAACCTCACCATTGCCATTTTGCAATGGACTCTCACATCCCATCTCCTATGCTAAAGTCATTAGGATTTTCTTCCAGCAATTATCTAGCAATTATGATCCTTCTTACTGTGGTCGTGCTCCAGAATATTGAAAGAGCACATTCTTCTGGGTAGACATGAGTCCAGACATCACCAAGAGTCCCTGAAGCATCTTTCACACTTTTTTTTCCCTCTGTGCATCGGCGAAGGAGTCTTTGTGCTCCAGCTGTTTTATTTTAGTCCACACCTCTGCAACTAACTGGCATTTTGATAAAACATGGCAATACTTTTCAAAAGAAGCAATATGTATCAGGGGAAAAAATACCCCCCTGACTTAGTAGCTAGTCTGTTTCACTGTTTTACAAAAGCTGGAGTCTTAAATTTCTAGTTTCTTGTGATTTCTTATTTCTGGATTTCAACCTATCATAAACTGGGATGATGTGATCTCTATAAATGTCTGTCATTTTCTAGCTTTTTAGTAGGGTTTATTGAGATAAAAATGACTGGGAGAGATGTATCATCAGATGTACTTTCTGCTGAACTTGAAGTGCTATATATTCTTCCCTGACCTTCAGGATATAATTGTGCTCAATGTTGTATAACATGATTACCTATATTTTTCAACATGTTATGAGGAGAAGGAAGGTTTTTTGGCATCTTTTAAAATATATCCTTCATCAAAGAAAATTCTACACACCATATTAGGAGAAAAGCTTAAAATTAGTTTAAAAATAAAAAATTCCCCTCAATCAGGTTGCCATAAAAATAAGAAAAAAATACAATGTTTCTTATTGATATACTCAGAAATAATTAAGGAAAGGAGCAGGAAAAAGCAATTTTTTGTAAGCATTATCAGCAGAGTTCTGGGGAAGTTTCCTTAATTTTCCATCTTTAATTAAATAGGAACAATATACAATTAAAAATAGGGTTTTGCAAAGGGACTTTGGAAGTACGCATTCTATATTTGCATAAATATAAAAGGGAAAAATATAGGTATAAGAAAATACATAGATGCAACTGTAAAACCACTCCTGAATTATGTATTATATAGAAGTGACTTCAGTAAAGCCTAGTACTGAAGGTGTCTGCTGGCATAATAATTAATGTAAGGCTGAAGTCTAAAATAAATAACATCTTGATTGTGTTAGTTATAGTGGTTCCCTGAAGATGTCAGACGTTTGACTTGTGTAGTGCACTTTGCTTGTTCTTCTGGGAATAAATAAATAAATAAATAAATAAATCTCCTGTAAGGAGAAGTACCTCTGTAATTAAAATGAGATTACAAATTCTCCATAAACCCCTGTGCCAGGTTTGGTTAGAATAATTTTTTCTGATAGTAGCTAGTCTGGGGCTGTGTTTTTGGGTTTGTGGTGAAAACAGTGTTGATGATAACACAGGGATGTTTCAGTTACTGCTGCTCCTCTCATTGCCCTGCCAGCAAGCACAAGAAGTTCGGAGGAGACACAGCTGGGACAGCTGACCCGAACTGACCAAAGTGATATTCCATGTCATACGACATCATGCTCAGCATATAAAGCTGGGGGAAGAAGAATGAAGGGAGGGAGGGATATTTGGAGTGATGACGTTTGTCTTTCCAAGTAATGGTTAAGCATGATGGACCCCCGCTTTCCCGGGGTGGTTGAACACCTGCCTACCCCTGGGAAGCAGCAAATGAATTCCTTGTTCTGCTCTGATTATGTGTGTGGCTTTTGCTTTACCTATTAAAGTTTCTTTATATCAAACCAAGAGTTTTTTGTCACTTTCACCCTCCCCTATACTGCTGCGGGGACAAGTGAGCGAGTGGTTCTTTGGGGCTCAGTTGCCAGCTGGAGTTAAACCACAACAGCCCTAAATTTCCACAACTGACATGACTGTCAGAGATGTCACTGTTACCATTGATCGAAGCATTAACATCCTGTTCTGTCTCACAACAGGAAAGAGACTTTTGCCTTTAGCTATGGATCAGAACATCATTTTGAAGCTTTCCTGAACAACTCTTTGAGCACCCTTATAGAAATCTACATGGTTTGCTTTCATCCCTCAGATTGACCAGGAAAAAAACAAACAACAAAACAGCACCAAAACCACTACCAGGGAAATCTCTCTCCTTTCTCTAATAACACTTTGTTATTCTTAAAGACCTTTTGTTTTCCAACAGACAATCAGTATACGTTTATCAGCTAAAATTCCAGAATTCTTTCCATGGAATGACATCAATAAGATTTTCTATCCTCAGCTAGTCAACAAACTTATACTAGAAACTATATCTAAGAGAAAGAAATAGTTTTGTTGGGGACATAATGTAAGGGTGGTTTGTTTTTTTTTTACTTATGGAGGGTCTTTGGTTGGTTTGTTGGTTGGTTGTTTTTTTGTTTTGTGTTTGTTTGATTTCATTACTACCTACATTAAAGTTAATCTATTTCCTCTTGCTATATAAATTCAATATGAGATGTCTCTCAAACTTGATAATCTTCTAAAATTGAGCTTTGGATATCCCAGGGTATATCTTCACACTGAATGATGACACATTCACCCAAACATTTCATTATTAGTGCTATCACAACACCATGACTAGTGCCTGTGCCAGTTAACAGCTGCTGTAGATTTTAATCATCAGGTTTTATTGCTTTCCTGAGGAGAAGGAATTAAGTATTTCTGAAACAGCTTGATACTTTGTTAACAAAAAATATTTATGCCTGTCATTTTCCTAAAAGCACAGATTTTAGAGATACTAAATATTAGGGTACTGGTGTCATACAGTTAAGGTGCAAAATCTGTTTTACCTTGGAGAGAGATGGAGAAGAAAGGTGTAACTGTATATACAAATCATACTTAAATACCCTGCATACTCTCATAGTAAAAAGCTAAACAAGGAGAATATTAGAGAAAATATGGTTATTTAACCACGTTGTAGAATAGGTCTAATCATTGGCATTCCTCTGGCAGCATTGCATTATCGTGCAATGGGACTTGAGTTGTGTGTCAAAGATGTCTTTGGAGTGTACCAGACAGAACAATAAAATAAACTCCAAGGAATTCGCACTACACTACAAATATCATACACATCACCGTTTAAAAAGAAGCTGTACAGCAAAATGTTTTGTTCATTATAGTATATTACTGAATCCTGTTGTGCACCAAGTAACTCTAAATAAAAGCTCATTAATTTAAAATGTAGAAAAATAGTGAATAAGAATAATGTAATTTCTCAATGGTTTAGGTATTCTTAGGTTTCAGTAATATTTCCTCCCATACCTTGCATTCTGTCTTATCCATCTCAAAGTAGCCTTCCCTCTTGTATAATACCGATTTGTTAGGTGTAATTAAAAAAAATAAAAAATAATCTAGCAAAATAAATGCTTACAAATCTCTAAAACCCTTGATGATTTTTTTAAAAAAAAGAGAGGTACACAATGGAGTGTTCTACATAATATGTACAATTATAGTTACTTTTCAAATGTTTGTTAATTAAGTTACTCTTCAAATTAGGATTAAGATTAGTCTTCAAATGCTTCATGTGTATAACAATTTTCTCACACTTTTTTTTAGCATTTAAAAAATGCTAAAAAATGACATGAGAGCATGAAAATATGTTAATTTAACCTTTAATATGCATAAACTGCCCCGTCTTGTATCATATGCTCACTCTTCATACTGAATTTCCAGAATTTTGGGGTTGTCTTCAGACTCCAGCACATTAAAAATTATGAAGTATCAGTACCTTTGTAGAAACCAAACCAGCTCCAGGTATTTACAGAACCCCAAAGTAGGCCATTGGTTTCAATATTGGCAAGCTATTATTGTTCCCAGTTTTGGAGCTTGTAAACTAGCCACCCTGCAGATGTGTAACAATAGATCCACTTCTAAAATTACTATATTTTACAGCCTGTCCTCTGAGCTATAAAGAAAAAGGCCAGGGTAAGGTGTAGGGGAGAAGAAAATAAAATGACATGTCAGCCTCACGTGGTAATCCACAGCAGTACGGTCTCTCCTACCCTCAAGAGTGATCTTGCCAGACGTGCACTGACTGAAAAGATCTGACACTGGAAAGCTCCTCACTGAAAGACTAAGCTGTTGCTAAAAAATCTATCTTTCAAAAACGTACAAATCAGCAAGCCAGCTGCTCCCTGCTTCTTGGGTTGGATGCTTTTTGGTGATAAAATAGGTAGATGTCTGCTGGTTATTTTAACATCTTCATGCACATGATCTCCCAGCCAGACATCTGCTTTCATCTGTTATAAAATCCTTGATTCTGATCAACTGTTTGCCACTTTGCAGCTGAGTAGAAGCCCTAAAGAAGAACATTAGGTGGAGATAATCAATTCACAGGCTGTGCACATACTTGAAAAAGACACTGCTCACCATGAATACTCAGCTAGAATATTTATCAAACTGTAAACTCTGTTGCCATGCTCAAGTAGATTTCCCTCTAATACTCAGTAATCCCTGATTTACACTTGGAGTGTCAAACCCACAAAGTTAAAAGCATATTGAGGGCTTGATAAATGTCCAACCCGTGTCTCAGCCACTTAATTAAGTTCGGTGTTGTGGTCCTCAGCCTCAGTAAAGCTACACATGACTTCTCTGTCTTTCTATGAGATTTAGTTAATTTAGCTCTTTCATGTTTGCACTCATAATTGTGGGTCCAAGGACACACTGCTCCTCAGTGGTAGCTTAATTGTGCCTCCTATTTCCAATAGGTGTATAAGGTATTCTGCTTTCTCTGCATGGAGTGATGCTCTGTTTCTTTCCTTGCTACTGTCTCTATCATACCAAAACCATCATCAATGCTCACTCATTTGTACAGCTTCCTCCGCTTTTGCCCCAGTGACCTTTCCCCTGCTCCTCTTTTATAGTCCAGCCTCTGTAAGAAGATTCACCCACAAGCTGCTTGCACTTTCCTAGTCTTGAAGCTGTAAAACAAGCAAATGAACCTCATGCTTCTGTCATTCAGATCATAAAAGCACGAGTAGGGTTTGAAAAAAAAAAAGTAAAATGGAAAGGGCTTGCCCTTAGAGATCAAGTGTCTTGGACTGGGTGTAGTCACGCTTATCTTTTTCAGACCTGACATTTATGTGATATGCCAAAATAGAGACCTTTAATGTTCCTGTGTAGCTCTCCTGATACGTGAAGGCAGTTTCACTTAAATGATGCTGTAATTCTCAGTTCCCACATGAAAAATCTCAAGATTTTAGTTCAAAAATACGATGGTAACAGAGATGTTTTATAGCTCTGCCTACAAGAGAGCTAAGACAAAAATCTGGGTAGCCACAAATAAAATATCTTTCAGTAGATGATTCTGGAAAGCTGAGGGGGCTGCACGGAAGCCTAATTTAGTTTGTGGATCTCAAATTAGTGCATTCAGAACATGATAGATACCCACTCTTGGCATAACATTAAGGAGGGCAAGCAGACATTTTCACTGAGAGTATGGGGTCAGATCTGACAATATTGTTGGCCATAATATTATATTTATTAGAGAAGCTTCTTGAAAACTGAAAGATTTGCCATAAGGAGATTTTCCTTGTCTCCCATTTCCCATTTACATTCATACTTACAGGTCAAATCCTACAATTAGGAGCCAGGCCTAGGAACCTAGGTAAGGAGCTGCATACTCTTGTAGCAACAGAGCCTAGAGTGAAGACATCCTGGAGTACAACCAGACTGTATGAGCCTTGTTATCAGGGAAATGGGAAATCAAGCTCTTAAAGATATTCTTAGGATATCTTTGGAATGTAGCATGAGGCAACTGTTGGATTAAACCCTGAGAATTCATTTCTCCTTCTTTCCAGAATACTGGGAATGTGTAAATTTCTCTTATGTACTCATTCTCTCCTCCTAGCTCTTCTAGTGGCAACACACTAACAGGAAGAATATCATATGTAAGATGCGATTGTATCTTTTAATGATCAATTTCTGCGCATTTTATCATGTCCCATCAAAAAGGAATTTAGCTAACCTAAATCCCAGCTTCTAGAGATAACAACACCACTGGGCCTGGGGCAGGACAGTGTTTCTGCTGCCTGCAACAGCCAGGATTTAATTTGAGTCTGTCTGTCTGGCTACTAGTGAGTACATAAGCAAGGATTTGGGCTCTGTACTAGGTGGAAGAGATTTGGCTTGAGCATGACTGAAACTGAGGTAGTCTGAAAAGTTGGGTGGAACATAACTCACAGAATCACAAAATCTTCATGGTTGGAAGGGACCTTTGAGATCATCAAGTCCAACCATACATAAACAAAAAAACCAAACCTCAACCCAACAATCTCAGGCACTAGAGCATGCCCTGAAGTGCCACATCTACATGTTTCTTAAATAACTCCAGGGATGGTGGCTCCACCACCTTCCTGGGAAGGCTGTTCCAGAGCCTGATCACCCTCTCAGGAAAGTAATTCTTTCTAATATCTAATCTAAACCTCCCCTGCCCCAACTTCAGACCATTTCCTCTTCTCCTGTCATTATTCCTTTGGTAGAAGAGGCCAACACCCACCTCTCTACACCCTCCTTTCAGGTAGTTGTAGTGAGCAATGACGTCTCCCCTCAGCCTCCTCTTCTCCAGATTAAACTTGCCCAGTTCCCTCAGCCTCTCCTCCTATGACTTGTTCTCTAGACCCATCACCAGTTCTCTCTGGTGGTTCTCCTCCAGACATGCTACAGCACTTCAATGTCCTTCCTGTAGTGAACAGCCCAGAACCGAACACAGTACTTGAGGTGAAGCCTCACCAGTGCCAAATACAGAGGTATGATCACTTCACTACTCCCGCTGACCACACTGTTCCTGATACAAGCCAGGATGCTGTTGGCATTCTTGGCCACCTGGGCACACTGCTTGTTCTTCTTAAGCTGGCTGTCCACCAAGACTACTGGGTCCTTTTCTGCTGGGCAGCTTTCCAGCCACTCTTCCCTGAGCCTGTAGTGTTGCCTGGGGTACTCACGGAGAACTCATTCAACTGATTGTGTGAAAACTTGTACATCTTATTCAGTTTTTGTGAATCTCCTTGCAGGGACCGGGTATTTACTTGTTTAGTCTGAAACAAGTATTTGAACATGTGCAGACATTGCGTGTCTGAAAAATGTATTTGAAAATGAATATGGGACCCACCATTTCCAAATTAGACATAGAAGCATTCATGAATGCAGACAGTGCATGTACCTTCAGAAGTCTTGCTCAGACATTGCACTTGACTTGAAATGTCCTCAATGTTCCCTCCCAAAGTGTTAAGCATGGCAATTTAAAACACATTATATCAGTCTAGGCAACTATTCTTACAATATAGACTACAAGAGACAGAAGTCCAGTTTTTCTGTTGTGTTATGAGGCTGTGAATATGTCATGGTAAACCTTCATTTGGTTTGATGATAAACTGAGCAGGCAAGTAGACAATTTGGAAGGGAGAGCTACCCTGCAGGAAGACCTGGATAGGCTGGAAGAGTGGACTAACAATCACTTTATGAAATTCAACAAGCAGAAGTATAAGCTCTTGCACCTGGGAAAGAACAATCCAGAAGTGCAGCACAGTCTGGGATCTACCCAGCTGGGGACAAGTTCTGTGGAAAGGGGCCTGGGGTCCTGGTGGCCAGCAAGCTCAAGATGAGTCAACATCTTTAGTTGATGTGGCAAAGAAAACCAACAGGATGATAGACTGCATCAACAAGGGCACCACCAGCAAAGATAAAGAAGTCATTATCCCATTCTACTCAGGGTTTGTGGGGCCACACCTGCAATACTGTGTTAGGTTTTCATTACCAGTACGCTTGAAGATGGTGGTCCAGAGGAGGACCACCATGATGATCAAAGGACTGGGAAGCGTGTCATATGAAGAAAATCTGAGAGAATTGTGTTTGTTCAGCCTTGAGAAAAGAAGGCTTACGGGAGACCTTATCACCATGTTTCAATACTTAAAGGGTGGCTACAAAGAAGATGGAGATTCCCTTTTTAAAAGGAGTCACATGGAAAGGAGGAGGGTTGGTGAGTACAAGTTAGTCCTGGGGAGATTCCAACTGGACATAAGAGGAAAATTTTTCCCAATATGAATAAACATTGGAAATAATGTCCCCAGGTAAGTGGTGGTAGACCCATGATTGCCCACTTCTGAGATTCAGATGGACAGGGTGCTGGGCCATCTTGTCTAGACAGTGCTTTTGACAAGAAAGTTTGGACCAGATGATCCTGGTGCTCCCTTCCAACCTGATATTCTATGATTTATCCTACTTATACGTGCTTTATTGCTATGGGTGGATATTTATGCATGCAGAGAACCATGGCTTGTTTGCTACAAAATCAGTAGACACAGTCAAAGATTGTGGGTCACCCAGCCATTTCCTCCTCTAAGCAATACACCTCTAAAGCACAACTTTAATCTCAGCAAATTTTAAAGCATACATTTAAAAGCAGGCAAATTGTTTCCATTATCTATAAATGTCATGGAAAATTTACGTTAGAAGTAGTTAGCACAAATGTCATTTTTGTCTCACTGGGCTTTGCAAGAGCAAGAAAAGCAGACTGGGGATGTTGTGTATTTCTTAATATTGTGAAATCCAGACCAAAATCCTTACAAACCTGTGATTAACTTGTCTTTATATTTCAACTCATCATACAACCAGATACACCGTAAAAGTCCATGTTTAAAGGTCTTTAAAATGTAAGGTGTTACTGGTGCTTTCAACAGTGGTATTAAATCAGACTAAAACACTAAGATGCAACTACAGAAAATGTGTAAAACATAAATAAATAACACCTGTTTTTCATTATTATATTAAATTGTCAGCTTCAGAAAAGTTCTTAGGTAGTCCAGCATTTTCAGCAAAGAACAGGAGGCAATCAAGTATTCCTGACTTTCTATATTGCTAAATATCAGTGCGAAAATGAATGTTTGGCATCTTTGGTTTTCAGAACTCATTAAAATCATTAAAACCAGTTCTAGGCTAGACCTGCAACCTCTGTCAAATACGTTTTCAGCATTTGTGATTAAAGGAAATTTCTCTTTGTTTTTTTGTCTGCCTACCAGGTTACTATGAATTCAAGCTGTCAAACCATGAAATTGTAATCCAAAATTTGTATGGATTTTGTAGCATTATAAATTCATGGGTAAAACTACAAATAATATCTGCAATATTGTGATGAATAATTTCCTGACAGATTTTCCATGAAAACTTGGTGCAGTATTCTTCCTAGATATCGACTGGAAAGGAAGGTACATTTTGTTAACTTTTACTTCTGCTTCATGGCTTAAATACTTATGTGAGCAGTTTATTAACATGGCTAATTTTCATTTGTCGTGGTTTAGCCTCAGACGGCAACAAAGGACCACGTGGCAGCCACGTGCACTGAGCAGGGCGTTAACCGCCGCTGTGGCCAGAAGGGGAAAATCGAAAGAAAAAAAGGCAAAAACTCACGGGTTGAGACAAAAGGCACTTTAACGGAACAGCA
>JAOQGH010000019.1:75227351-75238982 GCA_025769975.1 Gallinago jamesoni
CCTCCCCTTTTCCCGACTAGCTCCGCCCACCCCCCTGGGCATGGCCCACATGGGATGGAATACCTGAGTCCCTGCTAAGTCCTGGGAAGAAATTTACCCTTTCTCCACCAGACCCAGTACATCATTGATATCTAATATTATACCTGGAACAACCAACCAGCTAGCATTGGCTTTATAGAACTAAAGTTAATTTATTAGTCAGGTTTTCTATTTGCTACAAATTGCTAAAAATTAAACATGAGACTAAGGTGGAATATGATATTGCAAAGGGCTCTTCAAATACAAACAAGGTTGTTGGGTTTAATGGGACAGTAAAAACATGCACTGAAAAATATACTCTCTTCAAACTCTGCACAAGTCTTGTTGCATATCATAGAATCATAGAATGGTTCAGATTGGAAGGAACCTTAGAGATCATCTAGTTCCAACCCCCCTGCCATGGGCAGGGACATCTCCAACTAGAGCATGTTGCTCAAAGCCCCATCCAGCCTGGCCTTGAACAACTCCAGGGATGGGGCATGCACAACTTCCATGGGCACATGGACAACCTGTTCTAGTGTCTCACCACCCTCGCTGTAAAGAATTTCTTTCCAGTATCTAATCTAAATCTCCCCTCTTCCAATTTAAAACCTTTGCCCCTTGTGCTGTCACTGCACTTCCTGACAGAGTCCCTCTCCGTCTCTCCTGGAGCTCCCTTCAGATATTGGAAGGCCCTTATAAGGTCTTCCCGGAGCCTTCTCTTCTCCAGGCTGAACAACCCCAGCTCTCTCAGCCTGTCCTCATAGGGGAGATGCTCCTTCCCTCTGATTATATACACATTAGTCCTCTCTAAAATGCTGTTTCAGCATTTTTCTTCATTTAGTACCACAACCCTTATCTCTTAATCTTAATTAAAGGTTTATCTCTGTCTCAAATTAATGCTACCTGTCTGTACATTAAGGCTAACCTAATATTGAAGTGAACAGAAATACTGTTAGGCAAAAAATAAACAGGAAATTAGGAGGGGCAGTTTGGACTTTAACTTTGTGAAACCATGAACACTTTACTGAAGAGACTATTAGTAAAAGCAAACTGCAACAGATATGAAACTACTACTAAAATAAATTATATTTTTAAAATTGTTAAATGTCAAACTTGTTATGACATGACGTGGTAAATGCAAGTATTCAGAGGAAGTCAGATATTCACAAGGATAACACTTTACATACACCCTAAATAATAAATGTGCTGTTGTACTTCAAGAAAAGCCAGGATTTTAATAATATTTATATAAACATGGCAACTGCAGATAATCTATTCTCCTTTTATCATTTATGAAGGATTGTGCACTTTCCATGTATGCCTTCATTAACTCAGTTTGAAAAGATGATGAACTGGAAGACAAACCTTGTATGGCAGACAAATCTCCCATTTCAAAATTCTAGGTAGCTTCAGAGACACTTTGAATCTCTTCTTGGATTGATTGACTCACTTTCAGACCCAAAAAAGGTTTTTTTGAAACAGCTTGTGTACAAAAATAAAGGTCTGTATCTTATTAGCGCCTTAAATATAACACTTGAGCTCTTTATTTCCATTTATACCAGTTGCTTTCTCACAGGTACGTGAAAGTACTCAGAAATGTCACTGTTTCACATCAAGTGAATTTATGTCCTGGAACAATGTATCAGATAATTTTTAAGGCTTTTAATTTGAAAAAAAAATATAAAATGACATATTTGTATGTATTTCCTTCCTTCTGATTTTAAGGTACCATCAGGAGAAATTGTCAGCATTCCATTCTGTGGAAAGGTGAGGGAAGAAGGCTGCTGATGTGAAGACAGCACTTGCTCTAAAATAGAGATGACATCTAGAGTGAATTTGGGTGTACACCAAAACAGAACTTGAGTTCAATCACTGTACTGATTGAATGCATGTCACTGTAGTAAAATGTCTTGGGATAAATTGTAACGTATTATGTCTTTAAACTTCTAAAAATTTCCCAAGTTTTGTAATCTACAACAGGAGAGCTTAATTGTCTACCCCTTGTCAAATACTCCCAATTGGCATTTTGAGCTATAATTTCCCATGAGACGTATTATACTTAGAATCTGAAGAAATAAAGAATTTTCAGGATCTCACGAGTAGAAGAGGTGTAGAAAAATGTTTTACATAATGACATCTTGCACACAGAGAATGAGTCAACCTTTTCACACCATTAAAATAAACAGAAACTATACTGAGACAGAAACAGAATAGAGGCTGTTAGAAGAAATGGACCTGCTGTTCTACTTGGCCAATTTGGGCTGAAGCATGGTGTCATACCGTGGGCCAAATTAAATAAATGAATCAATAGAGAGCAGCAAGGGTGATGAGATACCAATAAACAGATGCACAGGGAATCATAAAAGCATACAATTCATAGAACAGCAAGACCTCCATGTGACCTTAAAGATCATCCAGTTCCAACTCCTCTGCCGTGACCAGGGACACATTTAACTACCCATCCAACCTGGTCTGGAACACTCACAGGGAAGGGGCATCCAAAACTTCCTTGAGCAACCTGTTTTAGCGTCTCACCACCATCACACTAAAGAATTTCTACCTAATATGTAATGCAAATTTACTCTCAGTTTAAAACTATTACCTCTCATTCTATCACTACTCTCCCTGATAAAAATTCCCTCCACATCTCTCTCGTAGTTCCCCCTTCATGTACTGGAAGGCTGCTCTAAGGTCTCCCCAGAACTTCCTCTTTTCCAGGCTGAACAACCCCAACTCTCTCAGCCTGTGCTCATCATAGCAGAGGTGCTCCAACATTCTGATCATCTTTGTGGCCTCCTCTGAACTTGGTCCCACAGGTCTCTATGTCCTTCTTATGTTGGGGGCACCAGAGTTGGATGCAGTGCTCCAGGTTGGGTCTCACCAGAGTGAAGTAGAGGGGTAGAACCACCTCCCTCAACCTGCAAGCCATCCTTCTTTTGACACAGACCAGGATGTGGTTGGCTTTTTGGGCTGAAAACATACATTGCCATCTCATGTAGAGCTTCTCATCCAGTGAAACCCCCAATTCCTTCTACTCACCGCTCCTCTCAATCCATTCTCTGTGCTACCTGTAGTTGTTCTTGGGATTGCCCCAACCCAAATGACTGAGAGGATGAAGACTTTTCAAGTGAAAGAAGACAGAGGGGAGATAAATCTTGCCTTTGCAAACACCTTATCATGATAAATTAAAGATCAAACTCCATAAGGTAGTAAGGGGTATTTACAATATATTTTTAAGGGAGGGAAGGAAATTCTTCTGAGGGTATCACTGAGGTAGCACTGAAGGAGGTAGGGAGTGGCTGAGCTGGATTTATCACTGGAGTCATCAGAAAATATAAAGAAAGCCAAGTCTGCTCCAGACAAAGAGTTAGATGTATCAGGTAGATACATATAATATCAGGTAGGAAGCCAAGAGAAACAGTGTGCGTCCTTGTTGTACTTTTGTTAAATCAGCATATACTTAAAATTACTCTGGCATTCTCTGCTAATTACTTTAAGTCATATTGTGCATAGTAAGATAATACTATATGACTTTATAAGACAGAGGAAATCAGCTCACTCTTTTAACATATACAAATCTGTATTTCTTGGTCACAGCCTTTTTCACACACAGTTTACTTTATCAAAGCAGAAAAGATGGAAAAAATAGAAAAAGCATATAGTGATGATACCGAAATTATCAAAACTTGATACTAAAGTAAGTCATGCTTACATGTATATATCTAAAAAAATCCTCTCTGTACTTATGCCTATAAGCTAGATGTGATTAGGACATACTGTGATAGTCCTCTTTCATTCTAATCTATTTTATGTCACTATTTAAATGGTTTGATTAGAAATATGTATTTTGCTATGCCAAAAGAGACTGAGTCCTAAATAATGTCTGAATTTCTGCTTGGGGAGTAGGAAGAACTTTACCCCTTCCCCTAAACTTCTCCTGCATAACAGATAAGGTGCTCTGGGGCTGGTTAGTGGAGAACATGTGAGGTATGGACAGGATCCAGGAGAAGCTAATCATGCTAAATTGATCCAACCATCCACCAGCAGAAAAACACGTAAAGTATTAAGTGTCAGAGATTCCTTCCTGAAGTCCACTGATGTACTCATTTGCTGCCCAGATAACTTCTCTAGAGAAGTTCGCTGCCTACCAGGAACTTGAATTTGTGTTGTCACTGAGAGACTGCTGAGCCTGGTGAACCCTACAGTTTATAATCTCCTTCTACTATTCCACACAGGATCCAATGATACTGCAAAGATACAATTTAGAACCATCAAAAGATGTCTGTTCAAGCAATGTTAAAAGCATATGGAGTGCTGGTGGTGTTCTCCCTATCCTCCCAGTCAGAATAAGGGGTTTAGGAAGGTGGCGATGAGTTGAACATGGGAGTTGCATGGCTAGTGCCATGCTCAACATTTTGCCTTCTATGATCATGGATCTACATTTGAGAAGCTGGGTCTGCTGGGAGCTGATAGTTTACCTGACCAAGTGGGGCAAGAGGGTCTTTGCCAACAGGCTGGTATGATTTATACAGAGATCTTTAAATCAGATTCAGGAACAAGGAGATGGAGTTTTGATCAACAGAGAAATGTCAGGAGTTGCCGATATATTAGGAACTAAAAGGGAAACACCTATGAAACACATCAAAAGAATTAGGCCATGTTTCTCTAAAAAGATGACATGGTTGATAGGCCAGCTGAAGGCCTCTACAGACACAGCATAGGTAACAAGCAGGAGGAAATGGAATCCACTGTACAGATAGAAAGCTAAAATTTAATTTCTGTCACAGAAACATGAGGGGGTGAATCACATGATTGGAGCACTGGAGTCAATGTCAATGGACCGTTTAGAAGGGACAAGCAAGGAAGGAGGTGTTGGACAAGAGGGGTTTTCTCTCTATGTAAAAGCACAGATTGACTGAGCAGAGTTGTCTTTGAAAAACAGTTATGAAGAGGTTAAGAGCTTATGGGTAAAAATTAAGACCCAAGCCAAAAGAGAAAATCTTTTAGTTGGTGTTTACTACAGGCTGCCCTGCCTGGTGCAACTCACAGTCTTGAGGGATATGGGCCAGGTGAAGCCTAGACTCAGGACACTGAATTTTGAGGAGAGTGAATTTACAGTCGTTTAAGCAACTAGTAAATGAAATTCCCTGGGAAACTGCCCTCAGGAACAAAGGAGGTGAAAAAAGCTTGCAGCTCTTTAGGGATATTTTTCTTAGAGTGCAAAAGCTTTAAGTTCTTAATGTAAAAAATTGGACAAAAAATGCAGGAGACAGGCACGGTGAATAAGGACTTCCTGGTCAAACTAAAGTATAAGAAGGAAATGCACAGACAATGGAACCAGGGATGTGTATCCTGGGAATAATAGAGGGACACCACCTGAATGAGTAGGGATGGGACTAGGAAAGATAAGACACTCTTGAAACTGAATTTGGCAAGGAATGTGAAGAAGAATAAGACTTTTTACAGGAATGTTGGCAGGAAAAGGAAGATTACATAAAAGGTATCCCCCTTGGTAAATAAGACAGGAGAACTGGTGACAATTGAAATGGAAAAGGTTGACATACTCAACAATTTTTTGGAATGCATTCCAGATAAAATATTTAAATTGATTAAATGAAAAAAATATTTAAATTCCATTTTAATCATTCCAGGGAAACTTTTCACCAATTTTTAAATGTGGTAGAAAGGAGGACTCTGGGAGCTAACTACCTCACCTCTGTGGTCTAGGAATATCATGGAACAGGTCCTCCTAGAAGACATTATAAGGCACATGGAGGACAGGTAGGTGATTCAAGGCAGCTAGCATGGCTTTCCCAAGAGTAAATTGTGTCTCACTAATCTAATGGTCTTCTGCAATGGAGAAAATACATCAGTTGTCAAAGGAAAAACTAAGGATGTCATCTACCTGAACTTCTGAACTGTTGAATAAGGAGTTGGCTTGATAGCCACATACAAATAGTTATAATCAATGGCTCAGTGTCAAGTGGAAACCAGTAGGTTCAGGGAATCAGTACTATTTAATATCTTCATCAATGACAGAGTCAGTAGGATCAAGTGCACTCTCAGCAAGTTTGCAGGTGACACCAAGCTGAATGGTGAAGTTGATTCACTTGTGGGAAGGGATGACATCCAGAGGGACCTTGACATGCTTGAGGAATGGACCCATGTGTATCCCATGAAGTTCAACAAGGCCATGTGTAAGGTCCTCACCTGACTTGGGGAAATCCCCAAGTTCAGTACAGGCTGGGAAATGAATGAATTGAGAGCAGCCCTGTGGAGAAGGGCATAGGGATACTGAGGGACAAAAATTTGTATGTGACCTGGTAATGGGGTCCTACAGTATGGGAAGTAAATTGTGAATTGGGCTGCATAAAACGAAACATGGCCAGCGTGTCAAAGGAGGTAGTTCCCTGCTTCTACTTTCTTCTCATGAGACCCTAACTGGAATATTGCATCCAGCTATGGGATCCCCAGCATAAGAGAGATATGGACCTGTTAGAACAGGTCCAGAGGACAGCCATGAAAATGGTCAGAGGTCTGGAACAGCTCTCTAATGAGGACAGGCTGAGAGAACTGAAGTTGTTCAGCCTGGAGAAGAGAAGGCTGGGGAGACCTGATTGTAGCCTTTCAACCTATAAAGGGGGCTTATAAGAAAGATCATAGAATCATAGAATCAGAGAATGGTTTGGGTTGGAATAGACCTTAAAGATCATCTAGTTCCAACCCCCCTGCTATGGGCAGGGAGATCTCCCACTAGAGCAGGCTGCTCAAAGCCCCATCCAGCCTGGGTGGGGGCTATTATAGGAAGATAATTTTTGTGACAGTGAGACACTGGAATGACTATCCAGAGTAGTTGTGGATGCCCCATCATTGAAAGTGTTCAAGGTCAGATTTTGTGTGGGTCTGAGCAAACTGATCTAGTGGAAGATGCCCCTGCTTATGGAAGGAGGATTTGACTAGATGATCTTTAAAGGTCCCTTCCAAGATAACCATTCTTTGATTCTAAAAAACTGGAGGGAAATGACAGTAGATGTTTATATGTTAGTGTCTACTTCATCTCCTTCTTGGGAACATGAGTGCTTTAGACATCTATATAACTTAGGACTCTTTGAAAGCAACTGGAAAGTGGATTGGATTTTTTTTTTTTCTTCCTAGATAAAGCTGGAGCCCAAGATAATTTACTTCATTCCAAAAGAACTTCAAACTACAAAGATTCACTGGTTGTAGGAACCTTGTCTACCCATGAACTTCTCTCATGTTAGGAGAATCCTTGGTTGCCACAAAGAGCACCTTCACAGTAGCTTTGCATTGCTCTGCTGCCTCTACTTGATGGGATTATTTTTTGTTTCTGAGCTTTCTTCCTGCTCTGTTTATTATTGCAATGAAAGACTACAATGCCTGAAATCACTGCCTTCCTTTCTCAGTGCCTTTAAGCAACACTAGTATAATCACAGCATTCTTTGAATAGGCTATGTGAATGTCTATAATTAATCGTATTTTTTGAAAGATTTCATAGTTCTGAGAACTCTGTAATTATGTGTTTAACAAAAGGAGGGATATTTATTAGCTCTATACAGTGACTAATGTGAGGCATTTCTCAGATATTTCTTCATTTTATAGCTGATGTAACTGACTTAAAAGTAAATATTCTTATTCCTTCTCCTTTTCCACCTTTAAAATAGCTAAAAGACAGACTTAAATAGGGTTCATACTGTGTGAATACTTCCATAGTTATGTGAGTTCAAAGAAAATATCAGTATTTCCATTCTTCTGAAAGGGGAATTCAGAAAATAGAAAAGGAAAATAAAATAGGTTTCAACTTTCTCTTCTAATGTCAATTTTTCTCCTGTGGATAAATCTTCCAAAAAAGATAGGAAATACAATAAAATGTTGTTGGGTAGTTGTAAAGGTGTGAATTAAGATACAAAAATAAGCTATCATCCATTATGGGTGGAAAATAGATGAGATTAATAACACTCAAGAATGCTATATTTCTCTACAAATTGTATAGTCTCTTTTTTTTTCACGATAGAGAATGAGTAAAATGATTCTGGAGTAGAAAACATGTTCCTGTATCTGTGCTGTAATAACATAATGTTTGAATTGACAGTAATATCATGCAGTAGAGCTTCATGGTTTTCATACTATTTTGTGATAAATTGTAATTTCCATGATCTTGATCATTGCTATCATTTTCATGTTCTTGTATTATAGTTGTGCATGTACGTGTTCAATAATGAACTTTTCTGACTTGTAAGACCTTATCCCCATGCATCAGAGAGAGTCCCCAGATGTCTGTGAGTAACCCTGTTGTATTGGGTTTACATGGCAAGGAGGAAGAGCCTACACCAGAGCAAGTGGGTACTCAAAGAGCCTCTGACCCCATGGAAAGCCCTCGCTGGAGCAGGCCTCTGGCAGGACCTGTGGCCCCATGGAGAGAGGAGCCCACACTGGGCTGGAGCAGGTTTTCCGGCAGAACTTGTTGGGGGTACTCACTCTGGAGCAGTCTCTTCCTGAAGAACTGCCCCCAGTGGAAGGGACCCAGGCTGGAGCAGTTGGTGAAGAACTGCATGTCATGGGAAGGACTCATGCTGGAGAAGCTTGTGGAGCAGTTTCCCATGGGAGGGACCCCACAATGGAGCAGGGGCAGAGTGTGAGGAGCCCTCCCCCTGAGAAAGGAGCGGCAGAAACAAGGTGTGATGAACCGACCACAACCACCATTCCCCATCCCCCTGATCCATTTAGGGGGAGAAGGGCAAGAAATGGTGAGTGAAGTTGAGCCAGGGAAGAAGGGAGGGGTGAGGGGAAGGTGTTTAAAAGTTTAGTTTTTATTTCTCATTATCCTACTCTGATTTGATTAGTGATAAATTAAACTAATTTCCCCGAGTCTATTTTGTCCATGATGGTAGTGGGTGAGTGATCTCCCTGTCCTTATCTCAAACCATGAGCCTTTTGTTCTGTTTTCTCTCCCCTCCCCACCCGAAGTGACAGAGTGGCTATGGTGGGCACCAGGCATCCATCCAGAGTCAACCACCAAACACATTTAATTCGTTATTCTTCTCTGCCTTTTCCTGCCATGTCCCAAAGCTTTTCCTATTCACTACAAATGGATGAATTTAAATTAGTTGACTGAAATTCATGGATATAATGAAATTCATTAAAGTCATGTGGAAGTAACAATTAAATGTTGGATAGAAATTTGTCTATTTCACTTATAGATTTACTTTCTATATGTGATCAAGTAAAAAAATTAATTTATTTAGCTGATTAACACTTTTCTGTCACTCAGTCCTTTTCTCCTGTAAATAAATCATTGGACTAAATCCTTATTCTAGCATGTAACATTATTTTCCTGTTTTTACTCAGAAAAAAATAAATTCCAAATAATTTTGGTGTGCTTTATGAAGAAGAACAGTTATTTGCTTGGCACAGTAAAAACTAATGCTTGAATAGACACAACAAAACCTTTTACCATGCCATAATTTAACATTAGCAGAGACTGTAGTCTCTTCTGAAGTGGGCATGTTCATGCCGTTACACATCTATGATGGAACAGCAAGATCAGTGGAAATTCACCACTTGAGAACAGGATGTATGATTTGTTGAACAGCAAAAATATTTGATTTATTATTTCCAAATAGGAAATACTGAATTCAAGACCCTCTGGCCTGATATTTTGACATCCTTCATAGATGCAGACTCTACAAAAATTAAAGTTTCATTTCCTAGTGTAAAACAGGAGGTAGGTCCAGACAAGTGGAAATGGCACTTTTTCCCCAAAAAGAATGAGAACCTCTAAATTTGGAAAAGAATTTTTCCTTCACCTACAAACATAGTGCTAAAATGACCAAAATGTATTGTGAAGTATTGATAATAAAACAGAAATGATTTTTTATTTGTTTTAACTTGCTTCTCTTAATTTTCTGCTATTTCTACTGTCTATTAACTACTTGAGTATTTATATAATGTGTTAGTATTGCTTATGACCTCATAGGTTCACCCAAATATTTAATTAATTGACTTTGGTAAAGTTTTATAAATTCAACTGTGTCAATAGCACAGACTATTACCATGTGGCACCAGCATTACTAAACCTATATACTCAGAATAGAAGAGAAATTATTGTCTTTAAATATTCATGCTCATAAAGTAGTGAGTGCAATCAATCATCTTCTGTGGTCCCAGAACTGTTTATCAATATACTATTATTCTGAATGTCCTCCTGAGAGGTGCAATACAGCACTATAGACTGTAAAGTTTTTTCCAAGACAGGTGAGGTGAGTAACATGAAAGCAAGGAATCAGTTTCCAGCTGATGTGTGAACTTCGGTCTGTTGAAATCACAGGGCCTATCCACTAGTCTTCTTTAGATTACTCTGTCACAGTTGTTTCAGTGTTGTTTTCAACACACAATTTTCATGCTTTCTTGCTATGTTCTGTGGTGTCAAACAGCCTTGATGCAATGGTAGGTTGAATCATATGCGTTCATGTGTTAAAGTTATAACCTAGGTAGTACAGGAAAGTCAGTCGTCCCTAAGGATCCACAGATCCTGGTAAAACAGCTTGCTGTAGACAAGCTCAGCTCTTAATTCATCATTTCTTCCCATGAATAAGAGTGATGTATTTTTTTCTTCAGAAACTAGAAAACATGTTTTCATGTTCAACATATTAATAGGAGAAATTCCTTAAAATGCCCCAAATATTTCTGTGTAGCTGTTAATGCTAAATACTGGAAACATGTTTGTTGGGAAGGGGCAATATTGTACTCATGGAGGACTTCAACTTCCCAGATATCTGCTGGAAATATAACACAGCAGAGAGGCAACAGCTCTGGAGATTCTTGGAGTGCATGGAAGACAACTTCCTAATGCAGCTGGTGAGGGAACCAACTAGGGAAAGTGCCCTACTGGACCTGCTAATAGTTAACTCAGAAGGTCTTGTGGGGGATGTAAACGTTGGAGGTTGTCTTGAACAGAGTGATCACAAAATGATCACAACATGACACAATTTTCAATTCTTGCTGAAGCAAGGTGAGGGGCCGGCAAAGCTGCCACCTTAGACTTCTGAAGGGCAGACTTTGGCCTCTTCAGGAGCATGGTTGAAAGTGTCCCTTGGGAGACTGTGCTGAAGGGCAAAGGTGCCCAGGAAGGCTGGTCTTACTTCAAGGAGGCACTCTTAAAAGTGCAGGCAAGAGCAATACCCAAGTCCCAAAAAACAAGCAGGAGGGGAAGAAGATCAGTCTGGCTAAATAGAGAGCTTTAGCTGGAGCTCAGGAACAAAAAGAAGGTTTATGGTCTTTGGAAAAGGGGTATGGCAAGCAAGGAGAAATATCAGGAAGTAGTGAAGATATGCAGGAGGAAAATTAGAAGGGCCAAGGCTCAAGCTGAGCTCATCTTGGCAACCACAGTTAAAAATAACACAAAGGATTTTTTTCTTCACTGCTAAGGCTGCCCCTCATGAATCTCTGGCCTTGGAGGCAAGGGGGAGGGTATGGAGGAGGAAGTTTTTCCTCCAGCAGAGGAGGACCAGGTTCAGGACCACTTGGCCAAACTGGACATTCATAAGTCCATGGGCCCTGATGGGATACACCCACGAGTGCTGAGAGAGCTGG
>JAOQGH010000019.1:75239082-75253620 GCA_025769975.1 Gallinago jamesoni
CCCTTCTCTGGAGATTTTCAAGCCCCACCTGGATGCCGTCCTGAGTAACATGCTCTAACATACTCTGGGCAATCCTGCTTCAGCAGGGGAGTTGGACTAGATGATCTCTATGGTCCCTTTCAACTCTAATAATTCAGTGAAATTCAGTGAAATAGTTCCCTTTTGCATGTATTAACAACCTTTCTCCATACAAATGATTCCCTAATAAATAACCAAAGTAAAAAATTATTTTTTGTAGTTTTAACTACATTCATCAAGTAACTTAGTTTATTAATAAGGAAAGCTTTTTCTCCTTTTACCTTGTTTGATAATTTTAAGAGGCTATAATATCTCTGAACTGTGCGACCTTTAGATCTTTTGAACCCAGTGATGCCAGTATAATACCACTTTCTCATTAGTAAAAGTACTGTTGCTTTGAAATCGTTTTTTTCCTTTTGTTTGACTTTATTTCAGTCTTCATTAGCTGAACAACAAAAAAAGATAATATTAATTTGAATTGCATGTATCTTACCATCCCTATTCTCATTTCAAGTGTAACAGCCACAGATAAATGTTTGATACATTAAACAACACTAAATTACAAATATTTAGATGGCAGCCTCAAGACAATGCCTTTGCTAATGAAGAAGACTTTGAATCAGAAGTATTCAAAGGCTGGAAATAAACAGGATCTCTTTGGACTAAAACTCTGTTTTATTGAGGAAGATATTATGTCAAACAGCTGTCTACATATTTTCTAGGCATTCATTTTATGAATCATCATTTCATATAATGGATATTTTACTATCATATCCATAGGATTTTTAAGTTGTTTGTTTTTATATAATAAAATTAAGTTCTAGTAGATTTTGTTACAAATCTATTCACAGTCTTTCTTTTTTTCGTTTTTTTGCATAAGCTTGATTTACCTGCACTATGAGTCACTAAAACATTTCTGTTTCCATGCAGAGAAGGCCAAAGGATGGATGAAAAATATTGAGAATATGGTATAAAGGGCAATGGTCTAGATGAAACAGGGAATGCTAATAAATGGTTTTGTAATGAATGTGTGGATTTCATGGCAATGAAATCACGTTGTTCTGTAGCTTCCCCATTAGAAGGATGTTAAGAAATATCTCACACTCTATCATCATTAACATACCTCATAAAAATCTAGCACAAAAAGAACTTGATATGCTGCATGTTTTCAGAATATTAATATGTACTAAGGACATTTCAATAGAACAGAAGCTTTTACAGGCCTTATAAGATTCTAAATCTGGCATGATCTGGCACTCCATTTATAAAAACAAACAAGTAAACAAAACCAAAACCAAAACCTCCCAAAAAATCCATCAAACAGCAACAAAATAAAGACAAAAATCAACACTTTATGTTTAAAATATTAAAATAAAATTAAATTGACATGAGTAATGCAGATATTATTCTCACTTTTTGAATCATGCTCCTTCTTTAATCACTTTGATTTCAGGGCACATGGATTTATCATGAAACCTAAATAATCTCCTATTTTTTTGGTTTGAACTGATCTCAAAGATATCCCCAAATATTTTTAATAGGCTGGTGTTAAGCTAAAGAACATTATTCTAAATCCATTCTGTGATTTAATGACCTCAGAAAGACACTATTTGCCTGTGTTTGTAAAAAATTGCAAAATATGACACTGTTTCTTCCTCAGGATTCTCATCTGCCATGCCAGGAAGGTTGGAAATCATTCCCTTGTGCCTTTCTTTTATATTTCTACTGGCCTGTGGTTAGGAAAAGTGATGTATGTTGTTGAGTTTGCATCTAGGCCCTGATCCATTAGACATAAATTTTCTTCCATTGACTTTCATGTACTTTGAGGCATATCCTCCTTACATATGTAGAGCTCTCACAGTTCATCAACTTTAAAACTTTTTTTTCAGATAAGAATTTGATACAGAATCACAGAATCACCTAGGTTGGAAGGGACCTTTTAAGTTCATCTAGTCCAACTAGTGAAGAAAAAAAAACAAAACAAAGCAAAACAAAACAAAACAAAACAAACAAAAGAAAGGCAAAAAAAACCCACACCACACCCAAAACAACACCAACCTAACACCCATCGATATCCCAGAGCACCATGTCAACTGGTCTTTTGAATACCTCCAGGGATGGTGCCTCAACCACCTCCCTGGGCAGCCCATTCCAATGTCTGACAACCCTTTCAGTGAAAAAATTTTTCCTAATATCTAACCTGAACCTCCCCTGGCGTAACTTGAAGCCATTGCCCCTTGTCCTATCATCTGTGACTTGGGAGACCGACCCCCTCCTCTCTACAGCCTCCTTTCAGGGACTTGTAGAGAGTGATGAGGTCTCCCCTCAGGCTCCTCTTCCCCAGACTGAACAACCCCAGCTCCCTCAGCCTCTCTTCATAAGACTTGTGCTCCAGACACCTCACCAGCTTCGTTGCCCTTCTCTGGACCTGCTCCACCACCTCAATTTCCTTCTTGTGGTAGGGGACCCAAAACTGGATACTTAAGGGACTGGATTAGAAAAATTTTGGAACTAATGAGACAACAAATTAATACTCCTACTATTATTATATATTTTTACTTTGTGTTTTATAAGAGAAAACACTATAATAAAAAATCTAATCATCCACACAATCTCCTTGCTAAATAACAAATACTGTTTTGCAAATAATTTGTTTAGGAAGTACTGTTTAAGCTAGAATCAATGTTTTCATTTCTTCCCAGAAAGAAATACGTACCTAGGAGATTGTGAGGTAAATTTCTTTGCCTCTCAGAGATGCATATAAAATTTTATATAGCTCCTTATCTTTTCAGAAAATGACATGACAAATTTTTACATATATAAATCAACATAAGACTGGAAAGCTTTTGGGGTGTCATTTTCTTAGCCTGGATCAGTTGGAATAAGAAGCTGAAACTCTTTTATATTAAATTTTTAGCTGTCTTGGTTGTAAGTGCTTTGTAAAATAACATTTATGGTTTCTACCAGTAAAGAAATACGTTCTGTGGAATCACGATTTCAGAAGAAATGGAAAACAGTTTCCAATTAAGACTAAGTTCCATCACAGATCTCTCCAGAGATGTTCTCTTTGTCTTATAGATGCATTGCAGTTGTTCTGCTGTGGCTGAGGAAAGGGTGGAAAATACAGGCAATTTCAAGCACTGTTGTTATCCCCTATTTTTCATACTGTTAAGGGCTAACATTGCCTTCTTATGTTCCTGCATTTCCCATGGAGAAATAGGAAATGTTTTAAGTGTCTTCTTTTAAGAGAGGAGAGAAAAGCAGAAGAAAAGAAAATTTATCATAAGTGAAGAGTTCTTGTCCCAAGGGGGCTTTTACATGTTAAAAGTGATGTTATTGCTTTTGAAGTGGAGAAATGTAACACTGTATTTCAAACTTCATGGTTCATATTTTCTCAAATTCCTGGCAAAGTGCACGAAATCAATATGAAAGGTCAGTGCACTTCTGGGATTAGAATATTTACATTTATGAAATTGGTATTAGGAATGTGCTTTGCAGTGGACACTAAATTATTTTACAATATCCCTCCAAACAATTTTCTTTCAAAAAGACTGCAGGTGCTTCAGCTTCACTTTGAAAACAGCTGTTCCCTAAACTGGGCTACTCAAAATACAATATTTTCTAAGGGCCCTCATCAAAAATCCAGTATGATCATAAATTGGCTTGAAAATTTCCTTCTTTATTTGAGATCCTCAGTGATACATAGTACGCAATAAAAACTTAGTGCTTTAAAGGCACAAACTTTCCATCAAAAATCCATCATACTGGCAAACAAACTGGATTAAATCTGTGGTTAGCTCAGTTATTCAAACCCAGAGTTTGGTCCAGTAATTTGCTGGGGGAAAATAAAGATTTAGCTATCCATACCTCCATACTGTAACATTGATATATTTCAGCTATTCCAGACAGTGTTTAGTTTGGTGCAGCTGGTTTTGGACTCTTCTTTCCAAACATAGATGCTATATATGGTGCTTGTATAGGCGCAATTCTGATACTTGCACATTAGCTAAAAGATGATTTTTGAAGAGGTTCTATTGGATTTTTTTGTTTTCCTTTGTGCACTCATTTTTCACATTTTAATCTAAACTCCATTCCATGGTTATCTGTCAACTGCTGCTACTAAATGAGTCTTTTCTCCAAAGGCAGTGACAGACACTATAAAGGCTGAAGGGTGTCCCGGTCTCTCTGGATGGCTCTTTGTCTAGATCCAAGCAATGCCATAGTTATGTGGCTGGGTTTGGCATTCACATTGGCATGGCTCTGTGTTGCTGGCTGTAGTATACGTACAATTCTTGCCCTCATGGCAATCTCACCCAGCCAGTGCCAGGCAGACAGGTTGGAACAATAGCATGCAGACAGAGCATGCAGAGCAGATATCATTTAATATCAAAGCTCACCAAAGCAACATTGGCAATTTCTGCACCAAGGAAATGTAGGCTTACCAATTCTATTACTTTGGATGGTAGTCTACCATTTCTGGGCATCTGACTGTCCAGATGGAGATGCTGGAAACAGGACTAATCCTTATATATTAACTGTATGGCATATGTGCAAGAGAACCAAGTGAAATGGAGCAGTAACGTGATATGGATCAATACTGTCTACTGTTGGCAATTGTGGAAATGGTCTTCTGCTTTTTTTATTATACTCAGGAAAATAAAATTTTTTATTTCAGAAATTAAAAAAAAATACAATGAAGAATATAACTACCTTGTTTTTTCTTGAATTTTGAGTGAAAGGTCTTGTGAAAACAGCACTTTCAGGAAATAATTCATCTCAACCTGAGGTAAGGTAATTCGGTCATTTCCATTTATCATTACTTTAGTCCACAAGGCTGACATGAAATGCCAGTTTACCTAATACTGGTTATGCAATGGCAAAGAAAAACACAGGTTACCTTTTTTTTTTTTTTTTCAGTCTAACTTTTTTGGACTGTGTTTTCTACTACCAGTAGAAATCCATGTAACTCAATAGCTTTCTAAAAAAGCTGGGAAAAATAAAAGCTAGGTGGTACTTAGAAAGTTAAGACCACATATTAGCACAGGTAAACATATATATATATAAGATGTCTTCTTTTAAACCAGTGGTTTCATCCTGATTTTATTTTCATAGTGAAACAAAGGAAAAGATGCTATTTTTAAAATAAAAAAGTTGCAATCACCCTTTCAAATATATTCCACCAATTTATCTATTTTTTTAACTAAATCAGGAGAATAAAATACATTAAAACTATTTTTCTTAAATTTTGAGAAAACTTCACTTGACCCCACATAAAAACTTCTCAAGATCCACTGTCTACAAATGTCTAGTCTCCTCTCTTACAGCTGTAAGATATTTTGCAACAGACCTGCGCATATCTTGGTCTACGTTGGTGATCTTGAGAAAACAGACCGATTTGGCTTGAAAAAACTGGAACAAATACCCTCACTGACAGAGGCTGATAGCCAAGCACAAACTGCTTTACAGCTTATCACAAACACATTGCCAAAACGTTGGCTGCCAACTCACAACTTGGGTTCCAAGCCCAGCTGATGAATTTTTACGTTGGGCTGGGCCAGCTGTCTTGGTGAAACATCCTAACTCTGTGTGATGCCCAAGCCATCATTCCCGAAGGACTGAGTGTTGACATTTATGTTTGGATACATAAAGGCCATCAAAGCTTGGCAAGGTGTTGTGAGCACTGTATCTCCCAGTGTGATATGGCATGTTGTCACCTGAATCGGCAAAGTCTTCCTTCAGGCTTTCCTGGAGCACCACAACAGGCAATGAATGCCAGTCACTCATTTCCACACTAGTATCTATATCCTGATTAGTATTTTAAGAAACCATAAAAGTGTCATATTGCTTATACGACGCTATACTAAAAGTCAATCCAGACAAACATCCCCTCTCCAGAAATGAATGCTGGCAGACGCCAGAAGGAGGGCATGGAACAGGTCACATATTAAACAATAAAAGTATTTGGTGGACTTTTCTTCCATAAGGGAATCTAGTCACTTTTTCATTCCATGTCCACTTTTATCATCCACAGTGTATTGTTTCAGGGGGATGTAGAGTTTCATTGTGTACTACTCAAAATACCTCCATTTTGTGGTCATTTAAAATTATTTACACCTGGTTCCATTTATTCTAATTAAATAACAAGTTAAATTAATTTACTACAAAAAGGTGTCTGGGTTTATTAGTTTTCACTTTGCAACATTTTAGAATAAAATTAAAAGTTCAGACTTAATCTCTTGTACTCTGTACTAGAAATTTAAATTAGACCTGCTGCTGAGGACTTTTGAAGAACCAGAGTCTGTATTAGTTGTATTGTTCCTATTTTTTTTTCTTTTATTTACGATCAGTTCTTCAAACCCAGTTTTAAACTATAATAGTAGTGAATCCATAACATGTTTTTTTTATTGAACATGAATTCTGTTCTTAGGTTTTATTGTCCTTGCAGTGTAGGTTATTAAGGTTTTACAAACAGATGTTTCCTTATTCTCCTTAATACCTAACGTATGACATTTAACGTACCATCTAAATTAGAAATACCCAACATCCTTGCTCCGCAAAATCACTTACAACTATAAAAGGAAGAGAGAAAATAGCTCTGAAGGCATTTGAGTGGATAATGAAAACTTGTGCCTCCTTTCCACCCTTTAAGGAGCATGGATTAACCTAACATTCGAAATTTCCCACTGAGGTTCAGAAGAAACCACACTGATTATGAATACTGACTTGCAGAAATGTTTTGGCATCTGATCACATAAGCTAGATAAAGAGGTCAGACCTTTGGTAGGTTGAAGAAAAGTCTTGAAGGACTGAGACTGTGTGTTCATGAGCAAAACATCTCTTTCACTAACTTCAAGCTGATGTTTGTTCTAAGAGTTTTTGTTGTTATGCTAAAAGCAGTATGTGTTATGCCTGATCAGTATGCAGTACTACAGGTTCTTCACAAAATAGCATATCTTCTTCTCATTAGATCTTCCCTAGAAATTCAACCGGTGCATTGAATATAAACCAGTATGGGTACCTTACTATGATGCCCAATCCTTCATATCTTATTTATTACATGCTGCATTGCCTGCCCTGCAAAGCTGTGAGTTATTAGCCATTAAAAGCAATATTATTTTGCAATGTACACTCTCCTTGTGATTCATCTTCCTTGAAGTTGTGGATGCCCCTCTGTTGAAGGTGTTCAAGGCCAGAGTGGATAGGGCTTTGAGCAACCTGGTCTAGTGGGAAGTGTCCCTGTCCATAGCAGGAGGCTTGGAGCTAGATTATCTTTAAGGTCCATTCTGACCATTCTACGATTCTATAATTCCCGTAAGTACGTATAGAATCATAGAATCGTCTAGGTTGGAAGGGACCTTTAAGATCATCTAGTCCAACCATCAATGTAAGTCTGATTAAAAAAAAATATCTGATTCAAAAAAAAAATCACAAAAAACATCACCACACACACAAAGATGCCCCACATTACTAAACTATGTCTCTAAGCACTATGTCAACCCATCTTTTGAAAACCTCCAAGGATGGTGCCTCAACCACTTCCCTGGACAGCCCATTCCAGTGCTTAATATCTCTTTCTGTGTAAAAATTTTCCTAATATTCATATTAGGAAAAATATATGTTTTGAATTTTTTTTTTCTTGAAAAAAGATCCAAAAAACAAATCCATGTTACTAGTGATACCATGCCAGCTATGTGTATGGTATTCCTGCCAGTTCCTTGAAACAGGTTTGGTTAGAATCACACCTTCCACTTTGCTAAATGCTACTGAAGATGATAAGCTGTGCACATAAAATCCCCGAAGTGAGTTTCCTTAATCAGTTTTTAGATTACTTTTCCACATCTGAATTAAAATGTGCTCATTGTAAATTATAGCTCCCCTGCCTTTTCTGGGCAAAGCTGAGAGTATTTTAAATTTAACTCAATCAAAGTGGAAACAAGTATGGGTATGGAAGCTGCTGTTTAGAGGTAGAATCACTCCAGATATCCAATGAAGATCACCAGTAAAAGGTCAATAATGATGAAGTTTTGCCAACCTTTCTTTTACTAATCTGATAAGAAAGCATAACAAGCTGGTAGATGTGTTTGTTATGAGAGAGTAAATTATTTTTTTCACACAATGATCTCATTTTAAGTATCTTCATTTTTGTTTTGGTTTTAGTAGTCCTTTTTATACTTAATTATATTCTCTGCCAATTATTATGAGGCTTCGTTAAAGAACTACTAAGGATCCCAGAAGATCTCTAAACAGAGATGCTGAGTTGGTGGTTTTTGGAAGATCAACAATATCAAATGCTTGCCAGATATACTTTAATTTTGTCCTGCTCTCAATGACAACTCACATACCCAAGGACATAGAATTTTTGGGTACTCCAGTAGCCCCCTGTGATTTAAGAACAGAGGTGCTATGTACGGCAACAACACAGCTGGTCGTTGACTTTGACAAATATTGGAAAGTACAGTAAGAGGAAAGATAAAGTGGGATTCCTACATTCTGTTTGGAAAGACCCCCAACAGGAAGCTGTAGACAAGGTAGTAAATATGAAAAAATAAGAATAAAATCAAGTCATTCACCTTACAGTACATCTTTCCTAAAAAATGAAAAAAAAATTCTCATATATTCTGTCACCAACTTCAGAAATTTTCTTCTTCAAATGCATAATTTTTAAAAAGTGCAGATTTATATGCAAAGTATATATAAAAATATAAGACTATGACTTTAAGTCACTGTTTAATTGTAACAGATTGTGTTTACTGTTGTAGAGACATTTATGTCAAAATATACATATGTTACTATCTTCAAAAGGAAGAAGAAACATTTACATGCATGTATATATGCACATAATAGTAGTTTATAGGCGTACCTGAAACCTAAAAGATTAATGAAATACCTCTTACCTTTAGCATGAGTCAAAACATTGCAGGAAAGATTAAACTGGCTTATAGGGAAATAAGGCAATTCAGTCTATCTTGCAACAACGTTCTACATATTTCATGGAAATTATGCTGCAAAAATGTAACCTAAAGCTATTATGTCTTACCATCAGATTACTCTCTGTTGATTGCTTTTCACATTAGTATTACAACTATTGATATACAATGAAAAAAGAGTCTTTTTTCAATTTTGTTTTAAAATTTAGCATTCTTTTTTTTTCCTAAAGGTTAATATTCTACACTTTCACTTGATTATTTTGTCTTAAAAGTTCACTTCAATAAAACCTGTGGAGTGTCAACTGTCCTTTTTCTTCCTTTTCACTCTTTCCCTCAAGGAAAGGAAAGTATTTTTATTCTGTACTAAACTGTATTGGAAGTGGAGATATCAGATACAACAGTCAAGGTCACGTAAAGCAATGTTTTTCTGCTCATGTACTCAGTGAAATATGTTGAAGTGACAGACACTTCACAGTGACCAACCCTTCTGAAGAATATGTTCTTACACACAGCAAAATTTCTTGAGGTTTGTATGTGACTCTTGCCTGTGCCTGAAGATAGGAGCTTCTTAAGTTAAGCTTTATTGACTGTATAATGTTTATCACTGTTCACCCAGGACCAAATTGAATCTGTGTTTGTGTCCTGTATATGACAGGTCATATAATCGAGCTGTTTCACAATGCCTTAACCTGATGTTATGTTAGAATTACAGTCTCATCCACATGAGGGTTATACATGCTGTTATTACTTTAAATGCTAGTATTTGCCACTGTTGTTTATTGCCTGGAAAACAAAGCCTGTTGGATATGGCTTTATATGTTCAGTAATGTTTCTCAACCCACTACAAGTAAGAAAATACCAAAGCAGTATAGTGTATTTTAGACAAACTCTGTATTTTCCTCTGCGTTGTTCCATCCGGTATATGTATACACGACTCAGAGAACGCTCTGTGGCTTTAGGAAAGATAGATCCCTTCAGCAGTGCGTCAGATCACTGAGCAGTTCTCCATCTGTGAAGAATTCATAGCATCATAGAATTATAGAATGGTTAGAGTTGGAAGGGACCTAAAAGATGATCAAGTTCCAACCCCCTGCCATGGGCAGGGACACCTCCCACCGGACCAGGTTGCTCAAAGCCCCATCCAGCCTGGCCCTGAACACTTCCAGGGATGGGGCAGCCACAAACTGTTCCAGTGTCTCACCACCCTCACAATAAAGAATATCTTCTTAATATCCAAGCTAAATGTCCCCTCTTCCAATTTAAAACCGATGCCCCTTTTTCTGTCACTACACTTCCTGACAAAGAGTCCCTCTCCAGCTCTACTGTAGGCTCCCTTCAGATATTGATAGGCTGCTATGAGGTCTTCCTGGAGCCTTCTCTTCTCCAGACTGAACAACCCCAGCTCTCTCAGCCTTTCTATATAGGGGAGGTGCTCCAGCAATTATATCATTTTCGTGGCCCTCTGCTGGGCCAGTTCCAAAAAGTCAATGTCCTTTCTATGTTGAGGACTCCAGAGCTGGACACAGCACTCCAGATGGGGTCTCAAGAGTGCAGAGCAGAGGGGCAGAATCACCTCCTGCGACTTGCTGGCCACACTTCTCTTGATGCAGCCCAGGACACAGTTGGCTCTCTGGGCTGCCAGTGCACATTGCCAGTTCATGTTGAGCTTCTCATCAACCAATACCTCCAAGTCCTTCTCAGGGCTGCTCTCCAGCCATTCTCCACTCAACCTGTGGAGGTTTGTGCCTGGGTTTGCCACGTCCCAGGTGCAGAACCCTGCACTTGGCTTGGTTGAACTTCATGCAATTTGCATGAGCCCACTTCTCAAGCTTGTCCAGGTCCCTCTGGATGGCATCTCTTCCCTCCAGCATGTTGACCACACCACTGAGTTTGGTGTTGTTGCCAACTTGCTGAGGGTGCACTCTATCTCACATGTCCATTCAACAACAAAGATGTTGAACAGCACTGGTCCCAGTACAGAACCCTGAGGAACACCACTCCTCACTGGCTGCCAATTGGACATTGAGTCACTGACCACAAGGCTTTGAGTGTGACCATCCAGCCAGTTCCTTATCCACCGAGTGGTCCATCCATCGAATCCATGACTTTCCAATTTTGAGACCAGGATGTCACGCAGAACGGTGTCAAACGCTTTTCATAAGTGAAGGTAGAGTACTTCTGTTGTTCTGCCCTTGTCTACCAAGTCTGTGGCAGTATCGTAAAAGGCCACCAAATTTGTCAGGCACGACTTACCCTTGGTGAAGCCGTGTTGGCTGTCTCCAATCACCTCCTTATTTTCCATGTGCCCTAGGAGAGATTCCAGGAGGATCTTGCCAGGCACAGATGTGAGACTGACTGGCCTTGAGTCTTTTTTTTTCTTTTTTGAATATCAGGGTTATGTTCCCTTTTTTCCAGTCAGTGGAAAATATCATATCAAATATGATAGAAAACAGCTTAGCAACTTCATCCACCAGATCCCTCAGGACCTGTGGATGGATTCATCAGGTCCCATGGATTTATGCACTTTCAGGTTCCTTAGGTGGTCTCGAATCTTGTCTTCTCCTATTGTGGGCAGTTCTTCATTCTCAGAGCCCCTGTTTTTGCCTTCCGTGACTCAGGCAGTGTGGTTGGAGCCCTTGCCGGTGAAGACCGGGGCAAAAAAGTCATTCAGTAGCTCAGCCTTATCCTTATCCTGGGTGGCAAGGTCTCCCGTTTCCTTCTAGAGAGGGCCCACAACTTCCCTAGTCTTGCCTTCATCCCTATCTGTAGAAGTTTTTCTTATTGTCTTTGACACCCCTGGCTAGATTTAGTTCTGTTAAGGATTTGAGACTGGCCTTTCCAAGCTGCACTTGGCCTTTGGTACATCTTAGACGTGCATCAGTCACATGAGAATTCCCATTGCAATCTCATTTTTGATAAAGTGCATCAGGAATAAATGAATATGGCAGTGGAAACAGAGTTGATCAGAAAATCGTGCCTGCAGATTTTAAGAGAATACACAATTTTTTATGATTACTTTTTTCCATGAGGACAATAAACAAAAATATTTGGCATGGTATTATCAGTAATACGTATTCACTTTTTTCCTTACTAATCAAATATTTGCAAAGCATTCATTTTATATTCTTACATGAATGGTAGAAAATTAAAAAATTTTAAAAAATAAAGTATGTAATGATGTCCTTGCAAATCTTCCAATTATTAATCTCATTTTTATTCCCTCTCATACCTGAAGAAATACAAAAGCCTATATGTGGTTTACCAGGCAAGAAACAGCAAAGTGCTGAAGAATTACATTTGTCCTGGGTAGTTAAAAAAGATATTTTTGGGGCAGACAGAGACTGGAAAAAGTTACAGATATGGGTGAGATACCGACATTCCTGAGAGGATTTAGTGTTTTCTTTATATTCTTACTGTCAGGAGCACATTCAGCTAGCATCATGATAATGATTACACTAACTGGATCCTCTGATCTCATAGTGATGTATTTTGTATTGACCAAATACTGTCATAATAGGTTCATGATAGTATTTTGACACCTCACCATACTCAATACATTAGGAATGACAAACTGACAACTTTTGGCTTTGGTCTGTTTTCAGATTATTGAAAGCACTGCAGAAATATTTTGGTGGAAGAGAGAGGAGAAGAGAGAGAAGCAGAGAGCAAACAAGAAATAGGGAAACAAAGGGTCATTTTTGCTCCCCAATTAAATATATCTATCAGATAAGAACCTTTTGTGATGTAAATTCTATAACATCACAAGCATCCTTTCTTCACAAGTTCAGTTTAGACAAAGCTACCCCATTTCGATACTTTCAATATCTTAACTTTGAGTGCAAAAGGAGATCTGTCACAGTCTTTCTACTTAGAAAGTAAGCCACAGAAAAGAAGTTTCTAGGACTGGTGGAAGTAAGCTGTCTCCTTCTTAAAGAAATTGTTTCCCTTTAGGAAATACTAAAGCTCAGTATATATATCTATATGTGTGTATATATATATATGTACACACACACTCATGTATGATCATAGGATCATATCATCAACACATGATCAACAAATATATATATTTGTTCTTTGTGTACTCATGAATATCATAGTCTCTTACCTGATGATTAAGACAGGGGTATTTGCTCTACTTTTGTCTGTCCAGGAAAATTGTTCTCTGTCTGTTAATCCTCTAGCAAAACCATGCTTTTCATCTTTATAAAAGTAGAAAAACACAATAGTTGCAAATAATGGATTTTGTGCTGAAGCTAATGGAAGTGATGCTCAGGGGAAGTTAATTTTGTCACAAATGTGAAATTCCTATGCTGTATTCTTGCATATCAAACAATATTTAGGATGGCACTACTATTTCCATCACTGGTGGCACAAGCAGTGGAGTCAGGGCAACAAAAGGTACGTTTTCAGACTCCAGTAATCAACAGAATCACTGCAAGGCAGCTTTGTAATCTCTTTGAATCATTTCCAGTATCAAAAATGTGGCTGAGAATATTCAAAGGAGCTGCAGAATTAATATTTCAGGAGAGCAGGTATGAGGTCCACTAATTCATGGCTGATGGACTGAATCCACCAGGAAACATATTCTGCATAGTGTCACTGACCCCAACTTTGAAAATATGATGGACTCCAAAAAGGTGTACCAGGTGAATTAGACAGATCATAGGTAGGAAATCATCTTAATAAATTTTCTTCTTCCACAAGAAACTTCATACAATTTGGGTTTATCCATGAAGAGTTCCAGTAAATCTTGTGTCTTTATTAAGGGAAGAGTGTCTCTTTTTAAAAATTTAATGAAAAGAGATCAGTAGAAAGAATTTCTGGGAGTTCGTTTGGACATCATTAGAGGGATTTTGCTGAAAAAGGAGAAGATAGGTAACAAAAATGTAAGTATGGGAAAATACAAGAACACTAACAAATAGGTTGGCTTTGGGAAAACAAAACAAAACAAAAACCCAAACTCCCCAGATAACTCAGGCAGTCTGGTGATTGGTCACTATTGTTGTTTTCATGCAGTCCCCTAGGGCTATTCAAAAGCTTTTGGAGCACAACCCCTTCGTTTCTTAGTATCATGTACATGAAGGTAAATGGAACATTTTGTGAAAAAAGGCAAATGCCAAACAAACTCGGATTTAAGACTTGAAATTTGAGGATAGCATAGGTAGAAATATACAAGAAATAGAGCTTATACCACTTTATCTATTTAAGAAAAAAAACCACCCCCCCAAAAAAAAAAACAAACCAAACAACAAAAAAAACCCAAACCAAATAAAAAAAACCAGCCCTCATAACTCTGTATACCTCTATATCTAGCGGATAGATATCTAGCTTACACTCAGAAATCTAATAGTAATTTAATCTTATACTGAATGAAATATCAAGTTACTATAAAGCACTTGCTAAAACTTTCAAACATTCCCCATGACATCCTGCTTGTCAAATTGGAGAGGTAGGTATTTTATGGGGGGACTGTTCAGTGGATAAGGAATTGGCTAGATGGTCGCATCCAGAGGGTCGTACTCAATGGCTTTAAGTCCAGTTGGAGAGAAGTGACAAGTGGTGTCCCTCAAGGGTCCGTGCTGGGACCAGTACT
>JAOQGH010000019.1:75253816-75267321 GCA_025769975.1 Gallinago jamesoni
GGCCAGGCTGGATGGGGCTTTGAGCAACCTGCTCTAGTGGGAGATGTCCCTGCCCATGGCAGGGGGGTTGGAACTCGTGATCTTTAAGGTCCCTTTCCAACCCAAATTATTCTATGATTCTATGATTTTTCATAGCCCAGTAGAGAATGAAATGGCGAAAAACATGAATAGTACTGTTCTTAAGTTTTGTCACGGTTTCAATTGGGATAGAGTTTACCTTCTCACTAGCAGCTGGGATCTCACTAGCAGCTGGGATAGTGAAGTTCTGGTTTTGGGATGAAAATAACTTTGGTAAAGCACTGATGTTTTGGGTTATTGCTAACCACTCAAGCCCTTTCCTGCTCCTCAGAGCCTACTCCCAGTAGGCTGGGGGTGCACAAAAAGCTGGGAGGAGACAGCCATGACAGCTGACCCCAACTGACTAAAGGGGTGTTCCATACCATATGAAGTCATAGTCAGCATATATAGCTGGGGGAAGGAGGAGAAAGGGAAGGATGTTTGGAGTGGTGGTATTTCATCCTCCCAAGTCACTGTTAGGTGAGATGAAGCCGTGCTTTCCTGGGGATGGTTGAACACCTGCCTGGCAATGGGAAGAAGTGAATGAATTCCTTGCTTTGATTTGGTTGCGTGCTTTTTGCTTTACTTTTTGTATACATAAAAGGTACTTATTTACTATTTGCAAGTTTTTCTTTACATATTAAACTTTAAGTATCTCAACGTACATGTTCTCTCACTTTTACTTTTCTGATTCTCTACCCCATCCCACTGTGGGGTAACTGAGTGTATTACTCTGTGGTCCTACTTGCTGTCTGACTAAACCACGTCAAAGTTTAAAGAATTGTGTCAACATAAGAGCTAAAGCAGAAAAAAACATCTTTATCTGATTATAGCAACATTTTTTTTTTAATAATAATTATTACGCAGTTCTCTAGTTCATAGATTTTCAACGGCTATAAGAAATATTGGGGAGGACCACCCAAAAAGGTACTACAGGTGGTTTTTATGGTTGTTCTGCTTAGGGAGTAAAAGAAACAAGACTATAACCATTTTTAACCCTGAGTTATTTAGAAGGTCTTTTTTGACTACACTAGATTAGCAAACATAACTTAAGTTTTCATTTCAATGATTCATTGAATGTTTTCTTCAGCCACAGCTTTACAAAAAAATACCCAGGATTTTCTGTAAGAAGGATTTGGTTTATTTCTTGTTGAGCCTATGTTTAAACTAAAAAAAATATGGACAATGTTTTTTTGAAGGAACACCTGAAGACATACATTTTGCCTTGCTGAACCAATTAAGCGTACAACAAAGGAAATTTCTTGTCTTCACAAGATGTCGGCAATTTGTATCTTCTTGTTTCTGCATGCAACATTTTATGTTCCCAAGATTTTACCTTAAAATTTGCATATTTAAAGCCTTGCTTGGCAGTTCTACATAGTACACAAAGTACTAAAAACCCATATGTGCCATGTATGTTACTCTATCTTCCGACATACTGGAGGCATCATCTCAGTGACTGTTTTATAACATACATTTCCATTTCCAATTCCAATTCTGATTCATATGGTATACTTATGGTAACAGCTAAGTGTAATTATCAAGGAACATTGCATCCTTATTTTTTGTTTCCACTGTGATGGGATAAGGTGCTTTGTGTTTTAATTTCTACAGCGATATGAGCAATGGAATTATCGAATATTCTTTACCTAGGCAGTATCTACAGCTATGAGTACATCCTGTAGTGTCCTGACCACAAAATCAGGTTGTGACACTAATTGTTGAATCACAACACCTCCACCTGTCATTCCACACTTTGATTAACTTACAGATGCATGTGACAGTAGACTGGTAAAAACTTGCTTTTTCTTTTCCTTTTTTGCCCTCTTTTTTTCTTTTTTTTTTTTTTCTTTTTTTCCCCCTGTAAAGCTCTAAAGATTGGTGTCATTGATTGCTTAACAGGTCAGTTTTTAATTCTAAATTGTCATTGTTCAGAGCAATTTGATAGTGTATGGAATTCACATATTTCCCAGAAAAGCAGCTTTTTCTTCTGCATTTTTTTAAATTGTTTTTACTTGTTATCTGTCTGTTGCAACTTTAATGATGATATATGCTCACTGAAGAATTTCATAGGTTTTTGTGGCAAATTAAACAGCTGGCAGTGCTGGTTTGACACAAATATTGCCTTTAATGTTCTTTTGAAGAGATGAGAGTATAATTTCTGGAAGTGAACCCGCTGTATGCTTTAAAAAGCTAAACAAAATAGTTGGAGTAACAGGAAAACAGTTACTGTGATGCCTCACTTACACGCTGTGACTCTTCCAGGGAAGCTGGTTACAGCCTACAAAATAAACCGCAGCTGGATAAGCCAGGAATTAATACCTGGCACATGAGATGGATAAGAAACACCCTAGCTGGTATTTAAGGAATCCACGTTGAACTGAGGGTAGCATTTGCTGAGTAAAGTAATCAATCAAGACGTTGCAGCCTCAATGTGCCTTGTCCCAGGAACTACATTCTCCTGGGTATTTACATACAGGAAACCCTGGTCTTTGTTCAGCCTTGCCCTAATCACTTACAACTGTCAATAAAGAAATAATTTTGTAGCGATGCAGGCATGCTGCAGAGCTGAATTTGGCTCTGTGAGTTGGAGCAATGCCCCTACTACTACTACTTCTCCCCATAGACTTAATACTGCCATATCCAATTTCTTATGCAGAGGATGGGAATCTAGACTTCTGCATTGTCTGCTTATTCAGTGGAAAAGCAATTTAAATGACAGTTCTCATGAAAATATTCTCCAGGGGAAGACTTATATAAGAATGAGCAAAAAATAAAGAGAGTGTGATCCAATATGTACAATTCTGTATGACCCTCTGAAAAGTTCTGTAAATTATTCAATTTATTTAATCTGTAGAACTTTATTAACATGACTAATATACACAAGTCACATTCCAAAATTGTCCTCAGAATCGTTAAATAGTTTAGGTATGAAGTCAATTGTTTGTCTAAAAAATAATTTAGTGTATTTTAATGACCAAAATGATTAAGTAAAACTGATCCCAACTGCACCAAGTGAAAACGTTTTGACTTTTGGGCTAGCCTTCAGTAATTTGTAGAAAACAAGTCAAAAAAGCCCCTCACCCTGACAAGTGAAACAAATAGGCTTATTATAGCTGTCTCTCTTGCATTGTTAATGAGTATGTATTCTAACTTGAGCGATAGTTCCTGCAAGCAATGAAAAGCAAAGAATTGTTGGGGTTCTTATGGTTGCGTGTTCAGAATATGATGCCAAAACAAATTGTGGTATTTCAATTTGAGGCTAAAATAATCTTGATTTATTTAAAAGTCAACTATTTATACTTCACTTGTATTTCAAATGTCTGGTGTTCTTCAATTATCAAATTTATTTATAATACTTACATTATGTTTCTTGTTGACAAAAAACTAACTATTTTGCAGATAAAAATAATGTCAAGGTGACTAGAATAATTTAATGTTTTTTTTCATTCATGAATTCAAACATTTAAGTCAGGAGAGAAGTATGGTCAATTCACCACTTGATATTTTAATGTAATCATAATTATTCTGAAAGAAAAATAATTACATTGCCATTGTCATGGGTTTATGCCAGCAAGCCCTAAGACCATGCAGCCACTCACACAGTTCTTCTTCTTCCCCCAGAAGGACAGAGAGAAGAGGGAGAAAAGGAGGGGAAAGAGAAAAAAAAAAAAAAAAACCAAACCAAAACTGGTGGGCTGCGATAGTTTAATAGAACAATAACAGAGAAGGAAAAAAAAAAAACCAATAATTTATAATAACAATTATAGTGATAACAATAATAGTGATTATGAGTACTCCCCTCCCCATGGCCATTTATGTACTGAGCATGATGTCTACGATAAGGTATATTCCTTTGACCATTCCATCATTCTGTCTATGTTCCTTGTCAGCCTTTATGGGAGCTGAAAAAAGTCCTTGAAAAATATAAACACCTGGAAACAACTAAACCGATAGACATTATTGGCATTCCTTTGATACCAAATCTGAAACACAACAACTACTAGAAAAAAAAAAAAAACCTCTATCCTAGCTGAAACCAGGACAGTCATCTGAACAAAAATTGGCTGAGGGACCAGAGACATAACTGTGATATTGTCTTTTGATGACAAGTATATTCCCTGGGTCTCTCTAATCAAAATTACTTGCAAAGGACAACAAATACATGTATCAAAGTCCTTTAGTGATAAAGTATACAATAATTATATTTTAAAAAATATTAGATTAGATTAGATTAGATTAGATTAGATTAGATTAGATTAGATTAGATTGGATTAGACTAGAAAGATTAGGTAGGATTTACATTTCCACAGACTGCAATTTCTTGCACCTAATGGACATGGCAGTAAAAAATATTTTTATATTCAAGTCCCCATTTCTGTTTTCAAATAAATCAACTCTCAAAGGAGGGAAAAGTCTTTGGTATATTGTAGGAGGCAGCAGAGTCATGGTGCTAGTGATAACAAGTCATTTTACATGGGGAGTCATAAATGAATTGTTGACATATATTCTGTATTTTATATGCTGTTCCAGGGATTACATGCATACTGGATTGTTAAACACAGAAAGAATGTCCAAAATATTTTGAGAAGCTAAATACAGAAACAGAGAAGAAACAAATAAAGAAACAAGTTGTAAATGATTTAGGTATTGCTCTACAACTGCACAGTGCTACAACAGGGAAAATTCAAACTGGTGCAGAATGTTTTAAAAAAAATAACAGTGAGGAAAGCTGCAACAGTGCAGAAGAAAGTAAACAATTTTTGTTACTCCCTTTTGAGACTCAGAGGCAACTGGATGATAGGCAATATGGCTACCTGTTACTAATGGTAGAGACACTAAACTTCAGTGCACAACTTTTAGAAAAGTAAAGCCTGTCTGTGAAAAAAAACTTCAAATATATGTCAATGAGATTTATATAAGAATAAGAAACTAGTGCCAGGATTCTTTTGTCAAAGCTGTTTATCTATATTACAACTCTACAAAGAATCAGGATAGAAAAAGAGCTGGAACAATGTCACACAGGCAGGCCAACCTGTCAGCAGTAATATTAGTATTTTAAATCTCATAAAAAATGGGGACGCAAACAGCATACTGTGATGTAACATAGCAATGAGTTCTAATCAGGTTCAAGGTTCAAGCTTTCTCAGTTGAAAAACCAAAAATGTATTTAGACTTCTGTACTTCTAATGCTTGTCTGAGATCTTCTTGAGGACAAACTGAAGGCAATGGTAAAACATTTTGATGAGGTTTTGATAAAATTAAGGTAATTCTACTTTTTCCTGCCATAATTACATACCAAAATAATCAAAATTAATTTGTTTTGGTGTTTCTTTTAAAGCAGTAGAAAAGGTAATAAACTGAGGAAAACAAGTCTACACATCTCAAATTATTTGAACTACTCTAAGAAAAGTGTTGATCTAACATTTTAAATGTACAAATGCCTTGAGTTTACAAGGAAATATTTCCACTTTCATTGTCTTTGAACTGGTCCCATAGAGCAAATTTTAGGGTCTCTCAAACTGGTGGTGTCAAAACTTCTGAAAAATAAAGTCGTTTACAGAAGCAGTTTTGAATATTTGAGGCATCATTCTTTCTAAATTTATTCTTGGCAGTTAAGAAACTTTTGTCATTCCAAATTGTCTTGGCAGGAATAAGAACTACAGAAGGACAGTTTCTTGCTGAAATCCTCTTTCTGCAAGACAGGTTTCTTTCGGAATTCTGATAATGTTTGTGCACTTTTGAAAAATCTGCTCATGTACATTTATTTCCACCATTAAAAGCCCTTCTGAATTGGTATTGAGCTCCCATAATGGGTATTTTTCAAGGATCATGGTGTGAGCAGAACATAATATTTTTTCATTACATTACACAACTTCAATTTCAGACTTTCTGGCTTTTCTAATTCCTGAGCCATGGAAATTACAAGGCAAAATGACTTCTTCCATGACCTCACTGCTGAAACAGAAAACAATGTTTTTGCTGCAGAGTTTATCTTGCTAAAATAAAGAATTTATGGTTCATCTGGCACTTTACTCTTAGAAACTCTTTATTTTCAGGCTAGTTATCTGAAGTGGATCTCAAAAAAAAAAAGCAAAAACAAAAACAACCAGAAAGAATAGCAGTAGTGTTAAGACTTTGAACTTGCACTTAAGAAGAGGAATCAATGGCTGAGGTTGGAAGTGATATCCGGAAGTATTTTATATATTTATTTATTTGTCATTAATTCATTTATTTATTCCTAAAAGTGCCAGTTTAGGAACATAATGTTTATATTAGGCCTCCTATAATTTCCTTTTTGAAATGTTATTTCTGAATTATCCTCTGCTCACCTTTTGGGAGAAATAATATCCTCCATAATTGCAAAACCATATCTAACATTGGCATACTTTTCCTAACTGTGTGCATTAGTATTACTATAAATCTTACAAGACTTCATGCAATCAGAGCAGAAAAGTTGTGAAGACTTCCACTTGCCTCACTTATATTTTGTGGAATAAATGATAGCAAATGTAGGAATGTAAAAAGTAAACCATGTTCTTAAGTGATCTCAGGGGAGGAACAGATTAGGTGACCAGTAGGTCAGATCCTGTCCAGTCTATCTATGACTGCCTTACTATGATTCCTGAAGCTGCTGGGACTAATAAAACTGGAGAAAAAGGCTGTGTGAAGGAAAGTTTTTTCCTACAAAGTGATAAGAATGGGCTACCAGGGAGGTGGTTGAGACACCATCCCTGGAGGTGTTCAAAAGACAGGTTGACGTGGTGTTGGGAGACATGGTTTAGTGATGGTGTCGCATTTTGTTTGTTGTGTGGGTGTTTATTTCTATCAGAGTTAGGTTGATGGTTGGACAAGATGATCTTGAAGCTTCCTTCCAACTTAGAAGATTCTAGAATTCTATGATTCAAAAAAGGCAAGAAGGAGGACCCAGGAAATTACAGACCAGTCAGCCTCACCTCCATCCCTGGAAAGGTGATGGAACACCTCATCCTGAGTGTCATCTCAGAACATACGGGGGAAAAGAAAGCTATCAGGAGTAGTCAATATGGATTAACCACGGGGAAGTCATGTCAGACTAACTTGATAGTTTTTCATGATGTCATGACTGGTTGGATAGATGAGAGGAGGGCGGATGTTGTCTACCTTGACTTAAGCAAGGCTTTTGACACAGTCTCCCACAGCATCCTCATAGTTAAGTGTAGAAAGCGTGGGTTAGAGGAATGGACAGTTAAGTGGATTGAAAACTGGCTAAAAGGCTGAGCTCAGAGGGTGGTGATTAGTGGCATAGAATCCAGCTGGAAGTCTGTAACAAGTGGTGTTCCCCAGGGGTCAGTTCTGGGTCCAGTCCTCTTCAATATATCCATCGATGACCTGGACGAAGGCATGGAATGTACCCTCAGCAAGTTTGCTGATGACACAAAACTAGGAAGGGTGGCTGACACCCCAGAAGGCTGTGCCACCATCCAGCAAGACCTGGACAGGCTGGAGAGCTGGGCTGAGAGAAACTTAATGAAATTTAACAAGGGCAAGTGCAGGGTGCTGCACCTGGGGAGAAATAACCGCAAGCACCAGGACAGGTTGGGGGCTGACCTGATGGAGAGCAGCTCTGAGGAAAAAGACCTAGGAGTTCTTGTGGACAACAGGATGGCCATGAGCCAGCAATGTGTCCTTGTGGCCAAGAAGGCCAATAACATCCTGGTGTGCATAAAGAGGAGCGTGGCCAGCAGGTCGAGGGAGGTCATCCTGCCCCTCTACTCTGCCCTGGTGAGGCCCCATCTGGAGTACTGTGTCCAGTTCTGGTCTCCCCAGTTCAGGAAGGACAGGGAACTGCTGGAGAGGGTACAGAAAAGGGCCACAAAGATGATTAATGTCCTGGAGCATCTCTCCTATGAGGAAAGGCTGAGGGACTTGAGTCTTTTCAGTCTTGAGAAAAGAAGACTTAGGGGGGCTCTGATCAATGCACACAAATACTTAAAGGGAGGGTGTCAGGAGGACAGGGCTGGTCTTTTCTCAGTGGCGCCCAGTGACAGGACAAGAGGAAATGGGCACAAACTTGATTATAAGAAGTTCCACCTAAACATGAGGAGGAACTTCTTTACTGTGAGAGTGGCAGAGCCCTGGAAGAGGTGGTGGAGTCTCCTCTGGAGACATTTAAAACCCGCCTGGACAAGTTCCTGAGCAACGTGCTCTAGGTAGACCAGCTCTGGCAGGGGGGTTGGACTAGATGATCTTCAGAGGTCCCTTCCAACCCCATATGATTCTATGATTCTAAGATTCTTTCTGCAGATATGATTATGGAAAGAAACAGTCCTCACTAAGGGCTACTCACAGTCTTCAGTAAAGGCAAGTGCACTCATTATCATTACAAAAACCTCTAACAGAAGCCTTCCCTACTGCACATGTCTTCTGCAAATGTTGAAGACATTTCATCTTCAATAGGTTGCCTAGCAGTTGGATAGTAATCAGCTCAGGCAAAGGCACGGTTGTCTCTAGCAGGACTAGGGCTGAAAGAGTTGGTTTGAAATTCCCCAGCAGAGGAAACTACCCCAGTGTGGGATTCCAGCCTTTCCTAGATTCTGCTTATAACTTAAACAGTTCAAGACCTCCAGCCACTGGATGTGAAAACATTCACGTGAACTGCAAAACCCTGCAGGATCTTTTTTTTATTTTTATTTTTAATATAAAGAATGAAAATAGTGGATCTACCAACACAACTGAATTGATAGTTTGGGATATTGTATGAAAGGAGATCTGTTAGAGTAAGATTTGATTGATATTCACATCACAGAAGGCTAAGAAATGGAACTAAATATAGAAGACCTGTATGGGAGAGCAGTGCTGATAGAAGTGCAAGCTTCATAAGCCTCCAGATTGTGTCTGGAAATGTTTAACCAGCTGCAGTCAAACAACCTGAGACTGTACTGAGGAGCCTATTTAGAAAGTAGAGAAGTTCAGAACTTGGAGTGATGTCTGTCTTTACATGAATGTCATAGACAACATTTTAAAGTTGATTTGGCACCAAATTGTTACTCAATGTACTGCAACAGCAATAAGCAGGGGAAAAAAAAAGGCTCTATCCACACATCCTGCAGTGCTTGCCTTCAGCATTAACATCTATGCCAGTTTCACTGTGGGGAATTGTTGCAGGAATGTTAGAGATAATCAGCTAGAAAGTCCTCCAGATAACACCCTTAGAAATCTACATGGTGAAAGTTTAACTGCATAAAGCAAGATTAAAATGTCTAAAGTTTTGTAGCATATTCACAAAGGTCAAAATGAACGAAGGTCTAGGACCACGTCCTTATATATCAGAAAATAAAAATTGACCTCTACCATTCTCCCAAGCTAGAGGAGCCTCTGGCTAGCAGGAAGTTTTGTTCACTTTGATCCTAAAAATGACAGTACAGAGACTATGCTAAACAGCACAGATTTCTGCCAGCACAGTACACCACTCAGAGCAGTCCCTTCTAAGTAAGGATGAGAACCACATAGGAGAGAGAAGCTCTTCCGCACGAGGCAATACTTTTAAAGAAGAACTGGATTTTGAGAGATCTGTGAAATACCACATTCAAGCTTACCAGTGAACATATGTTCTTGAAGCATAAAACATGTCTTCTGCTCTTATAAATGTGTTTGAATTGTTAGAGTTTTAAATGGTAAAGAATGGCATCAAATGCATTAAAAAAAAATCCCATTAATTCCTACTAAGCAAACTGCAGGTAAGAAATATAAGGATAAACCAAAACCAAACCCAAGTCAGATGAGAAAAAAAAACACCATTTGTTTGGTTTTTGGTGGGAAAAACTAATTTAATCTATTAAATATCTATCAAGTTTGCATCTGCCATCTGCAAAAGTAATTATCAGTAGTGACCACACTCTTCTACTTTGAAACCCTAGAGTGCACAGTAGCTCTTTTAACAAAAGTCCCAAATATCTTAGCTGTCTGCTTCTTGCTAACCTCTTAACCAGAGCCTTTAAACACAATTTCAGAGCAATGCAAACAGTAGTATATCAAAGGATTGGAGAAGACTGTACTGCACATAAAACACAGCTTGGAACTGACAGAGAGAAAAATTGAAAACAACGATTCTCTGAGGCAAATAATCTCAATTCATGTTGTTTTCCACCCCTGCAGTTCTCATTTGGGAAGAAGCCAAACAAGCTAATATAACAGATGTCTGTGCCACTGATTTAAAGTCAAAGGTAGGACACTTCCAATATCCATCTAATTCAAACAAGGAAGGTTTCTACTGATAGGCATGAAACAGCACTGAACCAATACTCTCCCTCTAAATGGGAAGGTCAGTAGTTCTCACTCCTACACAGAACTGATGTGTGATTTTGGGTGACTGAATGATTACCTCCCTAAGCAAAACATCCTACTAGGAAGGATAACCTACAGTTTAAATATTTCCCATTCTACAGGCACAATGGGAACAATGAAAGAATATCAATGTTGGCTACACAGCAAGTTAGCATCAGGCAAAGCATCCTTCAATGATCATTTAAGACAGAGTAGCATTCACGATTTAGAGATTCAACCCTGTTACACAAGGGTACACTAACCAAGGCTGTCTAAACTATGGCTATGAAAAAACCCCATATAAATTTCTGTCATATGGCTGCAGTTTAAATAAGGCAAAAGCAAAACCTTTGGGATGTAAATTAAACATAAACTCATAGCTCAGCATGCCCTTGTGGCTTCTGTAGCTTGAAATCACGGCTCTAAGGAAAGTGTTCATGTTCATTTTGGAGTGCTAAAATTTGAAACTAAGGATAAAAATCTAAACAAAAACACTATAAACCTTTACTTTTTTGATCAAAGCACACAAAAAAACCCAAGAAAGATAACTGTGTCATAAAGAGAGGAGTAACATTTGCTTTTTACATCGGTGTTAGGCATGGCCAAAACAAGCATTGTGTTTGGAGACAGAAACTGTCACTTTCTTTCCACTATTCCTTCTCCCCTGGAAATGTTGGATATCTTGTATCTTCTTTTGTTTGTGTCCTTGATGTTTTATTTATTTTTCTTAATCCTGTTTATTTAAGTTTTACTTTTGTTGCTGTATTCCTTTGAAGAAACTTGTAAAAGATGTCCTGCTAGAGAAAAGCTGTAGCTCTGTATGAACCTATATGGACAGTGCACATACAGCTATAGGCATCAATTACATTAAAGAACAAAAAATCCTGCTCTCATCTGCACCCAACCATCCCATTGGAACTCCAAATCTGCTTATTTGACAGTATAGTAAGCAAAAGAGTATAGGCACAAATTTGGATTTAAGTCTTAGCTGTCATACATATAAATTACTGTTACAGAAATTAATCAGTGTATTACCCAGCTTTGAAGGACTTTTACTCTTGACAGAATTCACTCTAGAGGTGGCTAATGAAAACCCACTTGTGCTAGACATACAGGGAATTAGGTGCCTAAATAAGCTGTTATGAAAGTCTCAACATGCATCTGCTTAACTAAGCTGTGGGAAATGTGTAGGACACAGCCCAGCCCAGCAGAACAGACAGACCTTGATGCATTGACGTGAGTTTTGCAAGCTCTGTTTTCTGTTCCCAGTTTACCAGACAAGAACTCTCCCTTCTATGTTCATGGTTTCCCAACATGCAAAGTGGTGGGGCCTCCCACTGCATAGAAGTTCAGAGGGTTCCTCTTCCAACCTGACAAGAACAAAGCTACATCTCCTGCCTCATGGGGATGAGCACATTGACTCGAGGCACAGCGAGTGCTTTCACTCACCCATAGAAGAGGGATACTCTATTCATGCTTGAGATCAGGTGTTTCCAAAGAATAAGCAGGGAGTTGACAATTTAATTTTTCAGTTCAGGTCTTTGTACTTCAGTAATTCTGTGGATCTAGCTCCTGCTGCCTTGAACATGTATTTGCTCCCAAATGTACAAACACATACTTCTGCTGTATTTCAAGTAATGTCCAGATGCAAATATGTTATTTCATGGTAAATGGTTAGTAAACAGATACTAATTAATACCATCTGGGAACTGTAAAATTATAAAAATGTCTTTCATAGTAAAGGAAGAGGTTGATTATTCAACAGTCGGCATCCTCATTTATTAAAAACTATTGACTTCTCCGGGTAGAAATAAGAAAAAAATTCTGGCAAGGTATATGAAACAGAGAAAGAATTCATGACTAATTGAGGCATTGTATATCTCCAATGTTTTGTTTCTTTTTTCTTTGTTTATATAATCTTTGTTTATATCCTGTCTTTAGTATATGGAATCTACAAAATAAGAAAATGTAACTAGAAAAAATACATCTTTAAGGAGCGAGAAAGAAAAAAAAAAGGCTGCATGACCTTTAAAAGATGTTTCTGCCTCAGATGCTGAACAACAAAATGTTCTTACATTCTTATATATTCATAGGGCCTCAGGCAGTTCCAATACATATTTTTCTGTACCATGTGCTTTCCTACAAATCAGTAATTGAGGGTTGTTGCAGTGTACAAAGTCCCAGTAATTTAACATTTTCTATAAATGTCAGCAGAGGGTTATTCAGTTTCTGCAGGTTGCAAGGTCTTTTATGCATCATCTAGACTAAAATGGTGACGCTATAAGAAACCAAGAGGAAAAACAACAAAAGTCCTCCTGCTTGTTCTAAAACTGAGGAAAGCTGCTATGACATGTATTTACAGAACAAATAGTGTTGCCAAATATCAATAGCATGAAATTAACTGCTGTTTACTTTAGTGACACTAGTTAGTGGGTATGGCACCAGGAGGAAGTGTTTGAGGTTGTAGTCACTTATTTAACTACATCACTTAACTATGATTTAAACTCTGATGCTGGTGAGAAGAAAAATTAGATGACCTAGAAATTTTTCCTCACCCCTTGAATAGACAATTATCCAAGCTTTCAGAAAAAAAAGGTAAAGCATGAAAAGTGAATTGTGTGAACTGTCAACAAAAAGCATTTAAAAAAAGTCATATCAACAGAAAACAGAGTAGAGAGACAGTGTTTACAAGTATGGTTTATGCAATTATGAATTTTGATAAACATTTTTGTGGAAAACAGATACAACTAGATCTGTGGCGTTAATCTTTTGTTTAAAGATTCAGCAGGGCTTTCCTTCCAGCTGGAGTTGGGAAGAGGTGAGAAATGGACCTTTTCACAGCCAGGTGCTGCTGTGGTACTTCTTCAGCAGTTCCCCCATTGCTTACTATGAGATTCCCCTTTTCAAGGCAGATTTAATTGCAGGAACAATTAATAATTTAGTTACACTGGAGATCACTCCCAAGTATGATGGATGTTTGGTTTCAGAGCTGACAAGAGTGCTGAAGATGTGTATAATGCCCTCTGGAGTCACACCTTGTACAGCATATTTGTGACTGTGGCTCAGTTACAGAATCACAGAATCACAGAATTGTGGTGGTTGGAAGGGACCTCAGAGATCATCAAGTCCAACCACAAAAAAAA
>JAOQGH010000019.1:75267421-75278067 GCA_025769975.1 Gallinago jamesoni
TCTCCGGGAAACCCCCTCTCCGTCTCCGTAGATCAAGGTTAAAGCCGCAGCACTCACCGCTGCCGCTGTCCGCTGTCCGTGTTCCAGCTCAGCCAGTTGTCCCATGTCCTGACTCTGTCCTGGGATGCCATACAGGTGTGTAACAGCTCCAAAACCCCTGACCCTGCAGCCTGGTTTCCACAATGAGGAAGCCTACCCTTACCATCCAGATAGGACCATAGAAAAATTCAGTAAATTTTTACAGTGATGGCTCCAGCAGCTTTCAGTTTTCAGAAAGTTTTCTGACATATTTTTCCAGAAGGAAAATTTAGTAGGGACTTCAATATCATGATATTGCTCAGAACAAGGCTGGAGATCAAAGGCCTGTTCCAGAAGAGATAAATGTAGTTCCTGGACTGGATTAACACAGTGTGCAAAAGAGGTTTTGCTCCCTCATCTTCTACTGAAAGAATGGGGATTGTTTAAAGATATTTCCTAAATAAAATTTAACCTCATATTTAGTGTGCTGAATGTTTACATATTAAACAAACATTAATGTTAGTACTGAAGATCAGCCTCTCTGAAATAAGTTACATTGCTTTTGAAGCCTGATTTCAGAAGTCGTATGTGTAGCAAGTTAGAAAAACTTGTCCTTCATATACTGTGTCAAACAGGCTGAATTCAAGCTGTCTGTTGTTTTAACATAGATGGGAGCTTAAAAATAGACTCTGAGAGAGAGGAACATGAGGAGCATAGGTATGTGTGAATCATATTTTTTGGATCAGAGACCTGGAAGGATCTGTTAGAGAAGGACAGTGTGGTGAGCACGTTGCTCTTTGAGCTTGCACTGAGAAATACCTCTTGCTTTACTTTTCAGTTTTTTACCCAGAAATAGTGACACTTATATTTAAAAGTTAAATGAAAGAGCATACTTATCGTCACACAGGCAGAATGGGGACAGCTTGCATGGTGCTTTTGTCACTTCTTCCCTTGACGTGCCTCATTTTCTAATTACCTCTTCAGCCTGCAGTTTTATTTTCAAAATGCTTGAGAAGTTTAACTCTTTCCGATAACTGGCACATGCAGATTTGTGCATTTGTCACAGATTTCTGCCAAATATCTTCTGTAAGCAGCACTTTCTGCGTTATGGTCCTCTGTATCTCATGAAGTTTGAAACATGTCTGCTTTTGTGTTTCTCTGTTGATGAATAGTTCATCTTGCCAGACATTTTTGATAGATTAGACGGGCCATATAACTGTTAAAGGCTTGATGACATGCAAATGTCAGCAGTCAGATTTGCACTGGGTTTCACAGTAAGCTCATGGAAAATATCTTGGTCCATTACCCAGTAGAAGTCTGTGATGTCTAGGGGAGTGAAATTGGCAGTTTTGGGGATGTGATAAGGCCACTAAATGTTTTAATTCTGGAAAAGAAAAAAAGAATGCTGTAAAATGCATTGCTCCTGCATTCTCTGAACCATCCTTCACACACCACTAATATAGTGATTTTTAGTTTGCTCTTCTTTCACTTCCAATATGTATCCAATGGCACTAAAGCTAATGTTTATGCTGTTAAATTAAATTACTTAAATATTTAAACAGTGATATACACATTTGTTCTAGTAACAAACCTATTCTAATAGTCAAGAGAGTATTACAATCTGAGCCAAGCATTATTTGGTTTCTGTCTCTCTAAAGAGAAACTGTGAAAGTAAATGGAAGGAAAATCCATTTCTACTCTGTTGTTTGAATGGAGTGGTATCCTTTACAGGTTAAGTCAGTATTTAATAGTATATTTCATTTATTCTTCTTATCCTTGTATAGTTCATACATTAACCTTACATATTTCTGTCCTCTGCAATGCTGCTGGACTTCTTCCATAGTGACAAATCTCCAGGTCTTCTGGTTTATCTTTGGTTTTAATCCCATGACAACATAAGATTAAAGAGAAAATGGTAACTTCAAAAGATGTAAACCAAAAAAATTCTAATTGTATCCTAAGATTGTTACACAGGACAATGATATTGAGGTTCATTGGGATCTCCTGGAACTCCCATCACCATACATATCTGAACCGTCTAAGTTTCCCTATTAAACATAGTAACTAGGGAAACATTTGGTTGTAAAATTAAACTGTAAAACTACCTAAACATTTACATGTGACCAGACTGCCTCTTTCATGGCTCCTTAAAACTTTGAGACGCTACAGAGAATGCTCCCTCCTCAAAGCAGAAGCCACTTTTAAAGCCCTAATATTTCTTTAAATTGCTATTACAGACATTTAGCCGAGATTTGACATTTGTGGCAACAATGAAAATTCGGTAAAAAGCAAAGTAAAATACAATTTCTGCAAGTTAAAGTGCAGTAGTTTCATAATTCATTCAACTACTGGATGGTAATTTAGACTGAGAACTCAGATAGCTACCAAAAGCCTGTGTTAAATGTTTGGCTTGTCTGTAGTGAAATCAGGTAGAGGGCTGGGCACGTCATTGTTAGACCCAGCAGAAATAAAACTGGTGATGAACTTGTGAATGACCTAGAATTTTCCTCTGTTTAAACCTCTTTCTTTCTCATTTTGTCTCCCCTGACTCTTGATACAAGAAAGCATTAAGGCAGAACTAAAATGACACACTGGTCCCACAGCAGAAGGTTACATCCCTGTTCTTGCAGCTCTCCCTCACGGGAGTATTTCCATTGAAGCCGCACTATTCCCAAATGGCAATTTAATTCATGGTTTTGAAGGACATAAAAGACTATTATCCTTTAGTTTGACCCGTTACACAGCCACAGAATTACAATCAGTAATTATTTTTGAAACACTTCTAGTGTCCGTTTTGGCATTTGTCCTCTTGTGGGTGTCTGTGCCGTTGGCTGCAGACAGACTCTGCAAGCCCCCCCCGACTCTGTACAAGCCCTGGTCTGTGCTAATAAACTCAGCCAAGTAGCTGAATATATTATCTGAGGCTTGTTACCACACTGATGTAGTTAAATGGCTGCTGATTGCATTTTGTTAGCTGAGAATTTGGGCGGGGTGATGAGTAACTGCTTGCAATTGAGCTTATAAGAACGCCATCAGCCCTTAATTTCATAAACAAGCACAATGTTTTCACAATTTAGGTCTTAAACTATCCCACATAATATGAAATAAATCCAGACAGCTCAGTATGCAAAATCTGACAGGCTATCAGCCCTAAACCTTCTTTCCTTTAGACACGTTTGAGTTATACATGACATGCTCAAATGAGTGTAATTAGACAAGTTCTGTAAATGACCATGAAACTTTATAAAATTTATTTCCATATATATATATATGTCGAAATACAAACTTTCTACAGACTTACCAATGCTTTGCTCAGACCCAGGCAGGTTAGGAAGCTGTTGAAAAGGCCAGAAAATGTTAACAAAGCTAGTAAGTCAAGATGATGCTGTCCTCTGGAAAGAGAAGTTTGTGTGGGTTTGGGGATTTTTTTTTGGAAAGTGGGGCAGTGGGTTTTTTCTGGAATCCAAGGTGAATAGGAAACATAAACCATACTTTTACAATAACATGTACATAGCCTCGATATTAATGATGATCATTGAACATATTCAGTGAAATTTTGTGTTTATTGAAGGCAGTGGCAGAACTTAAACTCTTGTATTTTCTTCAAAGTTGAACTGCAAGAGAAGTTGAGATCACTTAAAGTAAAGCTTAATCTTCACAGGTACATTTCAACAAAGATTTTAATGCTCTCTCTCTGTGAATAAATCATCAGTACTAACGTCAGGCATTTCCAATTAATCAAGAGAGTGTGGTACTAATTTACTTTATTTCATTTATGAGAAAATACGATCCTGTACTTAATAATCTGCTGGTTTAATTCACCCTGTAAAACAGGCACAATTTTTCAGAGGACAACTTCCAAACATCTGTTCCGTGTTAGAAAATATTTACAGGTCTGGGCAAGCTATAGCAGAAACCCAGAAATCTTTCTGAAATTATCTGAGGTTCACTGTACCTCAGTGTGCATTGCCTACACAGCCTATATTGCTGTACAGTCAGTATTGCAGCTGTCAGCATTGCTGCATAAAATACCATTTACACTGCTCACTGTGGTTTTTCAGGATCTCACTGCTTTCTCTAGAGGTTGAGGATGTTCTCTGTTGTACGTGATCTCTGTCCCTCTTCCCAGCTGGAGCAGTCAGATCTTTGCTGTGGTGTTGGCTTTTGCAACTGAGGTTTTTGTGTCAGTTGTAAGAAAATTATTTTTTTTTTTTTTTTTTTTTCCCTAGCTTCACCTGCAATGCAGTTTTCCCTCCCATAGCACTAATGCCAAATGAAAAGTTAAACACCTCCCTGTTGGGGCATGGTGGGTATTATTAACCTTCCCACATTCACAGACCACAGAGTTCAGCATTCACTGTGTGTTAATATGCAGCTGACTTCCCACGGTGGCACTTAAGAAGAAATCATCCAGAGGAAACTTTCCTGCACTGGTCCTCCAGCCTCTGGTATGAGATGAGGTTGTGGAAGCAGCAGAGGAGGACTCAGAAAACCACACATCCTTGGGAAGCATTTCTTTGCTACTGAAATCCCACTCTATGGTGCTACTTAGCACCCTACATGAGGTTTTGAGACAAGTACCTGAAGGAGTGTTTCTGCCTGAGGATCTTTCAACATTTATTCTAAAGGTTTCTCGCAGAGAAAAATGGGGAATGTGCGAGTAATTCTTTTCTATGTATGTCTGTGTAATAGCTTTTGCATTGGCCATGAAGGAAGATAACAGACCCTGAGGCCTATGTACTATTTTGACACAACCTGTTCAACATATTTAAACTATCTCCTACTGAAAAAAATCTTCCTTTGTGTCTTTGTCATGTTTTCTGGAAGAGAGAAAGGCTGTGAAGCTTTTCAGAGTAATTCAAGTAATTAATGTAAGATAATGTGGTTTTGTATGGTAGTTAGTATGTATTATGTGATGCTACCATCAGATTCATATCTAATAATAGCTGTTCTTTCCAAGCCTATAAGTACAGGGTACTGCAATTATCATACTAATAGGTAGTTTATGAACTGTGTGTATTTTAATGTGAACTATTCAAATTACACCCTTGTTATTTTTGATAGGATAACTGCAAAGACCTAATTGTCTAGGAGCTGAAAAATACGGATCAAAAATCTAGAAAAATGTTATTACATATGCTGGGATATATACAAAGAATACATTCTAGCACATCAATAACCAAGGCAGGAATGGTAGAAAATCTTATCTATTAGTGTATTTCCTCTCTTAGATTGTTTCCCTCAGATTGCTCTTACAGTGTCCTTCAGTTTACTTAAATTTATATTTATTAAAGTATAATTCTGAGGTACTTCTTCATAAAACTAGTCTTACCAAAGGCTAATAATTGTATAGAAAATTGAAGTAAAATGAGCAAAATTTGCTCTAAGGATGTAAGTTTTAAAACTTTTTCTTTATTGTGAAATCAACTTGTCTACTTGGTAATTGTCGCTTTAGTCAAAGTTGGCTATGTTCCCCTATTTCCCTGTCTCTTGACACTACCCGGCAATCCTGAAGCTTTGTTTGAAGAAAATTTTATCCAAACATGACTTTAAGAGTTACCTCTCGTATTAAAGGGTTCTGCTGCTCTCCTTACTGTTTCATTTTTATGAAATCTCTGCTGTCCATGTCCTCGTAATTCGCTTTTCTAACTTGTCCTACATTACATGCTTTTTTCGAAACTGTCCTTAAACCTGCCACAAATATTACTGTAATTTTTTTTTTTATTGTAAGCAAAGATATTTTGTTTTGATTAGCCAGAAAGACTTAATTTCTATTTTTCTTCAAGAATATGAAAGAAATTACTAAACTCTTTCCAATGTATGAATAATATCTAATAATGTTTCTGTTCTTTGTAAACCAGAAGTTCTGCCTCATTTCTATCCAGTTCCTCTGATGTGAAAGGATTACAAGCTAAGGCTCCTGCACAACCAGAGCAACAAGTGTATTTGGAATTTTTCAGAGTCTGTCTTCCTCTCCCACCCAATTCACAATTTTTCAAACATTAAAAATAGTCCTAAAATGAAACCAGTATTAATGGTTCTTCTGCACCTCTATGAACTAAAAATATGTGAAAAACTCATTTACAGCTTTTTTTGAGCAAAGATATTAAAGTCTTTTAGTTGACATATTTTCAGCTTTTGTTAGATCATCCTCTGAGTGAGCATGTTAATACTTTTTAAAATTCAATCATTGTGAGCAAGAAAATTTAGGTACCTGAATTTAAAAAAGCAAGGGAAGGAAAGATGAGAAATAACACCATAAATGAAATATCTTAATACACATCTCAACTATATCAGTATTTACGAAACACTTGACTTATATTTGAGAGAAGAAAAAAAAACAAAAAAAAAAAAACAAACAAAGAAGAAAATATCTTACATGGATGTTTCGATACCTATTTTTCAAATGTTAGTATCAGAACTGGATTAAAATGATAGCAATTCTAGCAATCTGTTGGAAACTCTATGAAAACAAAAAAATTTGGAAATTTTAGGAAAATAAACATGTCTGGCTATGTTTAATGTGTTGGGCTACTAAAAACAAGAGTATAATATAGGTAGGTATCAGTACCTTGTAATTAATGTCTACAGGAATAAAGAAAAACTGCCAACAAAATGAGCTAACTGGGTGAATTTCTTTGCCAGCCTAATCTGTAACAGGCATGAAAGATGAAATGAAATTGTATGCTGAAAATGTTAGCAATGGATATTACTTGTTCCTAATATCACAGCTAATCCTAGCACAGTCATATTCAACAGGATTAATGTCTGGGAACCACTGTATTTGATTGTGTAAAGTCATGACACTGTTTAATAACTAGCCTGATGGTCAGGAGTTGTGACTTATATTTAGCATAATTTGGTTCTTTTTTCTTTTTTTCCCTGTAAGACTTCAGTTAGTATACGATGTTATTCTTAACTAGCAATTTCATCTCTGGGAGTGAGCAGGAGGTATTCCTTCGAATTGCCACCAGCAAGCAATGAACCATATCAGAGAGATGTGTCTTCATCATCCATTGTAATAAAACTGTTAATTTTGTTATGAGGTGGGGAAAAAGACAGTGGCATTCTGAAGCCCAGAGTTTTATTAGACTGATCATTTTACATTTGTTGGCTGATACTTTCTGACTGAATCCCTTTGAAGACAGTTTCTAGAAAGATTTTGTTCAGCTGAGTGTAACTGTAATGATGGTTTGAGGAATGGAAGGTGCAAAATACATTTGGCAACAGAAAAGGGGCAATACCTTAGAAATCAATCAACTTCTTAATTTATCCTCTCTTAATTGCTTAAAACTGTCTCCATAAGCATTCATAGAAAGAACCTGAGAAACAGTTTATAAACTTGTAAGACAGTTTCAGTTTTCCTCCCACTGAATTCCTTCTTCCAAATTGGTTTTGTTTTTGTTTTCCTAGCAAATAAATGAAAACACGAAGTACCTTCTACTTACCAGCTGAAATTGACAGGGTGCTATTTTACAGTATTTAATTTTTAAAAAAGTAATACAGTTTATATGGCATATGTAGGAATATGTAAATTTCTCCACCCATCATTCTTTTAAACATATTGTGCAGATTTCAAATGCATTTGGCATGAAAGAACAGTCTCAGAGGTATCAAGTGCTTACTTAGCTAATTAACATTTCCTGGGACAATTTTATGGCACAGTGTCACTAGAGGTTAGAGGCAGTAGCATGAAATAGCCCGTATTTGTGCTACTAAACATCAGTCAAACGAAGGGTCTACTCTGCTTGTGCTAATTTTGGGTCTTGGATGTTATTTTTTATATGTTAATAGGTTCAGGACAATAAGAAGCCCCGGGAACAGACAGAATTTTCAGTAGTTGGAGATATCTTTGGTACTTGTTTGGTTTTTTTGTTTGTTTGGGTTGGGTTGGGGTTTTTTTTGTTTGTTGTATTTTGTTTGTTTGTTTGTTTGTTTGTTTGTTTTGTGTTGTTTTTTGTGGGTTTTTTTACTGCTGCATCTCGTGGGAGTGCAACAGAGGAAAAAGGATGGAGCATAAACTGATGTGACCAGTCAGAAGACACGTGCAGTGGAAGAAGGCTCAGAGAAGGCAGGCAAAGGTGATGTGCTCATGAAGCTCAGAAGAGCTGTCAGAAAAGAAGCTGAACTTAATATGAAGGAGACCCGAGGGTGGATTGCATTTTAGATAAAAGGCTCTATCTTTTGAGTGGGTCAAGTGGTTGTGTAAATGTTTTTCCCTACAATAATCAGTGTATGGCATTACAATCCTAAACCAGCCAGACGTAGCACGTACGTGTGGCTCAGTCCAACACAGAGCATAAAAATCAAACAGCCAACAAGATGAACTTTGAAGACAGCGATGGGCTTGAGCTGACTTCAACAACCCTATTTCTTCCCAGTGACCGGGGACACCCAACATCATGATGGTGGCCATATAGAGACTGGTAAAGTGAATCACTTTTGTGTTGTGACCCAGGTGTATATTGCAATCGCTATACTTACTGTGCTTGTGCCGTGATCTCAGTGCACTGCTTATCACTCTGCTAAATCAAAATCCCCTAAAATGTCAAATTTGTCCATGTAAGTAAATTTGGCATTAAACATTAAACCTTCCTCATGCAGAATATCTAAAAGAACCTGCTCAGAGAACATTGGACTCACAACCAGAAGGGATAATAAGAGGTGCTTTTAATGCAAAAATTAATATCTGAATGATCTGAATAACAAAAAGAGGTCAATTCATATAAAAATACAGATAAGAAAAGATAATTTATCAATCTTAATTTCCTTATTATGTTTACTTTATTGTAATTGTATTTGTCTTGGATTCAGATTTGTTTTATAACTATGGATAGGTGAACAGGGAGATTTCAGAATGAAAAAGCTGTTTTTATTAATTAAGAAAGATGTGTAAAGGTAGGTATTCCCCAGGCACATACCTCATTAACCTATGCACCATCCCATTAACCTAAACTCATGAGACAGTGAACAACCAACAGTATTTTGTCTTTGGGCAATAAACAACTTAAATAGATGGATGTTTATATTTTACTGTAATTTTCCAGATGGGTATCCTGTGTTATCATAAATATTGAAGAAAAGGAAGCACAAAAAATGATTTCAGTGAAAACATGTTTTCAACTGTTTCTTTTTTTTTTGTTAATCTTGTTCTTTTGTATAGTGAGAGAATTGAGTCACTGACTATGAGCAATTTTATATACATAAATATCAGCTGAATTACCTCTTTCCACTCTTTTCACTCTTTCCATTCAGAATATCCACCCAGTAAGCTCCCCAGGTCAAAGTATGGATGTATGATTTGTACATACATAAGTAGAGGCCCCAGGGTGAAAAATCAGACCATTATTGGCATTTTCTTTGTCTCTTTGGTAGCCAATTATGCTGGGATTGTACATGACACTCTTTGTAGACCTACTTAGCACAAATTCATGATATAAATTTTAATGTCTATAGTAACAACTGCAAAGAGAGAGAATATGCAACAAGGACCCAGGTTATAAACAACCTTATAGATGAGAAAATCAACAACTTGAATTTCAGCAATATTCAAATGGCAAGGAATTGCAGCCCATAAAAAATTAATTAAGTACCTTATTGTCTTACATGACTGAACATAGCAGTCATTTAGCAAATGTGATACTGCCAGGATATAAGGACAATTATTATGCCAGTTCTCTGTTACCAAGAGCTCCTGAATAACCTTAAAATGCATAAAAATAATATTAATAATAACAACATATTTTATATCACATTTTGAATTTTAGAGCTATATGGTATTCTTTCAATTACAGAGTTGTATTTCAGGTTAGGATGTGCACACAGACTCCTGGCATTTCATCCCTTTTCCATCTCCTCTGCTGGGACAGATTAATTTTAATGGCCAGCCCAACAGTAGGACCAGACAAGGAGAGACTCCTGTGTCACCTGGTGGAAAAACAACAACGGGGATCATCTGTGGAGAGGAGGGGGAACTGAAGGAACTACATAACGTGTGATTCACAAAGAAGGTTTGACAAATTCCTAGCTCTCTTCATATGATAGCTGGAGAGGGGAGACAAACATGTTGTGAGCACACAACTCTCCATCTTGCGTCTCACTACACCACCACGTTTAAAACAGAATGAAAATGCTGCTCTAGATGTGGTGACAGCAGATACCTTAGAATATCTGAATTTTTATGTTATTTATAATAACATAATTTTTATGTTGTTATTAAACATATTTAGAAACGAACAATGGTCACCTACAGATCTGGAATAATAACTGATTTTTTCTTTAGTAATTACTCAATAATTCTCATTTCAAATAAAGAAAATACTTATAAATGATATACCGGAACAGACTAAGTACTTAATCTTTGTTTTATCTGTGAATAGGGTGGGATTTTTTGCCATCATTTAAGCCTGCAGTTGTTAAAAACATGCACAATTTTAAGCAAAATACCTTTTACTGAATTTCTACTTAACCTGGTGTTCAGTATTCCTAGCCAATTGTTCTGTGAATCTGCAGTATTGCTGATCTTTCTACTTTCATCTGTTCAGTAAGAAAAAATATTCAAGGAATATTCAGGAAAATAACTTAGCTAAATTCACTGATATCTACGCATAGTAGCTAAAGGAAGACAG
>JAOQGH010000019.1:75283919-75344471 GCA_025769975.1 Gallinago jamesoni
GGGTGTCCCTGTGACTGCAGGGGGGTCGGACTAGATGGCCTTTGGAGGTCCCTTCCGGCCCAGATGATTCTATGATTATATGATTCTATGATTCTATGATTCTATGATAATGTAGCTTTGTGAAACAGAAGTCATAAGATACTGAAAAAAGTAGTCTTTTTAACTTAACATTTCACCTAATAAATTCAGGTGTGGGTATTCTTCTTTTCTATGCATCATATTAGAGATAGTAAATGAGAGTTCTGTCACATTAAAGGGCTCTGCATATAAGTAATGAAGCATAATGTGAGTTTTTTTCAAAAAGAAATCTCATTCTTCAACTCTTCAATTTATGCAGCAGAATGAGCTAGCAAGATACGCAGTCCATAAAAACAGAAACACCTTAATACTGTTTTCTCACTGCAACATCAAGCTACATTTCCATATTCACTGTTGGTATTTGAAACTCATTACTGCAATAAAAAGTCAGACTACTTTTTATAATTGCAAAATTTTCAGGTGCTACACGTAAAATACTAAATAAACTAGTTTATTGTCTGTATAAAAATATGAGGGTAGTCCCATGTCTATCTAGTTTGAGGGTTGCCTACAAGAGAAAAGTTTTCCCAACATATAATCTTTGATTTTTCTCTAGACTTACTGCAAGGCATTCAGTATATAATATATTTCCAGTTAATCTTATGAAATTTAAGGAAACTAACCTTGTGGGACAACTGCAGGTGGAATTAGGGTCATCATTTGAATTGATGCATATCTTTAATTACCAGCTAATAAAATATTGATCCTTACATAGAAGAAATCAGACAAGATTATTCTACTTCAAAAGGGTTTAGAGGCATCAAAATTTGTCTCCCATCAGAAATTGGAAAATTTTCAAGATTCCCCAAATGAAAGAAGTGAAACCTGATGGCTGTAGAAGCAGTTAAGCTGCTGATCTCCTTTGGAAGCTGCAGGGTCCTTTCAGGACTTTCTTCAACACCTGGTGTTGCAGCAGAATCCACAGCTTTGTGTGAGGTGTCTCTTCTAACTCATTTGGGTAGAAGGAGTCAAAGGATCAGTGTATCAACTAAGGACTCGTCCATACTAGTAATCTAAAAATTCTGAGCACAAGGGAAGGGGTTTTGATCATGTGGGTATCAAAAAACAAGCACATTCCTCCTTTTGAATACTGTGCTAATTTCTCATCCCTTTTAAAATGGCAGGTTAAGAGGGCAAATGCTGACAAGGGCACTCCATCAGTTCACCCACGCAGACAAAAACACACTGCTGGAAAACACTAGACAGTACCTGAATGTTGCCTAAAAAAAATGGTCTGAGCCAAATGTAAAGTCTTTTCAAGGTGGCTTAAATGTTGTTCTCAAGAGATTACAATTATCAAAGTATTATACTCAGCACAGAAGAAAATAGGCTTTCAGGAAGGACCTAGCAAGTTGTCACCTTGAGGAAGTTCAGCTCAAGCTTTCTGATTAATATATCTGTAATGCAGCCAATGCACAGGCCTTTGATAAATCTGATTATTACTGTATCAAATAAATGACTCATTTATCAGCCTTTATGTAGCTTGGCTGTGTTCACATGCATGCCCATGGAAGATAATCACACAGAGCCTGCAACAAAACAAATTGGTTTGTTCTAGCTGGTGTAGTAATTAGGAGAAACTGGGGGGAGGGAGATCAAAGGTTCACAGTGTAAGAAGTAGTGAGTACTCCACAAAGGAAAAATAAAAAGAAAACTGTCCTAGCTGAAGAGCATTGTTCATGTTAAATGCTCACAATAAAGGAAAAATTCATTTCTTGACAGACACTCAGAAAAAGCTAGAATACATATAAAAGTGTGACTAATCTACAGGCTTATTGCCAAAAGTAGAAGTAAACATTTGCAATATTAAGACAGGTTTTTATAGGCATTTTGTACTGATGTTCATCATGTAACAAATCTCCCTGAGGAAGACTGCGGTATTAGCTGACATTTGAGTATTTCTGTATAAAGAAAAACCATAATATGGTTTTCTAATTGCTTTACCACTCATACATTATGTTTCCACACTAGTTTCTGGTCTTTTTTATCTATACACTGTAAATAACTAAGCACAGTAAAAGAAAAATGAAGTATGAAACTTCAACAAAAAGAAAATGAGAAATGAAAGACCTGCAGGACACAGCAGCAAAATCAAACAGAATGATAAGTAACTGGGGACTGGGTGTCAGCAGTCACCCTCTTCGAGTTCCAGTTAAAACCTCTTCCCATGCCTTGGTTGAGGTTGATACTCCATTTTCACCATCTACCACCACTTTTTGAAGTTTTGATTGTATTAAGCCATTTCCTTTTCCAGGAGATTTCTGAAAGTCCATGAGACATTCATCCAGAATCTGCTTTTGCAGTATCCAGTCTGCATTCTTTGTGATTTTTCACTCTAATTGAATATCTTACCAGATTGCGTTCATTCAACCAGATGGCTCAAATTCTTCTACCAGTAACGCCTTCACTTTGTTATTTATTACTGCACATCTGCAAAGGTTACCAGCAAAAATGGAGCTGTGTTCATATATGTGCCAGCTTTTGTGTGCTCCTACAAGGTGGAGAAACTAACTCTTGCCCAGAAAAGCAGAAGTGGCAAATCGCATATCGTTTTGCTTCTCCAATACAGACACTCATTCTTTTTTCCTTCCCCATGACTTAACTCAGATCATCATACTAACTACTGGCTTTCTTCTTAACATTTTTTTTAAAAAATGTCTTATTATCATCCTCCTCATACTCACTATTGATATATCATTGATTCCTTCTACTGATTTTTGTGATTGAGATACGTTGCCATCCAATAACCACTTTTTACATGCTTATTTTTCGGTAGTTAGCAGTTGACAGCTGGTCTATTCATCTGTCTCTAATAAAAAGATGGAGATGAACAGAGCCTTAACTGACGTAATGTAATGATGGGATGCAATTCAAAGATCCAGACTAAACATCCCTAGTTTATCCATCCCATCCTCTGACCCAAAGCAAATAACTCCTAGTGAAACTGTCAGTGAATTTCCCACCCTGGAGTAGCCACTTTTCTCCTCCATAAAACCGCCAATGGCCCCCAAATTCAGGTCTTGGGCAGATTCATCTCCCTGGAGGGGCATGACTTCACCCAGCCCAGAAGTTATTACAGCTATAGTTGTAGAGGAATCCACAGCTGAAGTGCTCAGTTCCTTTGTGTTAATGTCAGCAATAACAAAAGTGCCTTCCCAGCGTAATCCTCTTTGGTTGATCCATTAGAAGTGTATGACTGTATAGGACTTTTGACTTCTTTTGAGAAATACTCTGCAGAGATTCTCCTTCTCCAGCTTTTGTCAAGTCCCCATTTCCTGCTGCCTCACAGTGTCGCCTGGACAAGGGAACCATCCACATCTGACATACCTGATGTTCTCCTTGGATCCTTTCTCTGTCCAGTGGAAAGATTAATTACTATCATGAATTAATGCACTGTTTCTCCCCATAAAAACTCAAATCCTGTGTCTCAAATCCTGTACATAATGAATGGCCAGCACCTGCAGAGTAAACCCTGGTCAGTCCTGGGATGGTGGCTACTTGTGCAGAAAGCCTGTAACGTGCAGTGGTGATGGGCTGCAGCAGTCCCTGCCTGCCACAGCTGGCTTTTTTCCCAGACAAAAAGACTACTCCTCACCTTTCTTTTAGCTGGAGGTTCTCAAGTCTGAGAGGCTACAGGTAAGGAATATCTTTTTTGGTTGTAACATTGAGGTGGCAGCTCTTTGCTTTTGGGCACTTTTACAGGGTAAAGAAGAGATACAGCACCCCAAGGTGAGTTAGCACTGTGTTATAACAAAGAAGTCTTATGCCGCTCCTCTGATCACTCTCCTTCTGTTTCGGTTTCTCCTGCCATCTGTTGACTGTATATTTCTGAAATGTGTTCCTCGCTTTCCGAACTTGAAGAGAGAGGAGTAAAGACATGAGAGATCCCAGAAATTATCCCCAAATGGAAAAGCAAACCGTCCGTCAGACTGGCAGAAAAGCTTGCAAACCAAACGGGAAGTCTAACCTGTTCCTTAAAGAGGGACAAACAATACAGAAGAAATGTTTGTTTAGATGCTGTGCTGGTACCTTCCCTTATGGCAAGAGGAAGTTTAAAATGCAGCACATCACAAGTCACTGCAGCAAACGAAAAGCACACATCAAGTTGCACCGAGAAACTCCTGAGTGTGTCAGCCGTGCGCCTTCTGATGGGCATCTATTATGCATGACTCAAAGGCAGTGAGATATCACGGTACCAACACAGGCAAGCAGGTACAAACCACTAAGTTTATACGATGAATAAATAATGTGACTTGACTTGAAACTTGGGAAATCTAACAGCCAATAACCAACGTGGCAGAGCTGGCAAGCAAAAGATTCAAAGCAGCTTGGTTTTTTTTAAATACAATTATGTAGAAATAATTGTTTGTCTGAGTTTTCCTCTCATTGACCTACACGTTTCTGGAAATCATAGTGTGGTTAAATATTTAACTTTACAGCCACTCTAGCAGTGTTGGGAAATGAAGTCAAATTACAAGCATTGGCAGGTATTTCATCCATTCATGGGGCTTATAATGGGAAATGTTCCTGCATTAATTGCATATGCATGAATACCAAACAGCAGTCGGCCCCATGCACACTAGCTGTTCTCTATGCTTGTTGCCAACATTAAGTAAATAACATATCTGTAGGATAAAATCTCTTTTAGGCAATACTTGTCACCAACTGTGTATTTGCAGGTTCCCCAAACCCTCTGCACTAATAGCAATACACAGCATGTTGTTAATTATGGAAAAATAAAGATATAAAAGTTACTCTGGTCAGCTTGATTTGGTATTTCGCTATTTCTTTTTCTAAACTACTCTTAAAGTAATCAAGGACTTCTGTTCCAAACTCTTTGGAAGACCAGATAAGCCAGCATTTCTTTCTTTTTTTTTTTTTTTTTTTTTTTTCCCTGCAGCGTGCTGTCTCTTTTTAAACCTCTCCCCAAAAAAGAAAAAAACACAAGTTCCAGGTAACTCACTGCTTCCAGACCGTCTTGCCTTTCCCCTTTAGGTTAGCATAGTAAATATTTCTTCTTTTGCTTATTTCTTTTGGGGTTTTTTGCTTGGTTGTTTTGGTTTTTTTCAGAAAGGCATTATAGGACAAGACAATAAATACTAACCTTTGAAGTGAGTTCAGTAAGTGTTTCAGCAATAAAACGAGTATATTTTTCTTCACTTCTCTGCAATATATGCACTATTTGGGGTTTGTTGTTTCTGTGCAGGCTCAAAGTGTTCAGCAGTTTTATCAACTTTATCAATAATTGCCCACAGTATCCTGCAACGTTGTGACTTTTTTTCATTGCCTTCTTACACAGTGTAAACATAGAAGTTTTGTAAACTATGTGTAAACATGGTGTTAGGTGGATAGAATTAAGTAGCAAAATAATCACTCTGTAAATGTGGGGTAGTTTTCAGCTGCCAGCTTGACCATCTTAAGACTGGCTCAATTTGTATTTATTTATCTATCGATCAATTTATTTATTTATTTATTTTTATGTCAGAGTTTCACTGAGGTCTGTAACTACTCCCTTTTCAACAGTATCAACAACTCTGGAAAATTGACATGCTCTCCAATGTGACCTGAATGATAAAATTACTATCTTATCTTATGATCTGGTGAAATTTGCAACAATCTGTAATTTTTGGAGTGGGGTGTAGGTTTCAGGACAGTTTAGTTAAGTCAGAGTGGATATGCAGTGGGTTTAAAACTGGCAGTAGTTAGCATTGGGTAACATACCCATTTTGTTTAAAAGCACAGATTTAACTTTCATGTTAATACTTGCTGTTTCTCATGCGGTGTAGAAATTTCGGTAGGAAAAATGACATGGTAGGAAACAATGATTTCACAGGTTAAATTTCACTTAGGTATCAGTACACAGTTTCTTTTTCCTCTTCTCACTTTTTTTTTCCAAAGAAAATTACTTTTTAATTATATTTTATTAATTTAGTTCTAAAGAGAAAAAAAAACCAAACACCAAACAATCAGTTTCTGCACAGGTTTAGCTATGCTCTATAATTCAAAAATACATGTTTAGAAAAGAAATTATTATTTTTTTCCCTCTTATATTAAAGTTATAAAGACATAGCTCTTTGATCTTCAAAGTGTCTCACTTCAAAATAACTCTGAAAATTATATCTTTTGTTCTGCTAGAATTCACTTCCATGTGATTATTTTTTTTCACTGGAACTGTTTGTAGGTCCCTGACACTGAACTGCGTGTGATGCATTGCAAAACTGATTTTACATATTCTTTATATTTCATCACTTTCTATCTTGTGCTAATGAATGGGTTCCAAGAGATTCTAAGTAATTAAGGAGTGTAAGTGCACGTTCAAAGGTGACAAAGGTTCAGAGCTGTTTATTAAGGGATAAATCCAAAAAAGAACTAAGGAAGGCACAGAATGAAGTGTTTAAATAAAAGCACAAAAGGTCACTGATCTCCTAAAGACTTTTTTTTTCAGCTGTGACTTTACTGTTGTCTGTTTCTGGTGATGGGCTAGTATGGGACTACCTTTAGTCTTCATGATAGAGACAAAGACCTCATGGCAGACTGGTATGGTTTTAAAGGGCATTTTTGATAGATTGATCTCAGTCTCACAAGAAGACTGAGGTATGTGGACTTCACTGGCTAGCAAAATGCCATTCCTGTTTTCTCTTTAAAAAGCTTAAAGAAAATTGGGTCCTAGTAGTTAAGAAGAAGTGGGTTCAGTCTTCAGCCTCTGCTCTACTGGAGCCTTGGGCAGCAGCACAGGACTTTTCTGTTAGAAGCGGTCCAAAAAGTGGCATGATTAAATGGCGAGAGGAATTCAGCTATACATATGTCTTGCTCCTTACCTAGTTTGTACTACCAGCAAGCTTTTTTATTTCTCTCTCACTCTTTTGCCTTTGGGCTCAATGAAACCTCAGCTCTCAACTTGCTGAGTTTTTTATAGGTAACTTAAAAACTGGTTTCAAGCCACAACCCCTCTAAGGTTGTAATTATGGCAGGATCATCAACAGGTAGCATTATGATTTAACAGCCCAGATCCACCTGCTTTTCACCAGAGCTGAGATCCTCACTGGTGTTATCATGGAGGCATGCCAAGTGAGAATAAGCAGAAAAGAAAGAGCAGAAAATGTGCTGTGAATTTACATACCACTGAAGTTACTACTACTCATTCAAGTTGCTTTTAGAAAAGTAAACTGAATTCTGATATCATCTCTAAACATCTATATAACATCTTGGTATCTATATTCTTTCTTTACTAGAATGTATTGATTCTGTAACTGTATTGTCCCTATATCGAGATTTTTCTGAGACAACTTTTTAGTTTCTTAATCAGACAGAATCAATATTAGTTCCAGCACATTCAAAAAGAGCTTATCTTTGACATTTTCTGAAAAAGGCTGTCATTATAATAACATACATTAATCAAAGGGTGATAATAAGATTCTGGACAAGTGTTTTCGAAATAATTTATCTACTTAAACGGACTCCAATTGTGAAAATATCTGTACATCTTAGTGAAGTTTTTATTATATAGACATGAAAAGGAGTATCTGTTCGAAGAAATAATTTCAAAAGATTTATGCCAAAGAAAAACTATCCACAGAATGAACTGGAAGAGGAGAGCACTGAGTGACACAGAGTTTATGAACATTTTCATATTTTTCTATAAATAGACAGCACTGATTTCAGAGCTATCTTCTGCACCCTGTTGATAGCCTAGCCAGGTAGTCCCACTGTAGTCCTTGAAGAAAATGATGCTGACCTTCCAAGAAAGAGAGGAGAAATTCCCAATAAAAGTTTTCTCAAATACTTAAAGATCTCAAAAAGTGGTACAAACTCAAATGACCCCAATATAAAATTGTTCCCCACCCTCAGGTGAAATAAAACTGAGTAGTATTGCCTTGGAGCACAGACTGTGCAAGAAGTTTGTGCAAAGGCAAAAACATTTTGCAGACACCTTCTTGCAATGGCTTGTTTTCATCACTTCAGTAAATTAGTCTTGACTATGGTGGAATGAGAGGTGTCTTAATCCTAATAGCTTCTTCCCTCGTAAGTAAAGATAAAATTGATTCCAATTTCTTAGAGAAAATCACAACTTCTTCCATTAAGTAGATGGTTTTTTTATACCTGATTATGTCCAAACAGGATGTCTATATAGATACATTTCCAGGTTAATAATTAGGTACCAGTCTATTTCCCAAGAATAACAAAAGTGTCTGTCCATTCAATCACTCCGTTATTAAAAGGTGGGGTTTTTTTAAGAAAGAAGACTGGGTAAAAATCGGTTAGATCATTGTACACGAAACCCAACCACAACTACCAAGAGCTCCCAGGCCTTAGAAGGTACAAATAAGAGGATCAATCCTTTTATACTTCTTTTATTTATATCAGCATGATATACATTAGTTCTACATATGCAAAGGACTTTGAAATAGTTGAAAACGAAAACAAGTTTGTTTCACATTTGGAGGAAAAAATAAGCAGACACTTAGGATCATCATATGCATACTGGAGGTTTCCTTGTACTATCATCTAAATGTTTCTGTGGCATCCTGACATTGGAATACACAGCATAAATGACTTAAATATCATCAGTTGTTTGAGGATTCACTTTGTTCCTGATGTTGCTCCTTGTAAACTTGTAGCATCCAGCTGCATGCAGGAAATGTTTAGACAGATGTGATTTCTGTCAAGATATTCTCATTTTAGCTGTTTTTAAATGTAATGCAAACCATAGCAGTGACTCCTAGAGGATGGGCCTTTTCTTTTGAGAAACATTTCCCTCAAAGCAATATTAGACTTAATGTTACTAGTGAGCAATCCCAACTCTGAGCAATGAGTAGTTAAATACCTGTCAATATTTCTGTATCTATACTAAAGTTATATTTACTGTAGTTGCCAAACAGTGAAGGCCACATAAGCCAATTTTAAACATCAACACTTGAATATTTACCATGGCTTCAAAAAAAAAAAAACAACAACCAAAACCAAACCAAACCAAAAAACCACAAACTAATTACGATTTGAAATCACTAAAATCAGAGACATACCTAGGAATATCTTGAGCCTTTCTTGTGTAGCTTCGAATACAAAAATAATTATTGGAAAGTTGGAGCTTCATTCTCTTCCTGCATGAAAATCACTCTATGTAAACATCATGATTTTTCTACAGTATCAGTGAATTATCACTGTAATGAAATCTGTTCTAGAAATGAATAGGGATTTTAAGCAAATGAACATTGTGAGGCAGTCTCCAGCTGGGCAGGTTCACAGTTGGGCTATGACACAGAAAGCTGCCAACTTGCCCTTTGCATTACCAAGTGTGCCTTCTTGCAGAGAGTTCTTACCTTTGGCAAGAACTTCCAGGGCTTATCTTGCTACCTTCTCCCACAGGTTAGGCAGGACTGCTCAGAGGAATCATACATATCTGGTGGGCTTTGGAGGTGGAAAAACATTTTTTTCATGAAGCTGTCTCCAAAATGGCAGAGGCTGTTGCTAATCTAGTCACTCATTCTCATGGATTGTACCATACTTCTCTGCCTCCGCAGTCGTGTTTTCTCTATTTGCTCTATTTAATTGTGGGTTGTTTCAGGGGATTTTCTTTATTTTGATTTTTATTTTTTTTCCATGGATTTCCTGCTGCACGCTTTTGTTATCTTCCATCCCAAACCCTTCAAAACAAGATAGAGATGTCTGACTTAACCTTGCAACACTTCGAACTGGCTCCTTCACTTTTATCTTTCATTTCTCTCAATTAGCTTAATACACGAGCAGGTCCAGGAATAGAAGGGAAAAGTAAGAGCACTACAAAAAGACCCAAGCCAACATAATCCTTCCACTTATCCTGCTTATGCCGCTCCCCTTGATTCTTACCTCTTGATCACTCAATCAACTACTCACCTCTCTGGCCTTGTAGCCAGAAAATATGTCATTGCCATTGCTTGCAAGAAGCCATGAACTTTGCTTTGAGGAAACCAGGGACTATAGCTGGGTATATCTTATTTGGCTACACAAGTAATTGTCCAATTCTTACTACTATGTTTAGTCTGAACATCTGGAAGACTTGTTGAAGATCAAGTGCACAACGTGGAGGAGTATAGGCATGGGATGACAGCAGAGGACTTGAAGATCATACTGAAGGTCCCAAGGATACAAAAAGCCCATCAGTAACCAGCAGAGCAATGTAACCATGAGAGCCGGGCAAACTAGGAGTAGCAGAGAGGATGCAGAATACTTACTCAATGCATAGAAACACACAACTCACTTTATATAGAAAGCTGGATATAATATGGAACCGCAAACCTGTGATAAAAGAGAAATGTGTAGACCATGCTGGAAAACACACCAAAATACCTCTGGAAGGGTGCTGATGACTCCTCATATACCCGCAGCAGGCAGAGGTCATCTACTACAGGTCCCAGAGGTAAGTATAGCACCAGAAGAGAAGGGATAGGTACTGGAAGGTCTCTGCATGTATCATTTCAACTGTGTCTCGTCCGAGTTACAGAAGTGTTAGTGTCATTTTGACCAGACTAATAATGGATTATCCTGTTAAGGATCCAGTTAGACTAATAATAAAGTATTGGCTTTGCATGCTCAATGTTGTGTTTGCCCATAAAATAGAGTTTGAATGTAACAAGCTGGTGGCAATTCAAGCTGTCTGTTTTGTTACTTGGATGCTACAAATCCGTAACACCTCTGGAAGGTGCCTTTGACAATCAGGCTGTGAATAGGTTTATTGATGTGAAAAGGACTGTATTTAATTGCAGCTCGCCATAGGATCAGATGATGGCAGCTAGTTCTCAGAGTGGGAAAGACTTTTAGACAGTTAATCATCCGAATGTTATTTCTTTGCACTATCAAGTAGCTGTTTCTTTGGTTTTGTGTTGAAAACCACTTTTTTTTTTTTTTGGTCCTCTCCTGGAAAGACAAATTTAATAAGAAGATAAACTGCATAGCTTTCAAAAATGCTAAACATCTGACAGAGAAAAAGTTTTACTCTTAATTGTAAGGATAATAAATGTCTATTTATATTTTACAGAAATCAAGAGGACATAACTATAAAACAGTTCTTATATTGGTAGTGTAATTAATATTCTAGCCCTTGCAAATTAAGTCTGATTACATATTGCTTGCATATCAGTGTCATTATTTTTGCCTTTCTAGCTAGCACAGGGAAATGTGATTAAAAAAAACCCAGCAATTTGTTTTGTCACAGGTTTAATCTTCACTGAAGAATCTCATGCATCTCTGATAATTATTTATTTTCATCATCGGTTTGTGGGTCAAACTCTTCCAAGTGGGGCCCTACCTGTAAAGCAATTTTACCTTCTAAAACGAGTCATGCCACTGGAGAGTCTGATCATCTGCAAATTGAGACAGAGAATGGTCAATGGCAGCAGGAAAAGATCTTCATTGGTCTTTTATTAGCAACAACAGAGCAGAATAATTGTTATTTCAAAGGAAAGTGATCTAGTAAGTCATCATATTGGTGGAAGAGAGGCAGTATAATCCACTCATAGTATTATCAGATTATCTTTCCACTGTTTTGCAAGGAACTTGTTGGAATATTTTGCTTCTATCCTTCTTTAGAAAAAAGATTAAGGGCATTCTAATTAGTTTTTCTGTGTCTGATCCCTTGAACTGAAGATGATCTTTACAATGAAAAGTGGTTTTGAAAAGTTTTCTTGTTAACATTTTTCCTTTTGAATTAGAAACAAACAAAAAAAAAAACAGAAAAAAAAAAAGCAAGTCAATGCTTCATGGAGAAGGACAGAGATTAAATTAGCTTTCTTCTAAAAAGAAAAAAATCATTGTTGAGAAGGAAGGTCTTGAGAGAAAACCAGAAAACCAAAAATGTGTGAATTGCTCAAGATTTTGCTATCAGATGCTTAAATCATAATTGCAATAAATGGATGCCTCCCACATACCCATATTTACCAGTTCCTTGAAGTCTAGAAAATTCTTCAGATCTTTTAGAATATCATTCTTTTCAGCTTCAAAATAGTCATATGAGCTATCATTTATTTGGAGATGAATACAATTTAATAATCCAAGAAATACGTTTTTACAAGACAAAGCCCAAATGTGATGTTTTCATCAGAAGACCAAAATATAAACATCACCCAAAATAAAAAAAAATAAAAAATAGATATTCAAAAGTTACGTGAATTCAAATATGATGGCACATAATGAACCAAAATCTTCAGATTAAAGAAAGATTAAAGTTTTGATAACATTAATGCATACTTATGAAAACATACAGATGTGCATGATAAAAAAACTTTAGTAGGTCACCGCTTTAATATTCTGTTGGTTTTGTGCTAAAACTGAAACTTTTCTTCTGAGAAAGAAGAAAAGCATTTATTTATCCTTTTCTAGCATAAATAAAACTTAAATATATAAGCTAACAAAAAACCTTAATATTTAACTATCGATTTGAAATGGAGTAGAATTAAATAATTACTAAAAATCACATCAAAATAGACAATGGTACCATATGATTCCTTTAACTTTTTTTTATTATTTTAGGAAAAATTTTAATAAATTCAAAACCTTTTTACAAAAGCTTTAATTTTTTCACAGATCAATAGGCTTATTGAGGTTTGTGTGAAGCAACTTTTCAATTCAACATGCTCTTGATGTGTACGTGATTGTGTGTTGTGCGGATGTATATCCCTATAGTCCAGAAAACTAAACCAGAAGAGGGACTTTGATTCTCTTTTAAAACCTCTGCTCCACAATGCTGAAATTGGTAACAACTTTGTTACTTACTGCAATTAGCAAAGAGTGAGCATTTAAAATGGCACTATTCCCTGTTTTGGTCAACGTGGTTGGCTTTTTTTGTAACCTTTTACAACTATACTGTTTTTCACTTTAACATTTCTACATCAAATAAATGAGATAGTGACCAGTGTGAACCTGACTGGACCTGTTCTTAGCACTTTCATCTTTCACTTCTATTGATTTCTGTCAGTTTGGGCACAACCATTGGTAGCCTGTTCTGAACACAGAACTGCTACTGTTGTGCTTACACAAACTAACTTTTCAACACTGCCTCTAGCTCTATGCCCAGTTTCAAGATGACACCTGAACAAGGTAATTTAGGGTTATTCATCTCTGGGCATGTATAAGTAAATTTTACTGTAAAGTTCTAAAACAATACTACCAAAAGAAAAAAAAATAGAAATACAAACAAACTTTCGACAAAGCACAGTTATGTTCCCTATAACTCCTGTGTTTTAACATGTTTTTTTCTCTTCTAATAAAAGTGATACTTATGTGTCTTCTGATAATTCTACACGGTTATGATTCAAAATTCCAGATCTCTGAATTTGACTTGCTTATTTTGAATGAACTAGGAAATTTTAAATACTTTTTTTTTTTTTTTAATATACTGCCAATCTTACCTTCCTACTCTATCAATCACAAGATAAATACAAAGTGTCATTCATCATAACTAATAAATTCCAAAAGTCATTGTAGTAAATGAAAGCTTATTTTATGACAGTGGACAGCATCTGTTCTGTGGTGATGATATTCATATTTTAGCTATAATAGTTTAGATAGAACACAAATATGTAATTAAAATTAACCTCTGTTTCTTTCACACAACATGCATAATTAACAAAAGCTGAACTTAAAACTCTCTCTTACTGTAATTGACTTTGATTATAAAACCTCAACTCCGAACAACATTTTTGTTTTTCATTAATATGCATATTTCTTGTTGCCTGTAGATTCCACATTGTTTGCTCCATATATTTTCACACTTGTCAGTATGAATATTCTCCCTGTACCCATTCTAATTAGAAAGGATGCTTGAGATACCTGATGATGAGTTAATGTCTCTATGGGGTTGAGTTCATTCTGTATTTCAAAACTGATTTCACGTGACTTAAATAGATATCCATATACCTTGACTAGAGCAGAACATACTTATAAAGTGTGGGAGAAACAGGGAGATGTCCTGTTGTACATCTCTCTCATAGTGTGGCTGGGTATTTCCTCAGGTGCATATTTCATTGCTGCTCTGTAGGAATGAATGTCCCTTTGAGAAAGAGCAGTGAAGAAATGGAGTACGGTGCTGGTTTCAGATTGACCCAGTAGTCATACCTCAAGTGAAAAGGCATGAAAGAAAAAACTTTTAATAAAAGGCTTTTTAATAAAGACATTTGGAAGATGGTGAACCTGAAGTAACAGTATATGCAGGCATTTCTTCTGCTCAAACTTTCTACTCACTAAATCATCTTTTAAAAAAGTCCCTACCCAGTCCCTGAATCAGAAATAAATGTACTTAAAAACAGGGTTGGGCAGGAGGTGGGAAGATCATAATTTTTATAACTAGCTGTTTGCTTAATTTTAACAATTGAAGCAAAGACAACATGAAAGAAATAAGAACCTGAAAGGCAAATTCACAGTATGTATATTAGCAAGGAAATGATATTACTGTATTCAAGTACTTTCAAGTAAGTGAAAAATGGCACAAATTCAGGACCCTCAGCAAACTTTAACTCCTTAATCCTTACCAATCAATTATAAATAATAGCTTTCTCTTATGAGTAAAATGGAAGAGTTTCTGAATAGAAATTTTGAAAGGATTTTCTGCAGCATACACAAAAAGGAATATTTTATTGGTAGTCACTGCTATTAAATTAAAGTATTTCAATTTTGCCTTCATATCACTATAACAATTTTTGTATAGCTAAAGGAGGCAGCCTGAAGTTAGGAAATCTGGATGAAGTTACATAGTTACTCTTACTCAGTCTTAACAAATGATGTTGGAAAAGAATTTCCAAGACTAATTTTTGACAAAATAATATTTTTGGACTATTGTGTTTTTTCTACTCATGTTACTGGTATTAATAAAATTGTATCATTTGATAGTCCTTTTATATGGAGTCTTTGTTCTGATGGAGTGCTAGGTAAATAAAACAAAATAAATACATAAAATATGTTTATTTCTGCTTCTTGTCAGAACAGAGTTATATACCCCTATTCATTGGAACACTTTTTTTTTTGCTTTTGATAAACATTAGTTTTTCAAAGTGTTACATATTGAAAAATAAAATAAAAAAATATTACAGACCGGAATCTGAGGATAAAATGAAATGGAAATATATTATTCTGCCTTTGCTGAACATATAAGTGTTTATTTCAGTAAGAATCTCCAGCATCTTGCTGAAAAGAGAAAGGATATGACCTTCATGTGTTAAGTACAGTTTTCCTTATTGCTATGAAAATATATAAAGATTTGGCTAATGATGAGTTTGTAGAAATCATATAATCAATAAAGGCTGTTTAAGTTTGGCAAATGCACGGACCTGTTACATGTTTTTGAAGTATTTCAGAGGACTGGTGTTCATCTTTGTTCAGCCACCCTTTTTATCCATTCAATAGCAATTCTGTATTGCAATTTATATATACAGCTTTTCTTCCAGTTATATAAACCCCCCTTTGTTTTAAAGGATGTTGCATGCTATAGTACCTGTAGTATACTCTACCTGTCTAGTTTTCATTAAATGTCAATACAATAGCATAAGGTTTGTCAAAATAACGTTTTCTTTATATTGACAATATGTAGTTTTAGAAAATATAAATCTAGTTTTTATGAAACATGGATCCATCTTTGTCCTGATTGGTTTTCATATGTGATAAACCAAACAGGGTCATGCCACTCTGGAGGAGGTAAATACAAAATGAAAAATAAAGAAAGAAGAAAGCTGTATTTTGGTTATATTAAACAGATAAAGTACTCAAAGATTCAGTTTCCAAGTTGTATTAGGATATATGACTTAATACACTATGCAATAGTATAAAATAAAAGAATGTACTTAATTTCTATCCCATTGAGATGCTGGTGCAAGAATCTAACATTGTGTTCATGTTGACCCAAAAATGAAATACACCTATTGAAAACACTTTTAGTGTCCTTTTTCCACTATCTCAGATTTATTTTGCGGGTTTCAAAATCCCTGAGGGTAGGTTTAATTCCTCCCACAGAGCTGACACCAAACCCTTCTCTTTGGATGCCAGCTGAATTTGGTGAAGCAATGGTGAAGCTGAAGCACTGTGAAGGTTTCCTGCTGAATCATGGGACTAAGAGAAATCAAATAAAATCCTGACTATCTCCAGAGGCTACGATAGCAATGAATTACCCATTGACTTGGACAGACTTGTGTTTTCATCTGAATTTAACTTACTTTATGCACCGTAGGACAGAAAATTCTCTTGGAGATTGTGCCTGTTCCTGGGCTCACAAATTCTCTGACATGATATGATATGCTACTTTTTCCTTTTTCAAGGAAGGAAAATGTGCATAATGAGAACAATAACTTAGATAGCCTTCTATGTGTTCAGTAAACAGCTGTTATCATTAGAAATCAATACATTTTATAAGAAATTTTTCTTGAATTTTTTTATGTCTGAAAAAATGTTAAAGAAAAACTCTTTCTTCTTGAAAGTAATTATTTACTGAAGCAGGAACTACTATTTATAGAATTAAGCTTAAAAGAGAGAGTCTGTAATTGAGAGATCACTGGTGTTAACAGTTTTTAATTTATGATTAAGTTGAAATAATTAACTATTTCAAGCTGGTTATTTCCTTTAAATGCCAAGATTATTACTTTAACAAAGTTAAATTTTCTCATAAACACTTGAAAAACTATGAACTGACCAAAATACTAAAAAGACACTCTGTATCCCCAACACTATGGCAAATAATTCCAGTGCACAAAACATGTTTTAAACTTAGGACGTAAAACATTCTTACCTGGGGAGAAGTCTGCATCACGAGTAACAGGATAAAGCCTTGGCCTTTCGTGGTTTTAATAATTGTTGGTAAAGAACTGGTTATACAATGTAAGAATCCTCCTTTGGTGTTTAACAGATGAAAATTTCAACAGAAACAGCTAAGCTTGCTGTTTCTGATGGTTCACAGGAAAATAAGTGAACTAAAAAGACCCAGGAGTTTTTCTCATTTTAAGAATAGGCATATGATGCTTTAAAATTATAAGAGCCCAGCAATACCCCAAAGCAGTCAATGCTTACAGTAGTTAACAGAGTTTGAATTTCCACACTGGACATGTCTACTGCCCAGCTTGTTAGCCAAGGCACCCTTCATAATGGGTGGAGAACGGTTGATTTTCTCATTAGAGATCGTCATAAGGATAAAATTAAACATGCCTTAAAAGTGGCTTTTTCACCCTAAGGGTCATGAAAAGAATGTAAATAGATAACTACAGTGGAGATGTCTAAGTTGAACCAACTAATTCCCATCAGGCATGTTAAAAGACCCTACCGAAAAGTTACTGAAGAGAGTTTTTGCAGTTCAAAGAGCAGATATCATTGAATGATAGCATCCTTTACATATATTCATGGTTGTGGTGTGACAGTTTTTGTTTGTTTGTTGTTGTTTTTTTTTACTTTGTAAACAAGTTATAGGAGCCCATCACACTGAAATACTATTGTGCAATTCTGCAGTTCTAAATAACTTCTGAGATAATTTAAGGTCAACTCCAGAACCTACTCCAGAAAGGTAAGTTTCTGTTAGAAAATAAGGACCAAACTGTGTATTTAATCAAGCTATCTATCAGAGAAGCAAGGAATAGTAGTTGATATGAGATAATTAGAAATATCAATTTAATTAGAAATATCAAATATAGCACTACTTCATACAATACAAACCCTGCGAAGCTCTTTCTCTAGTAACTATTTAAATGCAGTTCTCTAATAACTATTTAAATGGATTTTTGAATTATAAAATCTGTTTTGGTCAGCTATTGAAACTCTTCTGATCTGTGCTGCAAAAACATAACAATGAAACAGAGAGATAGATGACATGTGAACCAATATGCAGTTTTTGATTGTTAATGTCTTCTGATTCAAAACAATAAAGTGCTTATCTTCTGTACAAGGTTGTAGTAGAGAATAGCTTATCTTTATTATTAGGTAACAATTGTACATGCTTCAGTTGGTTAGAGAAAGGATTTAGAAATAAATAAATTGTGAAAATACTGTAACATTTTTAATTTAGAGCACCTTTTTTTCCAATATCTAGCCTCTGCCTTCAATTTATAGCTCTAAACACATACTAATGTTGCTATACTGATAGCATGGGAATCAGAAAAAAACCCCGACATACATGTCATATTTGGCCTTAGGAAATAATAAAATTCAAAACAAAAAAGAAAATTTACACTTACTGTTTTTCATAGATGTTAAACTCACTGAACACTGTGAAAAATCAACAGCTTTGAAAATCACACCATTTATTCCTGAGTCCAAAATGGATTTAGGAGACATATTGAAGGGTTTAAGATTCAAATTAATTTAAATTGCTTATTTTCTTATATCAGACCTTAGTCACTGCTCAAGGCTTGGATTCTGCAAATGTTAAGCACAGATATTTCTTTACTTTCAGAATTCAAATAGCATTATTTCTATGAATAAAGCTATGTAAGCACGTAAGTTTCTTCAGGAGCATGAAATAAAACCCAAGACCTGTAAAAACGCTAACACATTTGGAATTTTAAACATTGTCTCTTAAAATTCAATACATATTAATCATAAATGTCTTTGTATAAGTCAGACTTTTTTTGTGTGCATTTCTTTGGACAAATAAAACCTCTAATACCAAATTACATGATAAATACTTGATAGTACTTTAGTAAGCTGTCCAGATTTGAGAGGCAGAGTCCCTGTTCTTCTTTTATGATGTCACTGAAAATGATAGATATGTCTGATTTGTGAAATCTAATTCCATTAATCCATTAATGAGATTCAACTCCACTATTTTTTTTCTATTGCCTACCTATATAAATGCATGTATACATTACATGGACACACATGCATATAATGTAATCCTCCCTTCTTGTTACATGCTATGCTGATTTAGAAACCACCATTAGTCAAATTTGATATTTTGATCATGGCAGTGCTGTATGTTTGGGTTTTTCTTCCTATTTCCCAATAACTTTTCCATTTCCTTGTAGAAATTTTCAAATTCCCTGTCATTTCACAACAGAAAAAACGTGTTTTCTTGAATGCCCCCGAAGTTCCATTTCAATATTTATCTGGGAGAGGAAGCATACAGCTATACATTTATCTTTTCATAAACTTGCTAATTTTTAGCTACGAAGCCATCATAATCTCATCCTGAGATTTATACACACAAGTATTTGAAATCTGTTAAACCTCAATCTAAAATTTCCTTTTGAAAGAAATAGTTCCCCATTTCTCTAACAAGCTTAAAATTAGGCTTTACTTGTAAGAGAGCAAAAGGATAACTTCAAGCAGACCAGAGATTTTAAAGCTAATAAGAATCAAGAATCTGAAGAATAATTAAAAAAAAAAAAGAAAGAAAGAAAGAAAAAAAAAATTAGGCTGTTCATGAGAAAATGTTGTATCATCAAAGAACTCTTTTCAGATGTTTCCCAAGGGGAGAGTTGAAAACTGTAGTTTGATTAATGTACAGTAGAGAGGGCAAAGTGCATTGAATATATAGATTGAACAATTTTTGTTGTAACTGAAATTGGAACAATTCTATCTAATAAAATTAATTTTTCATTAATCAGGCTTTTTAAAATATGTCTGAAAATAACAAGTGTTTTGTTTTCTTTCTTAATTTTATCTGTATGGATTTGGTGTGAATATGCAATAAGTTATGTGAAGACTTTCTTTACACACACTCAGTGGCTTTCAAGACTAATTTAAAAAGCATGGAATAATACACATATTGTATGCAGAGGTCTTTAAATAAAACCCCCCAGATTTAATTAGAAGATAAAATAAATTAATATTCTAATACTGGTGTTTAATTAAGTGCAGTTCAGTTTAACATACAAAAAAGGAACCTATACAATACAAGTCTCTGAAGGATTTAATTTTTTGAGTTTTACAGTTTATGGACTGATAGTGTAAGCTACTTTTGCATTGTATGTATTTCTCATTTCTCTGCTAAATAAAAAAAACATTAAAAGTTGTTCTGAATCTTTTGGGGGATTTTTGGACAAAAGTTTGGAATTGATGTTATACATATATAAGGGTGGTGGATTAATATAAAGGAGGAAAATAATTCACAAAAGAACAAAGCAAAAATTGAGATTTCTTTCCTTACCGTTAACAATGAAGAGTTCATAATTCATTTCTGGCAGTGTTTCATGACAATTAAACTTCCTATTTTAATAGTTGGGTAGGGGTTTTTTGAGGGAAAGAGGAGTTGGGAGAGCAATTTCTAACAGTTGTTTATTTATCTTTCCTGTGAACTGAGATGGTCTTTGTCAATAATTCTTACAAAAGGACCTGAGTATGTCCACGATAGGATACTAGTTGCAATACAGACTTTAATAAAAAAGACTCTTTCTGTTGACCTTTGCTTTTTAAATATCCTGTGCTTTTCCCCTTGTTTGACTCTTATGCTGGTTTTAAAGAAAATATATTCTCGACGTTTCTCCACTTCACTTTCTTCTCCATTTTTCCAAATTTTCCTATCTTTAGTCTGCCCGCCTCTAATTTTACTATATGTAAAATAAAATAAAAGAAGCACATAAGTGAAAAAGATAGTGAGTAAGCTGTTAATCTATTAAGTGTTCCAGGGCTTTAAAGTATCAAATTATTCTTTACAGATACCTGTGTTTAAAGGAACCTCACACTTTCATAGTAAACGTTTCATCCTTATGTCCTCTGGTAAAATTCATGACCCAATTTGGTAACACAGAATGCAGTTCACAAAAGTAAACATCTAATTAAACAATTACTTACTTATCTACAACTATCTATCTAGTTGTAAATTCTAATTCTGCTTCGATTTCCCCAGGTTGATTTTGGTTTTCGTTGTTTTTTTTAATGAACACTTGATTGAAAATCAGATTTTTCACTCAGGCTGGGATAGGCTGAGTCTGGCAAACCAGGCAAAGATTCTCACCTGCAGTAGAGACAACCTGATGAGGAGTCACTGACCCAAACAACCCGGTTAGGTTGTATCGCCAATTCTATCCTACCGCAGCTAATGTTTGCTATCCTTTAGTACACAAAAAGGACAGGGAATATGGAAGAAGATGTGCAGCAGTTAAAACTGGTTTCCAGATTAAAATGATATAATACATTTCAAGCCCTCCATCCTGCCAGCCCAGCAGAGGTCTATCAGAAATGGTGCAGATGAAAGTTACTGTGAAAAAGACTAAGGCAGAAGAGATAAAAGTCCATGTATTTTTCATTAAAAATAACTCAAAACCTGTCCTTGTACCATTACATATATTAAAACTTACATATAAGTGTATATAAGTGCTTAGATTAAAGACTGTATTTTGGAAATGAAGCTAGTCAAAGTATTTATATATTTAGAAAATTCAGTATATTGCCCATCCACTGATTAATATAAACTAGTTTACCTTTCATATACACTTATTTTGGGGGCAACAGGTGTTGTAGAAAAAAATAATAGACCATGTGTGAAGAAATACTGCATATATGCTCTGGGTTTACAAAAAAATATCATATTTATTACAACAGGACTGGTATATATTCCTTTTCAGCTATCCAAATTAGCCTTCCATGTATCTATTAGAAAATCTTTCCTTCTTAAATGACTTAGATAGTGGTAATGGAAAATAGTTACTCAAATGTGCTATGACTGCTAAAATAAAATTAATTGTGCAACGATGGAAATATCCCTTCTCTGTAAGAGCTGATTACTTTGAAGCAATAAGCAATCTGGCAGCTTAAAAAAGTCTCTCTCTCTCAAACTGAAAGGCAAACTGGAAATGTTCCACTCTCCTATATATTTGTAATGAGAAATGTATAATATACATAAATAAATATTTGTGTATATATATATATATAAAATGAAAGAAAATTTATGAAGTCAGGTTCATATCATTGTCCATATATATGACGTACCTTTGCTGGAAACAGCAATTGAAGGGACCCTTGAAAAGGCCAAGTTCTGTACCTTTATTTGAATACTGGTAACGTATTACTATTCATGTGGGGGAAAAAAAATATGGAAATAGGAATCTGTCAGCAAAATTGATGAGTTCTATCCTGTAGAACACTGGTTAGAAGAAAGAAAAAAATGACAAAATTTCCAATTACTTCAATGTATTTTAGATCAAATCCTTCAAATTTGAGTGTATCTGAATGGATACATGTCTGGAAAACATATAGGCCTCAACATCTTTGTCCTACAATGAGCAGATCATACCAAAGAAATAAAGAAACAATAGAAGATAGTGCATATATATACACATAGACCATATGTACATGTAAGTAAGAAAAACTAGAGAATGTAAGTGATGTCTTACACATATTTTTAGTTTGATTTTTTAGTCATAAAACCAAGTAAAACCAGCATGATTATGATAAGCACTAATAAGAAAATGGGGACAGACATAAAGATCAGTCACTGGGAAAAGCAGATCTGAAGGACAAGTTCATAAGGAACACCTGACCTAGAAGAAACTGGATGCATTCCGATACCAGATTAATGAGCTGTCTTCAGGATTTCACCTAATATTTTCTGACAAGAGCTAATGTTTTAGCCATGGTTCCACATTTCCTGAAGTTTAATCACAATTTCGGAGAATATTATGACTCTTTCCTCCTGAATCTGCTAAACCAGGTGCTTCTGTGCTCAGCATGGGCTGTAGCTTTAATTGATGAGTGTTCCTGAGACTGAGTCTTCAGGATCTCATGTAAGCTGAGGATGGGGAATTTAGGACCTATCTTAGAGTCACAGGAAAACTGTGGCAGGGAAAGAAATGGGGAGAAGTTCTCACTATTCATTTTATTGATCTTTCAGTCACCTGTGTCTGCCAGGAAGTCCATTCCAGCTTCAGGCACACATTGGAGCAATGGTGCTGATCCCCTTCAGACAAGCATAACAAGAAAGACAGAAATTCTATTAAATTTACATCAAAATATAGGTATAAAATGGCTAATTTACATTTAAATCTGTAATCATAGCTCTGACTGTGGAATTATTCCTAAAATAAAAATTATATTAAAAATATAGAATTGTTCACACATTAAGGAAAGGTATAAATTCAAAACTTTTCCAGGAACACAGTGGCAGCTGGTATGTGAGGAATGTGCTACATCTATGATTCCCTGAACAATATTGCTTGCAAGGCAAGGCGGAGGATGGAGTGAAGATTCCACGGCCAAGCTCTGTGATTATGCAGCAGATTCGGGAACAAGGTGATTCTAAGGAACTGAGAAGTTGCAGATATGCTACCCTGAGCCAACAGTCTGTCAAATTTTGATGAAATGCTGTCCTTTGTGCAAACTTTGCTCATTATAATGTCATTATAATACCAAAACACACCTCCAGCCCGAAGGCTACGTGCCTCCAAGGTGCGATCACTCTACCTTGAGTCTGCACTCTGAATTTTTATTAAACTATACCTTTAAATGTGAGGCGACAGAATTTTACACCAATCCTAATAAAGGTATTTATGACTAGAGTCACTCAAACTCCACCTTGAAGGTAAACAATAGTATAAAAATAGCCCAAGAAAGGGGGGATACTAGGGAAGACACCATGGGGAACAAATCAGGGAGGATCCCATCATGGACTACCTTTGACTTCTGGGACCAGTTGACGGGCTGAGCCTTTCTTCTCCCCCCACAGGGATGCCTCTGGGTAAGACAGTTGGTAATACCAACTTCTTCTTCAGGAAACCTAGAAATCTCTCTAGAGGTTACCTTTTACATTTATAGCCAGGCTGTATTGCTCGTACCTTTGTCACATGGTTTGTACCATTAACAATATTTTTACTTGCACACATTTTTCAGACAGTGTCTTTATCACCAGCAAAGAATAAGAACCTTTATATCTGTTGCTTAAATAAACTGCACACTTAAGTAGCTAGCCATTTTGGTTTCTCATTGAACGCAGCCAAACACTAGAGTGTGGCCGTGCTAGTTCATGAGCACCACTAGACTGCAGGTGCAGTCCACTATTAGTGTACCCAGAATCATGATCGTTTAACATATTAAATGCTACTGGACTGATAATGGCGAATTGGGCATCACTCAGAATTTAAACCTAGCTGCACCTAGCCTCCCACCCCAGTGAGGAGTGTCAGAATGCAAAGTGCTTTGTTTTCTGTCAAAACTATTTTGCCTGTTGACACAGCACTGACTTTTCCCTATATTTATATGTGTCATTTTGCATGTCTAATAATGTTTGTGTAGCACAGTTTGGGCATATTGACTTCCATGTTATTCGACTTTTGGGATTTTATTAAAATAAAGAGAAAAAAAAAACTATACTTGTGGCTAATCAATTTTGCAGCCTCATGAACTCTTGTGCAAATTTTTCATTCCAACTGGGGAAATAGAGCTAGTAGGTACATGCTGCTATCCTGCATGAGGTTAAGAACAAAATATTATGAATAAATCAATAATGATAAAACACTTTGTCCAGCAGGTTTGGATTGTACATCCTTCCCCTGGAAGAAAGTGTTTGAATTCCATAATGGCTCTTCTTATAGTAAATAATTGGGAAAGTCATGAACTAACCTGAAAATAGGTAGGTTGGATATGTCCACATGACCTTGTCTTAGAGAAACATTATCACAAAACCACTGCAGGATTACCATTTTCAAATAGTTTAAAGCAATCACAGATGACAGATGACCACAGCTGTAGCTTCAGAGTTCTTAAGCTAGGCATTTCCTAGGTGTTTGTGAGTAGCAATCACTGAAATCCCATCTAAAGAGAATTCAGAGAGCCAGCACCAAGCACGGAATATTTGCAGTGTGCTATTCCCCCCAAAACAGCTAACTTAATAAAATCTTCTCCAAGAAAAGTAACCTGAATGAACACTATACTTGGTATTGCCTCTTCATAACCTGGAAAATGCAAAGAGCCAAACTTGCAGCTGCAGTGTTACTTTCCTGATTATGAAAGGTTTTATGTTTGCAAACAATGCATTTCAGCATTGGGCTGATTAAATTGCAGGAACATTGTTATGAAGGTGCGACTTAAGGTGAATGCCCTTTTAGATCCTTTGTTTAGAAAAGTCATAAAATCCAGACAAAAACCAATAACCAATCAACCAATCAACCAAACAAAAATACCCAAGGAAAAAAGAAAAAAAAAAACGATAAAAAAATGTGTGGTATTCATTATTTGTATTACAGATACGTAGAAATGCTAACCATGGAACAGAATGTACTGTGCTAGATACTGTAAGAATACTGCCACCAATAGGGTGGCACGTGACCCAGAGGAACGTAAATCTAGCAAAGCTTAAGATCTTGCAATATGAAGGTGGAAAAGGATACGATTTCTGAAGGTGCTGGAAGATTATTGAAAAAAAGAAATCCTCAGTACTTAGATGCCTAAAATACCCTTAAAACTGTTTCTTCCTTTTTCTTCCTTTCTGAATTTACCCAGATAATGGGCAAATTAATTAAATGCAAATGTTAAGTCTGCTTCAGATGTGGTGAGCTGCTTCTATTTTAATTTTTATTTCTATCTTGCCTACAAACAGATATTTTGGCTGGGAGGTCACACCAGTACAAACATAGACTTTTTTCTTTTCTGCCTTTCATGAAAGAATTTCACCTTCTACTTGTCTAAAGTAAAGGTGTCAGTTAAAAGTTTGAGTAGTAAAGGGAGTAAAGGAAGGTTACCTGGACTGCTGTTTCTTAAAACCTTTCTTTGAAGACAATTTAAGTCTGTATTGAGGCAGATGAAAGACAAAGTTTTCTAGGACACAAAAATGATAAAATTCTTCTGTGTCTTATCTGAACTCCTCCGTGTGTTAGAATGTTCTTTTCTCAGACTTTTGGTTGTTTTCATATTCTCTGTCTACTTACGAAGAAACTTCAAGGCAATTGGTTTTATTATGATGTGACAGTCAACAAAAAGACCTATAAGTCTCAGGTCCTTTTCTACATAAAAACAATAAATTTCAGATTGCAATTGAGTTGAACGTACACTGTATAACTAACTAGCCAACATGGAGAAGGTAGTTTGACTTCATATATTGAAGTCATATACCTGAACTCTTTCACTTTTTGACTAAAAAGCAAGAAGAGGATAACTGATACTGTGATGTGCACATATTTATATTTATTATTTATGCTTACATTTATATAAATATGTTTGTATAAAAAGGGAGAAACAGTGAGAAACAGAAATCTATATTTTTCTAGCAAATGAGTCCACACATAAACAACTAAAAATATTTCAGAGGTTCTGTTCTTATTAAGAGGTGTAAAATTATAGAATTAGACTTGACAGCTTGAAAAAAAAAGAAAAATGTGTCTCATTTAACGTTCCTGGAGTGAAGCTCAGAGATTCTGCCATAAGTTCAAAATAGATCTTCTCCTTCAGGTGCTACCACCCTGTCTGAATTTAGGAACTTTCATGGAGCGACTGCAAATGCTGGTCTGACTAGTCATCTGTAAATACTAACCAGGTATTATGAATCTTCACTTCCAAAACCTTACTCTACTGTAACACTGATAATTTGAATACCCACAATGATCTCCAACAAGAGATAAGAGCTGTGATATCAGGTTTCCTGTGACTATATTTCTGACTGTATTTTCCACTTCCTCAGATTTCATCAACCCCAGTTAGTAAGTGAATCAAAAACTCTGCTCACCTCTGTTGAAATGGCAGTTTAATGTAATCACAGCACTGTAAAATTTGTGTTACTGTTGATTTAGACCAATAGGTCCTAATTTGATCACTACACTACATATGTAAAAATGTAGAATATACTACCATATAGATTCATACCTATATCTCTTATTTACCACAGCACACATATCTGAACAATTTTGCTTTCAATTCAGTAAGTTCATGCTTCAATCCAGTTATAGAATTAAGCACCTCAATAAAGCTCTTCTTTTTTTTTTTTTCTTTCCCTGAAGATTCAGCATAAACAGTTGTCTTGGTAAATGTTGCCTCCCTAAAAACCCTGAAACCTGATTGGGGTGGGCAGGAATAGCTCTGACCAGAAGAACAAAAGCACAAGTGCTTTCTGTTCCTAAGAAATAACTCAGAAACAACCAAAATGATGAAGAGAATTTTGGCTCAAACATGCACATGGTATTATTTCAGTTATCAGTTTGAAGAATTAGATTCAGAGCATATATGGTCTAATTACTCTATTGAGAGACAGGTAGGGGTTATACCTGATAACACTTAATAACTTCTGTAGAGATTACATAGATGGTATAAAACATACATTTTAGAAATTTAAGTTCAACTTCTGCAGTTTGTGGTCCCAGGAGCTACCAGTTAAAGATTCAGAGATCTTAAATTACAGTTGGAATTAACCTTGTAGACATTTTAAGCTGAGATGCTACTTCAGAGCACACACAATTTTTGCCTGAGTCTCTCAACCAGTGTCTGATTATTTTATGCAAATATATGTAGATTATGTTATAATGTCAAGACAAAACAATGTCATTGCAAGTCTATGGAGATGAAATTATGAATAAAAAATTGAAATAAAATACAGCTAATCCCAGAGTATGCTTATTGAAGTGATACTACAATGTTGAAATTGTATTGGTAGATTTCCCTGCTGAGCAAATTGCGATGTCCAGCTTTAAAAAACAAATTATAAGACAACTAGAAATTCTGCTTTAGTGGTATTTTATGAAAGAAAGACAATACTAAACATGCTTATGGCATCGATCTGTTTTTCGTACTCTAAATTCTAAACCACACCTTCTCCTCCTTCAATAATAAAAATCAAAATTAAGTTAGAAGTGAACTGAAGGCAAAATCCACTTTACTACAATAGATGTGATGAGAAAAAAAAAAAAAATAAAAAGGATATATAGCCAGCTACTCATTTTACATGAAATATACTTCCATTACAATCAACTAGCAGACAATTGCCATATTTCTGACATAAGTGGCTGGGTGCTTGTCGGTGGCTCTCAGAGCAGGACTATGGAGGCCAGCTGCAGGAGCCTGGAGTGAAGGAAGGTGGAATGTAACCTAGGAAATGAATGAAAGTAGCTACTGTTCATTTTATATATCCTGTCTTGCAGTATCTAAACTCTGTCAGCAGCTTCTTTTGGCCAATATTTTTTCTAAGAAACAGAGCACAGTTGTGGGAAGAAGGCAGAAATGGGCCAAAGTCTAAGCCAGTTTCCCTTGTTAACCTGTTTTAGGAAATGAGATGGACAGAAATACCCTTGATCTGGACTAGAAGGTGTTTAGGTTCCAATTAAAACCTCATAATTCAATGTGATATAAAAAGATTTCTAATATGAACATTTGGAACATTTTCATTTGGACATTTTCTATTTCATAATGGAGAGAAGGAGGCACCACTCCCTGAATGTAGGCGAGATACAGTTTCAATGAACTACCTATATATAACCTATATTATACCTATATAAATCAGTGCACAGATTTACTAAATTCCAGTTATTTCTTGGAAATTCTCCACATTTCTACTCTACAAAAGAAAAATAAAAATTATAACAATACCCAGAAAAAAAAATGAGGTAGTTATTTTGCATTTAAAGGATTTAAAACTTGTACATGGTTTACAAAACTTGCACATGGAACAACCACTGCACTGTAAATTCACATGCCCAAAACAATATAAGACCAAACCACAAACCCAGATTCAGAGCATTTCAGTCTTGCTTATCTTATCTTCCTTATCTTCCTTACAGAAGTATAAAGTGTGTAGGAAGAGACAATACCTTAAAGCGTGAAACAGGACCATGAGCCAGCAATGTGCCCTTGTGGCCAAGAAGGCCAATGCCATCCTGGGGGGCATCAGGAGGAGCATGGCCAGCAGGTCAAGGGAAGTCATCCTGCCCCTCTACTCTGCCCTGGTGAGGGCCCATCTGGAGCACTGTGTCCAGTTCTGGGCTCCCCAGTTCAAGAAGGACAGGGAACTGCTGGAGAGGGTACAGAAAAGGGCCACAAAGATGATTAATGTCCTGGAGCATCTCTCCTATGAGGAAAGGCTGAGGGACTTGGGTCTTTTCAGTCTTGAGAAGAGAAGACTTAGGGGGGATCTGACCAATGCACACAAATACTTAAAGGGACGGTGTCACGAGGATAGGGCTGTTCTTTTCTCAGCGGTGCCCAGTGACAGGACAAGAGGAAATGGGCACAAATTTAAGTATAAGAAGTTGCATCGAAACATGAGGAGGAACTTCTTTCCTGTGAGAGTGGTAGAGCACTGGAAAAAGCTGCCCAGAGAGGTGGTGGAGTCTCCTTCTCTGGAGACATTCAAAACCTGCCTGGACAAGTTCCTGTGCAACATGCTCTAGGTAGACCCTCTCCAGCAGGATGGTTGGACTAGATGATCTCCAGAGGTCCCTTCCAACCCCATATGATTCTATGATTCTATGACTTTGATAAAGTGAAAATACTAAAGTATGGACGACAGCTTCTTTGGTCTTTGCAAATGGGATGTATAAACTTCCTGGAGAATTAATTTCCTCGGTCATCTATAGAGTTCAGCTTCTGCTCATTCCCGTAACTGCCCCAGGCTCTACCTTCTGTGTAGACTAAGGGATGACCTAGGAAAACTCGGATCCAGAAGAGCTGCAGACAACTTTGTCAGTATAGGTAATCACAGTATGATGCAAACACATATCATACTGGAGCAGGAGACGTCATTCTTCCCTTCAGTTTCACATACTGATCATGAAAATAATTGTTTTGACAGTCCAGTATGAGTGTAAAATATAAGGAAAATACCAGGGAGATGTAATTTTTCTCTCTTGCTGATGCTAAAAGCTTGATTTTTTTATTCTGTCTTCCTTTGCCATCCACACGAAATGGAAATAGCTGGCACGTTCTAGATGATTTCCAGGCACTTTGGTCTAGATCTAATGATGAAGGCTTAGTGAAGTAAAGGCTAAGTGAAATAAAATACCAAAGAAAGGCTGGGAACATACTGCCCCTGCACTATCTTTGCCTGGGCAGGCAGAAGCAGAGAGGCAACATGGCTGGCTGAAGCAATGACACTCTCGTTACTGGCATCTCAATGGTTTCAGTTAACTAGTAAGTGAGTCCCTAATCTGCCATGAAAAACATGAGTGCTGAATATAACGTCATTAGAACTCCCAAATAGCATGATTAAAGATGTGAAATGCTTGTTTTGCTCAGTGAGTTTTCATCCTTAAGTATTTTGAGCCTGATGAGACCAATGCTGTATTTTAACAACTCTGGTGATGCATGCTTAAATATTGAAACATGACGCCTAAATTATGCAGAGAATATTAAGGTCTAACTATGACTTATTCTCAGTACTATGAAAAAAGTTATTTGCACATCTCTTTTCTAGTAAATGAATTAATAAGAGGACGTTAGTGCTTTAGTTTAATAGAGTAAGAACTTTAAAAGAAGTCATACAGTACGTATATATGGAGTAAATATGTAAACAAAAGAGTAATTTTAATTTAAATCAATAAATCTAAAGTAATAGATTTCAGAAAATCAATCAGAATTCTACAACATTACGCATTTTTTTGAATTTAAATATTCTCTTAAATTCTTTGTAATTGAAATAACTCAGATTTTGAGGCATATGTCTTTCACATGATCACATGCAACTGTTTTTGTATAATAATGTTACGATCTCCACGCTCCATATGGATGTCCCAGACACTTTTATTATATTAACTTTTTTGTGGAATTTTTACACATTCATTTAATGTCCTTAATAGGAGACAGTAGTTAGCAATGGAAAATCTGTGTTTTCATCACATAGTTGCATCCTTTGAAATATTTTCCTACGTAAAAGTAACCACCAAATCATCAATGATATGGACTTCTTGTAAAGCCATGATGACAGTGCAGTTAAAGATACTGAAGTCAGGAAGATTTTCTTACAGATGATGGCTCAGATTTGGAATTAAACATTTTTCTACTTCATTTCCTTCTGCTCCCTTTTTCTTTTATTTTTTTTTGTGACAAACCATCAGTAAAAGAGTGTAGTTGCCAAATATATTCTTCTATTGAAAGGAAATGAAGCAAGGAAGACATATTTTCAACCACATAAGAATAGTATCTCTTAAAATCACAGACATGAATTTCGATTTTGTTTTCTTCTCTTTCCTGATGATTTTTCCTCAGAATAATCAAAATATATAAGGAAAATGACCAAGTTTAGCCTGCATGTTTCTTCACATGATCTAAATAAGTGTTTATGTATTACCGTCTATTACATTAAAGGATTTCAAGCTTCTGTTGCTTTAATACAATCTTGTATTATAACACTGTGGGACAAAATTTTCTGGAGTCTTATTTCACCAGTTTCAGTGGAGAACCTTCACAGATGAAGTTGTCTTGTGGAAAGCTTTTCCATGTAAAGTAATCATGTTGTCTGGATTGACTAGTAGGGATGGTATCATAACAGTACAGGACTATAAAATCTACATGACATCTAATAGTAACCACACATAGATCTTGCTCTTCTTACCAGTTTGATCTCCTCAAGGATCTTCAAAATGCAAGTCCCTAGAAAGCTGATAATAAGATGGATAAAAAACAAATCAGAAAGTTCCAGGAACTTTCAGATATAGCTGAAAAATGAAAAATATAGAAAGAAATTATCTCTGCTTTAAAAAAAAAAAAAAAAAAAAAAAAATAAAAAATAAAAAGACAGACTGGGGAGTCCATGATTTGTTGTAGAATTAGGTACAAAGAAAAGTGAATTTAATTACACAGCAAATTTTTTTCAAAAATCTGTACATTTTCATGTTTACTGTGTTTCAGACATGCAGATCTTATGTTGAAAAAAAACAAGTTATGAGTCCTTAAAAAAAATACAAGAGCAAAAACAGACAAAACCAATCAAACAAAAAAACCTACTACACCAAAAAATGTACTTTATATACTGCTTTCAGGTGTATGCAAGTAGTATTCCAGGAATTTTAACTTCATTGCCATGCTTGATTTGTAATTGTCCCCCTAAAACTGGAAATAGGTATTTTTACAAGTAAACACAAGCACAAGAAATAGTTGCATGTCTCTGTAAAATCTCATTAGCCTCTAGAAAACAAGCTATATCAAATTGAAGATAGTAACATTGATCTGTATCACCATTTGTGATTTTATGATAATATAAATGAAAAATAAATACCTCGAATAGTGAAACTTTTATGGACTAACCATACATTTTTAAAGGCAGTTTGTTTCTTTCTGATGTTCGGGTTTATTTTGGACAAATCATTGCTTTCACAGCATTGTTCAAGATTATTTCAGAATTACTATAAATTTAGAATAATGTCCTGGTCTACTTATACTTAATTAGGAGATTATATTTTCCACATACTTGCATCACATAGTTCTAATTGAAGGGATTTGGAAACCATCTGAATGGGTTTCCAAAAAAAAACCTCACCAAACCAACTGCCCAGTTAGTCATAGTTTCTTCAGTAGAATAAATCTAGAAAACTCCAGAATTATTTTCCTACTTACTATTATTTTAAGCTTTAATTTGTGTAGAATGTTTTAAACATTAATGTTTTCTTAAAGTAGTTTTTACAGGTTTATGTTTATTTATCACATATAGTTGTGCTAATATAGACCTGCTATTTACTCAGATGTCTAAATATCTTGACAAATCCAAAAGTTTTAAAGCTTACCTACTCCAAATTTCTCACCAAGTAAAAATTCTCCACCTGCACCCACACCTGGTTAAAGAAAAATATCCATGGCCATTTTGATGAAAGTTTTTTCATTAAAAATGATGTAGAGCAAACCAGGAATATGATGAGTACCCTCACTGAAATACTTTCTGTGCAAGCACAGCCCATTGGTCTATTTGCATAATTTGTCTCCATTTTTACGTAATATACAAAGAACATGTGTTTCAGCTTTGAAATCTGCTTCACTAGCTGAACGTGTAGATATTTCTCCTCCCAGTTCCAAAATATTTTTTAGATCACTCTAAAACAGTAATCAAGATGGTGACCGTCACTCAAACATCCCCCAAGATTCATTTTAAAAGTGCAGGATCTACCTGATGGAGCTCAGTAACAAAGGGACAGCACAGTCCAACAAGAATATTAATTTCCAAAAGTAAAATGGAGGGAAAAAAGTGTGGAGACATAAATAAAATCCTAGTAAACCTACACTTCTTTGTTCTGGTCTTCCTAGGACTACCTATTTGACATGTCTATTGCCAGTTCAGTTACAAAAATATTAGTCATGGCATACTTGCACTATTTCACACTCCACTCCCACCCCCTCTCCCAGCCACTCAGTACTCTTTTCTTGCTTTCTTTCACCTTCTGACTTTTTTACTGTCTTTTGTTCTCCATTCTTCCCAACCAATTACTACCACACTAACTGCTGTGTCTTGCCTGCTATTTTTATTTAACCTATACATATCACTTAGGTAACCCATCAATTAACAAAAAAGAAATACCCTGGGGGATTAATGTTGTTTGTAATCATATTGGCTGAAATTCTGCCACTGTTAAAATCTATGGGAGTTCTGCAATTGATTTCAACTGAGCCAAGACTGCATTCCCAGTGTATTGAAATAACTTCAACAGCAAACAGAGGGAGCTAAATTTGAAAACACAAGGTTCTCTAATTGAAATCTCCCTTTCAGGTAATTGACTTTAGCATAAACAACCTGCAAAAAGAATTCCAGTGGCATGGAAAATGTTTCTCAACTCCCTGTATGTCACCCTGTGTCAAATGCATCTAGTTGACAGCATTATTCAAGACATCATACCTTTTTTTTTTTCATAACAATTGCACAAACACTAACGTGGGTTTACAGTTATCGCGCCATAAATGAAAAAGGTTCATGATGTTAAAGACATCCTATTTGATGGACAAAAAGTCCTGTTCTTCCCCACAGAAAGCACTGTTTGTTTACAACTGGAATTCGATAGCAATCAAAAGGATCTCTCAATTATAGTCTTGCCTTGCTTCATATTAGAATCACTTTTTTTCCAAGCATCAGAATCTTCTCACTGTAAGAGAGGACAGAGTTTCTTATTAACTGCTCTAAGGGTGCCAAGCATTTTTCACATTTCATTTCTGAGGCAACAGCTGAAACCATAAAAACCCAAGAGAATCATCTCATACGGGTAATCAGTTCCTTTAATTTGGATGTATATTTGCTATAAATTCTCTGGCACAATTTTGCCATCTCAAAGACAGGAGTGGATGTTACTGGATGTTACTGTGAGCAGCTCAAGCTAGGTTGCAATTTCCTGCATAAAGTACATAATAAAACGTAATCTACTCCCTTTCTTAATACACCATACCAAGTTTCATGTTGCTGTGTAATTTGAGACTCTGTCTCTTCCTGGGATATTTGGAATAATAGGAAAATGAAAATCCCAGCTCTGACAGAGGTCCTTCCTTTAGGTGATGTTTGGAAGCAATATAACATCATTGTATTTATTAGTACTGTTCTTTTCTACTGATTTTTCTTGGGTTTGGTTGCTTTTCGGGTGGGAATTTTTATGTTTACCTTTTCCTCAAACATGTTATCCTGCTGGGTTGTACACTGATTCCTTTTTTCTCTCCAGGAAAAGTCTTTGTCTTCATTTCTTTTTTAGCCATCTGAGTCCTAGTACTCCCCAACCCACGGCCCCAAGCAGTTTTATTTTAATAGTCTTCCTCAAATCTTGTTATTTCCCGGTTGATTTTAAATTTTAAGCCTACGACACAGGTGGTGTTCTTGGAACTGTTACTTAGCTTTAGGGTAAGATCAGGAGTAGATGAATTTTTAAAAAGCTGATCAGACTACGAAAAAGAAAAAAAAAAAAAGGAAAAAAATCTAAGCCACGGAACGAAATGTTCAACAAAATAAAGAAGAGAGCTGAGGTATAGCTGCAGACTAGGTTATACACAAAGACAGAGCACTAAAGCTGGCAGGCTCAGGCTGCTACTTCACAGGATCCTATTTTCTTTGTGCTGAGCACAATTAAAAGGTGGACATACTTTAAGGTCAAGACGAGGGCAGCTTTGGTTTGACTCCTCCATTCCACAAAGCAAGACAGAAAAAAAAATTCACACTGTCAGCATATTCCTCTGAACAACTCATGTTTGTTAATTAAAAGTTGTTCTCTCATCTATTTTCTTTCAGTCTAATATCCTTCTGTTAGGTCAAAACTGCTGATCTGATCATTTCCTTAAAAGTGACCGACCTTGCTGAAGTCGAAGGGAAAATTTCTGTTAGCTCCAACGAGAGAAGGACATCGCCCTGAGTCTACAGAGTGCGTGTCCTACCTAGACAGTGAAACAAAACCCCAAGAAGTCTGCATATAAATCTGTGCAATTACATTTGACCTCTGTTTTGAATTAACTAGAGTTATTTCATGCTATAGTTAACCTGTAGTATCTTTTCCTTGTTATAATTGGTCTCACTTTTAAAAAATTGTGTTAAGCCTATGGGTATTTCAGAAGCACAGACCAAGTAGTTTACCTGTAACTAAATAGCTGTGGAGCAATCCCTGTCTTGGATGACATTTTATATTTTTCTCCTGGGGGCACACTATTACTTATTAACTCCACAAGCCTGCCTGAGCTCACCTGCCTCCTCTCTTGCTTCTGAAGCTTTGCAACACTTCTCCTCTTTTCATACATTCATGATTACTCACCAGTCCCACTTCGGATTTAAGGTCTTTATTGTTACTGTCTTCCAAAGTCAACATTCTTCTGAACAACTCATCTAACAAAAATCTATAAATGGTTATGAATACATAAAAGTAGCTAGAAGGAAGATTCAAGGTCTTGATACATGAAGAGAAGGAATCACACCTCAGATGTAGGACTTCTCAGAATGAGAATGGGATTTTTCAAGAGATTTTGTGTCAATGTGAGTAGTTGGGCTATGTGGACAGTGATACTGAGTTTCTAAAGCTTTTTTAAAAGAAAAATAGAAGTTGCAGAAATAGCTAGGGCATTATGAATGCCTCAATACTTCTAAGGACCATGGAAAAATTGTCCTTACATGTAGCTAAATGTGGTTTGAAATGGTCTGTTTTAATACTTTTACTAGATTTTCAGCTCTGCACAGATTTATGTCTGTTCAACTTTTTTTTTAGAGCTCCCACCACTCAGCTCAGCATAGTTATTGCTGTTCACTAGGACATCATTAAAAATTCCTTTGTTTTTAGGATGCTAAGACTTATCCAGATGATCAGAATGTTCAATCCCACTGTCATATACAAACTTTGAATGTCTTGTATAAAAATCCGCATCTGAATGTCATTCTTTTTGTATATCACTCATATACACATTGTCAGAGTTTCCAGTTAAGAATTCAGTCTTGCATTAACCCCACACACAGACACACCAAAAAACAAAACAAAACAAAAACGAAACAAAAAACAACTGGTTTTTGCTGTTTAGAAATGGCACGTAGCATCAAAGCAAGAATTTGATGTGTCTCTGATCCTGTGCCTACGAACTGTTACAGTATTTCAAAACATTCCACCAATTTCCTTACTTCCTAACTACCTGACAGATTTTCTGCTTTTATCCTTTGATTTTATGCAAAGAACAGATAACAATTATCATAACAGTGAAAAAATTTCAGTTATTTAAAGACTAAAAGGGTTTAAAATGTGGTTGCATTCTGAATACCTTTTTCATCTCCCATATGCACATGTATAAAATTAACATTTTACAGACATTCAGATTGCATAATTAAATAAAAACATTGTCTTTTGCAAGCTATGAATGACAGGACTTGGAATACTTTTGATGGCATTAAGGATTAACAAGGCGAGAATTAAGCTTCCTGTTACAAAAATTAGTTTTTGCCATGAAAGTTCTTGAATTAGAAAGGAGCTGGTCAGGTTGCGTGGTCCATTCTTTTGTACTACGTAAGACTGGCTGTGCTCAAGTCACTTTTAAGAAAAGTTTGTCTGACCTGTAATTAAAAACATCCTGTTGTGGAGATTTGCTGTCCTCCTTGGAGGTTTCATCCATTGTCTTTATAATTTTCATGGTGTTCAACCTAAATCTTCTTACAGGCAAGTTTACAAGGTGCAACTTGTCTCTTGCATATCCTTTTGCTTTGCAGGTGTGCACTGTATATTTGTGGGCCTCCTTTGTATTTCCCCTTCATCTTCACTTGCCCAGTCTAAACAGGACTTTGTGTTTTGTTTTGTTTTTTTTTGTTTTATTTTCTCTAATCTTTCCTGTGATGTGATTTCTTCTTGAAAAGTTCACAATGACTGGTATATATTTTGCTGCCTCTTAAAATGAAACAACTTCTTGTTAGTCTCTGCATTTTTCAGTTTAGGGTTTCTGCATTTACTTGGTTCTACCTTTTCATAGATGTAATGATCAAGAACCCCTCTTGAAAGGTGGAGAAATGGAAGAGAATAATCTGTTTTTTTTGCATATCCTTCCCTGCTACTGGGACAATAGGTCTTGTTATGAAGTTGCTATAACACTTGGAAGATGCTGCCACAGCAACTTGTGTTGTCAGTGTGAATATCACACCATTTACCAGTGTCCTCCCCGCATCATCTTACCACACTTAGAAAACTGTCCTCATTTGAAAACAAAACAAAATTAAGAGATACTACAAAGATTCACAGGAGTTTAACCAGAATGTGTCCTAAAGTCTGCTGCTTTCTGACAGCAAAGCCAGCCTTTATAATACAGGAGTTACAGCAAAACGCTGTCGCATGTGTCTGGCACTAGCAATAATTTCTCACCTTGTGCTTTTCTAGCACTGCTGAAGACAGACAAGGCAACAGCAAAGGCAACAAAAGGGCAAAATAGAAGTGGCAAATGTTGTTGCTGATCATATTATTAATACAGAAAATCTGCCACAGTTTTCAAGCATTGGTGCAGCTAGGTTTTCCCATTGGAGATTTTAGGGATTACAGGATCTGAAAAGGTTAAAGGCAGAGATTTGTGTAGTTCCTTGGTGTCAAAGCAAGGTGATTGTGAGTTTATAGAGAAAGAAGAGCTGATCTTCTGTTGCCCTGGATCTCATACTGTCACCAGTATCTCTACAAAGATATAACATCCACGTGTTCTGACATACGTACCAAAATGAAGAAAGGTTGTTCTGACATAAAATACTTGACAAAGTATTCAAATTAGACAACATGTAGAAAAAATGGCAGACAACATACAGATGGATGAATGGAGAAGCTCTGCTTTCGGAGACCTGAAAGTTACCAAAATATCAGATTTAAAGTAAGTAGTAGTTTAAAGTAAGCAGTAGTTTATAAATATATCTTATGTATTTATAAGATATCTGAAGAGCTAGATGATACATTAGGGTACACACAGAGAGCAAGAGTGTGCTGCTTCTGCTGGATAAATTGAGTCTTACAGCTCCAAGAAAGTCTTACGGACTTTCCCACTGCCTGGACCTCATCCCCCTCTGGTGCAGAATGGCTTCATTTCCACTACATTTTTTCTTTCTCTCCTTTGTATTCCCTGAGATTTGCCTGTGATTAAGGACAAAACTTATAATTTTTACAGGCTTTCCCACATTCAGTACCTGAGTCAAATTGTGAGAAGTAGGATTAGGTTATGTGAGCTGCTGCAGGACACAGAGCAACTGTGCAGCTTCCTAGGATGGAGAGAAGCAGAACTGGTGAGAGCTTGCCCATCTTGCTTTTAAATAAGTATAAATACATGTGTCAGGTTGACTGTGGCTAGCTGACAGGTGACCACAAGGCTGCTCTACCTCTCCTCTCAGCAGGAGAGGGGAGAAAAAATTACAAAAAGCTTGTGGGTTAAAATAAAGACAGGGAGATTTTGTACCAGTTACCATATTCCCAAGTTTAATTTCACTCCCAACTTCTCTACCTTCTCCTGCCAAGTGGTGCAGGAGAATGGGGAGTGGGGCTTGTGGTCAGTTCATCACACTTTATCTCTGCTGCTCCTTCCTCCTTAGTGGGAGGACTCCTCACACTTTTGCCCTGCTCCAGTGTGGGTTCTCTTGCATGGGAGACAATCCATTAACTGCTCCAGTGTGGGTCCTTTTGTCAGGGTGCAGTCCTTCCTGAATAGAGTGCTCCAACATGGGGCCTGAATGGACCACAGTTCCAGCCAGAAAACTTGCTCAAGCATGATCACCCTATGGCCCACAGCTTCCTTCATGACACATCCATCTTCTCCAGTGTGGGGTCCTCCAGGGGCTGTAGGTGGATATTTGCTTCACCATGGACCTACACAGGCTGCAGGGGGACAGCCTGCCTTACCATGGTCTTTGCCACAGGCTGCAGGGGAACCTCTGCTCTGATGCCAGGAGCACCTCCTCCCCTCCTTCTTTATTGACCTTGGGGTCTGCAGGGTTGTTCCTCTCACATCTCACTCTATCCTGGCTGCTGTTGGGCAGCACTTTTTTCCCCTTCTTAACTATGTTATCCCAGAGGCACTACCACTGTAACCTTGTCCAGCAGAAAGTCCATCTTGGAGCCAGTTGGCATGGCTTTGTCAGACATGGAGGAACCTTCTGGCAGCTTCGTACACAATTCAGCCCTGTAGAAACCCTGCTTCCGAAACCTTGCCCTGTAGACCCAACATAATACAGTTTCTCACCTGTAGTATCCTAAGTAGAAGATTGGCCTGATTGTAGCTGGTGGTAGTACTGTGTCTTATTACAGAGGTATACCCACTGATTGCACTTCATTATTTACATTTGCAAGTTTTCATATGGCAAAATAGTCATTAGACCAAAAAAGCAGTAGAATCACTGCAGTCTTTAGCAACTTAACTTCTAGCAAATATAGTAACATAGTTAATCACATTTAAATGTCCATCTTGACTCCAAATCAGTTCAATGACTTAGTAATGTGGCTTCTTTTTTACAGGACGTAACTGTCCTTATTTTTGTAATCTGAATACTCCCACCTTGCAAGAATTTTCCAACTTTTGTTCATCTGCCTAATGAATGAAGAATGTTAAATAAGAAGTACTGTGCAAACAGCTAACTGTGGGTACTTATACTGTTTCTAAACAAGCTTATACAATGCTTAGTGAAAGTCTATGTAGTTTCATTGTCCTGAATGTTTCCACATGTATGTGGAACATTAACATGCTTAAGAAAACTAGAATATAATGATTATATCTTACTTAAAAATAGAATTTGAACAAAAAACATTTAGAAAGCTATAAAGTCAATTACAGTGCTTAGTATTATTACTGTAGACGTGATCATTACTTGATAAAATGTCACCTTGTTTGTGAAATGTTGTGGTCTGTTTTGAATTGAATGCCATCAAGCAAGGTGCTTATTTTTGATTAAAGGTTTAATACCTCATTTCCCTAGTTCTTTACTCTATATTGGAATATAGAGTCATATAATGCTTTGAACTATGCTGCATAAATACTGCAGTACTGCATAGCCTGCAGACACAATTATAATAATCATTATGTATATAAACAGGTCTTGAGCATGTGCTGAAATAACTTCTGTTTGTATGAATTGACTTGGATAAAATAAGAACTGCTTGAATATCTGCATCTGCACTTGAATTAACAAGATACAGGGCATATATATGCTGTACACTTGTATTTATTCTTAGAGTTGAGCGTGACACAGGGTGAGTACTGCCTGAGTGATGACAGGAAGATCAAAACTGCACAGAAAATAATATACTCATGTTGTAGTGGCTAGATGCCAAATAATTCTGGTGTTAGTAAGAGGGAGTCATGCGACACAAGTGAGAGTCACACAGAATAGAATATTTTCCACTGCTTCTTAACGCTTTCCATTATAGAAATAACCCCTTGAAGTGAGAAATGGTAAGCGCTGGGGTAAAGCTGTTACAATAAATCCAGCTGATTATGCCTCAACTAAACTATAAAGCCTATTCACTAGAGCAAATAGCTTGAGACAGTCTTGCAAATACTCAAAATTCCATTCCAGATGTTTAGTTCTTTGGTACCGGTTCTTGGTTATTGTTGCAAAGCCAAGACTGCAACTTTTTTAATTGACCACAAACTCGTTGTCCCCCATTTTGTGAAATGGGAAAAATTCATCTCACATCAGGCCTGTAAGTGGTTTTTAACAGTAGAATAAAGCAAAAATAAACTCAAAGAATGTGATCTACTGTCATAGCTTTGCAGCATTTTAGTTTCTTCTTATTGCAAGTATGAACAAAACATCATTTAAGTCCACTGCAAAAGACCTTGCAGCCATTCATGTTGGCAGGGAAGCAAATAGAAAACAGTATTTCTGTCCAGACACACACATGCACACATGCAAACACAAATACGCATAAATTATTTTCCCTCTTGATTCTTATCCATTCTTCTTCATTTCCTTCTTGGTACAGTATAAAGTAAAGATTATATTGTCAGAAAATGATATTTTCATTCTGATTTCTCCCCTTCACCAGTATGGGCAGGTTTATGTCACTATGCATTTGGGTCATCCTTTAGTATTTTCAAGGGGAGATAAAGGAGTTACTTAAACTCATTTATTGTCCTTCAGATGTCTAGCAATGGCCTGGAGCCCAGTCCAGATATTCTTAAATAAATTACAAAAAAAATCGGCAAGGGAATCTGAAGACTGGATTGTAAAACGGTGTAGAGCATAGCAGACCACCCACTGTGTCCTTACCCATTTTTAATTTGGCCAGTTGCTTTGATGAAAACTTTTACAGAATGAGATGGCCTCAGCTCTCTCTGTGCTGTCAAACAGGAACTAAGCTTGAGAACTGACTATTTTTCTCATATATAGTTCCAAACTGGAGATTTTCTTAATTTACCCTCCTCTCCCAGAAACTCAAAGCAACTAAAATCTCTTTCTCTCTTCACTGAATCCTTGCTGTCCATATTTCTAAGACAAATCTCACATAAAAATGATGTACTTACCAGTCTGTTGACTTGTCCATGTTCTTTTATAGGTCAGTGATCTTTGCAGAGTTGAGCCTGATGAATTAGGAGACTGCCATTTCCAGGCCTGCTGAAACGTTTTCTGCCAAGTCCGATGCGTAGGATGGCTTAAAATTTTCAGTCACCCAGGTGAGACAGCTCCAGTCCTCACCTCCCAACCAGCTTTTTCCTCCACTCCATCCTCCACTTGCAGGGCAGCAACCTCTCTCTCCATCTTTTTGTTTTGTTTTTTTTTGTGACAAAGGGCATAGCTGCTCTCTGTAAACTGATTTAGCAGAGTATATCAGTCCCCAAATTTTACCTTTGTCTTTAAGAAGAAGTTTGCCTCACTCCACAGCAATTTTCATGGCTTCTTCTGTAATTGTTCTCAACTGCATTTGCGTCATATGAAAGGGATGAGGATACATTAGCCTTCACTGAGATAAAAGAAAAACAGGGAATTTTCTATTTTTTGTGCACAGTATGTGTAAGAGCAAAAGCAATCTGACCCAAAATGCTGGAAGTTACTATTGTTCATGCAGGCTTGCTCAAGGCAGATGATTACCACAGGGATATTTACGAAGGATATGAATACCAGAGAGTCTCAATTTTAAAGCAGGTGCAGCCAAACTCATACCAGGCAGTAACACAAAACAACTCAATTAGTCTTGCACAGTCACCAGCAGATTGGAGCGAGGTCTTGTGTATTGACACCACAATTACGGTATGGGTCCTGTGCCAGCTATGCATAAAAGGACATATGTTACCAAACTACTCATTTTTATATTTATGTGCTACCCTCAGGACTGTAAGATTCCCTGTTACAATATTAAATATCACACTGTATATCCTGGTCATTTCTGAAGCTCAAAAGTCCAGGATAAACTTTCATCTTTGCCATGTATTCGTCCTGGACCAACATGGAGTCTTGCTCTCCAGGCCTGAACCCTCAGGGTATCATCATATATCAATTTTTCTGTTGATGGACCTGTTTGTAAAATAAATCCAGGTCAAAGTTTTGGGAGAAGGAGAGATAGGAGTAGCACATCAGTTGTGTGTGTAAACCTGGTACAAAATTGCAAACTAATTACAAGAGGGATTGTAGTGGATTTTCACACTGAAGGTTTGCCCTGTAATGAAGTACTTTTATAAGATGAGCATTTTGCACCACAACTGTGAAAAACAAACAGGGTATGTCTTGGGATCTTGGGATCTGGAGTATGGTGCATTTGATGGCATGAGTCCTTCTCCAAAGTTTACCTTCCTGTGTGAACAACCTTTCCAAACTGTCACTGAACTACATGGGGACACTGCAGAGAGCTTTAATCCACTTTAGGAACATCTCTGCAATTTCAGGTTGTGCTGAAGTAATTTGATTTTATGCATCATTTGCCGTGGTTAACAGGCCCCTCACTCCGCCCGCCTAACAATAAAAAGGAGAAACTTTCCTTACTGACCCAGAGCTGAATTCCAGGTACTCTGCCAAGACATTCACCCCCATCAAACAGAATGTTCTTTTGAGAATGATAAATGCTTATTTTTTCTCCATCAGCATGTCATACTTGGAGGAAAAAAAAAACAAACCAAAACCAAAACCAAAACAGGTTGTTTTCCAGGAAAGTTAATGTTTATACCTGTCAGCCTTGAAGGTGACTCTTTTAAGGTTATATTAGTTTCTTTTAAAGCTCCTGTAATGGGACAAAAGCCAAGCAATAAAACCATCAAAGACTGTGTCTCCTAGTATGTGCTATATACATACAGGTTCTAAAGATCTTATAAATATCTTATTCTTGCATGCAAAAGGAGGAAAAATCTGAAATGTGAGACACATCATTCATTACTAAAGGCACTATTAGAGATTTATCTTTTTTTTTGTGGTTTACCTACCATGTTTATTGTTTAGCTCACCCTTGCCTCCTAAGTAATTTAAAAATTTCAGTGGCTTGTAATAGTTTGGTTTGGTTTATTGTAAAATAACATTAAATTTTAATTTAATTCTAAGATGTAAATAAAAGATTATTTGAAATGTGATGCTTTCTTCAACTGAGGTCCATGAAAATTTTTTTAGAATTTAATTTGATCTGATAACGTCTGTCTTTTTTGACTGTATTTCTAGAAAGGTGAATTAATTGTCTTTATCTCAAAAAATCAAAAGGCAAGAATGGGCCTGCATTATTTCTCTGGTATATCGTATAAGTGAAACTATATAGACATGCACCCTCCTTTTGCAGATATTTCTCTGACTTACAATACAGAAACAGGTGTTCTGTTCAGCGTTCTCTGAGAAAAAAAAATCAGGTTTTTAAAATGAAAGTATTTTTATTTCCTCCTAAGAATAAATCTGGATTTATACTTACTGCAAGCCCAAGTGTCTGACAGTAGGAAGTCAGCAACCTGCAATAATGTAATCACAGCTAATTATTGCTTCATGATCAGCCTTCAATATTTGTTCCATTGTTACAATTTCCCTCTGGCTTTACCGTTCTTCTGAGCTGGTTATTGATACAAAGTAAAATGCCAGGAGCGCAATTTCAGAAAAAAAAATAAAAAATAAAAAGTGCAGCGAGTACAGATCATTGAACAAAATATTTTTCTGCTGGCTAATCTAGTTCCAGCCAGGCAAAAAATCTACATCAAAATAATGGATATTGTCATTAAGAAATCTCATTCTCCTCTCCTTCTTATCCCCTCCCCCCAGATATTTATACGACAATAAGCAAAACATTTGTATGAGCTGGTAATATCTTCTTTCCACAGGTAATAAGAATTATTTGAAATAAGAGTACCCTTATTTTATCTTTCACTATTTAATTAAAAACAAAAAAGGCCTGGCTTCAATTATTCATTTCCTTATATTTTGGCACCTTTTGGATCTTGGGCTAAACTCTTTTGTTTGACTTAAGTTACGGTGCATAATTTTTAAAAGATAGCGCTGAGCAAAACCCCACCATCTGTTGGACTAATATCTTATTTCTGCTCCCATATGACATAAGTACAAAAAAGCCCAAACAAATAAAAACAAAAGAGGAAGGAAAAAAAAAATCGCACCAAAACCAAAACCAAGAATGATGTAACTAGTGAAGAAATTGAAAATGATTACTGAACAAATCTTTAACTGAATACCATGTTAATTTGTGTAGCTTAACATGTTTCTTTTTCGTCAATAATAACAAGCAAAATCCACCTCCATAACAGAAGAATATCATGCAGTTTTGCTATTGCAGGGTTTTTCCTCATCCAGTTTTCCAGGACTAAGTTTTCTGCAGAACGAGCTTGGTTGATGTTTCAGATGATTACTGAAGAACACATGAGATACCTACCATGCAGAATTATCTAATCTCCCACCATGAGGAAAGTTCAGTTGAGAAACTTAATTGTACTTTCAGCACTGACAGTAGTCCTAATAGAGCTGCCTGCCCCGACACAGAGGTACACATAGACACACAGGGTCAGACAGGACTTAATGTGTGAATTACTCTGTAGTATGTGAATTAGGTTTTAGGCAAGGCTTGGGGCTTTTTTTGTTGGGGTTTTGTTTGTTTATTTGTTTTTCAGGTGGTGATGTTTTTTTTTTCTTCCTTAATAGAATAATATTCTTTTTTATTTTTGGCTGCTTTTTTGCCTGTTTATCTTGTGGGACTAGAAGTTAAATCAAATAAGTCATGAAAAATCAAAAATTCAGAGTTAAGAAATTACCCTAGGCCTTGCAATAGACCCACGAAATATCCTCTCTCCTTCTCAGGGATGCAGCAGATGTCCGCCACTATTCGTTCACACCTCTGGGACTGGGCAGTGCAGTGATGATAATTTTGTGATGCTCTCTGGAGGCAGTTCCTGCAGGCACAGAGGCACAGCTCCTCAACATCTGCAACACACACAGTCCATGAAAACAGGAAGGATTTTATTATTATTATTATTATTATTATTATTATTATTATTATCATCATTATTATCATTATTATCATTATTATCATTATTATCATTATTATTATTTTGGTTGCTGCTGCTGCTCTGTTGGAACCACTAGAAATGGGCAGTCCCAGCTAAGCCAGCAGCTCTGGCTGTTTTTTCCACTCCCACACTGATTTTCCTCTCCTTTCCCATACAGCAAGAATGTTGCCCCAGCCAGACCAGAGTCCTACCTTTGGGACAAGAAAATTCAATTTTGCATGCAGTGCTGAAAATCTGCAAATTCACACTGGATAAGCACATTTGTGAATCAGCTGCAGTTATTATTTTGGCAAGGGCACGTAGCAGAAACCCTGTCAGGAATTCCGCTGATACAAATCTCAGCAGGGCTTTTCCACTGTCAACATCAAATTAACTCATCACCATCCTTATAAATGAACACCGAAAGAAAATGAGACATGTAGCAGTGTTTCATTCAGTATGAAGATTTTAAAGACTATATTTCAATGGTTACTAATGCAGAATGAAAGAACAAAGTCAGATTGTTTGAAACTTTTACGTTCAGAAAATCAAACTTCAATTAATAGGAATGTAAATCAGATACTAGATCACTGTCTTCGTATACACTTGGAATCATTATGCTGTGCATATAGCAAGGAATAATATGATTGTTATCAGAACAATACTGTGCTCTAGACAAGCACAAAAGAGACGTGACACTATATGGCATAAAGTCTAATCTGAATTATTCTAAAATGCGGTTAGGCTTTCAGTCATCCCCATCTCCAGTCTCAGCAGTACCTTATTTGCTGTTATTTGGTATTCGTATTAGAGATTTAGCTGCTGAACTATAAGAACTAGGAACTCTCTGAATTCATAATTTTTAAAATACTGATTGTTTTGAGGATTTTGCACAATATCTTTATACACACATACACATTCATACAGTGATAAAACTTCTGAGCACAAGGAATCTAATGATGGTGCTTTATAAAGTAACTTTTGGAAGGAAGTGATCAGTCAGAGCACTGAATGGAAAAGGTGGGTGACACCTCAAGTAACAACTTCGAAGGATAACTCTGCAGTGGAATATTCCAAATTGAATGCCACCATATAAACTTTTACTTTAATCTGGTAGATTAACATCGGCTATTCAGTCAGAATTTAGTGTGTATCCTTACGTCAGACAGAGATGCAGACTGTAATGGAACTGACATCTCCATTTCGTTATTTATTTTAAACAATCAAATCTGTTTCACTTTTTATTATAGAAGACCTGGTGGAATGTAATAGGCATATTGTTTTTACAAAACTGTTTTGGGGAGCCTGTGTCGATTTATGAGTCACACTCAATTTACATCAGGGTAGTCCAGTGGCATGAACACTCAAATTACATCTTGCAAAAGTGTGTCTCTGATGCAGTCTAATTTATTCTCAATATTATACATGTACTTACTGTTCACTGTATGAATGTGTCTAAGGTTTTGGAATCTGAAAATAAAGTGCAAGCTGACAGAAGTATTCAAGATAAAACCCAAAATATCTAGGGCAAACCAGAACTTCAGAGAATCAAGGGATCACAGAGGGTAAAATGACAAGGAGATTGTCTCTTAAAACTCATAGACCATCAGGTGTGCTCAACAAGTCAAATTGTTGGGCTGTTGCAGAGACATGTTCATATTCCTGGCAGCTTTTAAGTGGCTAAGCCCACGCAGTTGCACTATCTCAGGGGTGTAGATTGTATTCATCAAGGACAGCCTTTTGCAGGGCAATATGTATCCATTACAAATATGAAAGCAAGGCAAAATTTTTATTTAATCTTTGGCCAATCACTTCACTACCAGAGGAAATGCCAATAAATATAATTCCTCGGGAAGAATGTGAGGTCTCTCTCTAGATACCTCACAGCAAATGACTTCTGACCCTTAGCAAGAAGCCTGGTGCTGGCTATTTGACAAAATTGAAGTGTAAATGAAGCATCAGTAAAGCTGGTTATTCTGCAAGGTAAGTTTCTTTTGCAACATACTCCATATTAATTTATATTATAAGGCATATAAGACTACAAATAGGTTTTTTTCACCATTTTGATAGAGCAAAGTGCTATATAATGTGTATTTTAAGAAAAGGCATTTCTATCATAGGAAACAAAAGGTCTAGTTTTCTTCTCATTCAGTTTGAGACAAGTGATTAATTCCAGTGAAACAGATGGAATAGTTCTACATCTGTTCTACAGATACAGTTCTACAAGAGCAGTGTCCAGGAGAAACATCAATGGAAGCTTTTTTTCCTCTACCAAATTGTTCTCACCAGGCAAGGAACAGTTTCTAGGATGTTTTATTATATGTAAATTTCTATTCGATGCGAGGCTCATCAGTTCATAAACAATGCAGTAGCAGGTTGTCTGGTTACAATAAAAAGATATTGCCAAAACTGCAGCGCGTTATTCTTCTACCTCAATTTTACAGTAGAAAAGACTGGTTAATGATGTAAAATATAAGTGTTGTAATTCAATATTAGTACAGCTATTCTTGCAATCATTGTTAATAAATTCATTGCAAAATGGTTCACATTTTTCTCTCCTGCAAAAGTATAGCGTGTATGAGCTAAATGACTAAAATAAAGTAATACTAATTTTAACTTGAAACTGTAGGAAATAATAATGCTTTATGTCATTATGTCCATAAACAGTTTAATTACAGGCATAGGTTGAAATGATAATTTTGTGCTACTGTCACAAAGATCATAAAATACTTCACGAATTCTTAATTCAAACCTAATAATTCAAGTTGCAGTTGTAGAAGCTCCGGTCTCCTTTCTGGACTACATATGTGATTTCTGTGGGCTCTTTGCACAGAATTAGTGCTTTTAGCTAGACTTAATTCTGTTTGTTAAGTGGAAAGTTTTGTTTCTAGCATAGCAAGACACAGCTGGTGATTACATGGTGACATATTTATTAATATTGTTCCCATCCTAAATCAAAAGTTGCAGGTGGCCAGAGTGCTTTTGACAAGAAAAGTTGCACCAAATGACCCTTGAGGTCCTTTCCAACCTGGTACTCTGATTCTATGAAAAGTTGGAATAATTTTCTAAAATAAACTACATGATGAAAAGTAATTTTAAAAATTATACTGATTGTTGAAGCAAATCCAGGGATTGAATAGTGACTGGAAGAACAGCAGAAGGAAGGTGTCAGGTAGAGGTAAAAAAGGTAGACCACAATGTTTCATATTTTGATATAGATTACAGGAACACTTGTGATACTGTGCCTTGTACAAAGTTGTTTTAGCTACGATTGTGCTTCTTGAACAGAAATAACAAAGACAGCTTCCCCCAGCCAAAAAAGCAAGGCAAACAAGGACTGGAATAGGAGTCTTGTTTGCCTACAGATTTGTGCCCTTTCTTCCCTACACTTATTTACCATTCATGTCACTATAATCTCATCTCTGTATCTAAAAAATTTATGAAATTCACACTCAGCAAGGGACAGCTACTCTTCCAGTCTGTTTGCAGCTGCAGGTGTCGGGGCAACCATAATTTTTCACACAGGTTGGACAGTTGGCTCTTGCGAATGGGATGTAGAGTCTCCTTTCCCCCATCTCTTGTAGGAAACAGCAACTTTATTTTCTCTCTTTTGCCTTTTCTGAGAACTTTTATGAACATCATTGTGTACAAGACTGCATCCATCTGTGATACCGCTGGATGGGAAACAGAGGAACAAAAAGCACGCTTGCATACAGCCCAATTCCACAAATTCCTGTTCCACAAGAATCCTCTTCCTCAGAAAACCCATCATGTTTTTCCTCTTTCACCACAAATTCCGTTAGATTGGTCAACAAAACCCAGTAGCCTTAATGAAATCTGTAGGACTATATCTGAAGAGGAAAGCACTCCTCACTCAGAATGAAGGTTGCAGAATTTAATACTTAAATAACTGCTATAGCCCATAGATTTGTCTTCAGATTCTGCACTGCAAATTAAACTAAAGACTAGAGTGACAAAGACAAGATAATTATCTCTACTAACTTTTTAGCAGAGATGGCTATCAGTGTCAGTCCTGCTCTCCTTGTCTGTGCTTCAGTAACTTCTAATGAGGTTCTACAAGAAAAAAAATGAAAGGGAACTTTTTACATGCTAAGTACCTTTCATAGTCAAAGTTTCACAAGGCACTTTACAAAGTAATGAATGCATCATTGACAGCGTGGCTTCTCTAAAAGCAATCTGAGTACTATTATCTCCAAACCAGTAAGATTTGGGCTGAGACACAGTTTCCCAGTAGCAGCAGACTGAAGACTCAGTGGTCCACCTGGATTGCAGCCTTCTCCACCTGCCCACCAGTCCCTCCAGCTGCCAAGAGAGCAACAGCAGTGACCTTGCAAGAGCAACCAAGTCACCTGTTAGAAATGAGTTGAGTTAAAGGTTCATTTTGTATTTTCATTCCTGAGCATTCACAGATGACAAAAAAGACCAACAAAACATCTTTATTACAAATGTATGGGGATGTGCTTTGTAAGGTTTCTACCATTTATTATAGTAGTTCTGACAATATTACATTTTATAGATTAAAAGGGAAGTAACTCTAAAGGTTATTATTCTGAAGGATATTGAGTTAGGATAAGTCATTCTTCTCAACTCATGGCGTTCAGATCATCATAATGCATTTTATTCTCAGAACTTCATGTTCAAAAGCCAGTGATGATGTTGAAAAAAGTAATCTTGTTTCTGGCCTTGCTCTGAATTCAGACCTGACACTATTCTCACACCAATCCAGAATTTGAAGAAAAGACTCAAGTGTCAGTTCTATGAAGGACAGTGTACTTCTTCCTAGTAGCCATAAGAGCTCTCAGAGTTAGCATAAATAAAAATCAGATTTCAAATATAACTTTGGCTTCCCGTTCTTTTTCCTTGACTCTAAGTGCCTTAAACAAGACTTTGAGTTAACACAAGAATAAAAAGATTCATCTCCTGCTCTGCATTTAACTCTATGAAGGCAAGCTTTGACTTACGGCTGCATACCAGCAGAACGAAGGACAAACATTTAAAAACAATAGCATGACAACACCGGTAAATTGCCCGTGGTTTATAATCTGAAATTCTGTGATGTTGTTAACACGTACTTCTATTTTGAAGAAGTTCTCCTCAGATTTGGTCATCAAGTTATAGCAGCAAATTGACTTTGATAATTACACATAACAAGGCCACATAATGTAACACAGGTAATGAGATTTTAATTCACCAATCCATCTTGTGAATGAGTACAAGAAGTAACAGTCAGCCTCCACACTACTTTACACAGTTTTAGTGCTAGTTATATTCTGCATGTGTGTTAGCTCACCTGCAGTGCCATTATTTATGCAAACCCATTAGGAAAACAGGTTTTGCTCTCATTTCAGAAACCTATTACAAAATTCACTCAGACAAAGATGAGTTATATCTTTTTAATAGTTTGTCTGTCTAAAGAGCAACACTAGGAGACACAGTCATCTTGTCATGCCCTTCCCTAGTGCTGGGAATGGGGAGGGAGGGAAGGGGGGGGGATTGCACAAGAAAGTGTGGTTTTCATTACTGGTACCTACTGTAACATAAAATAAGAAGCCAATTCCCAAAGCCATGAATCTGTGTAAAAGAAGCTAAAGAAATTGCAACTTGTTAATTTTTATCCTCAGCATCATCTCTCTTCTACATCAGAGACAAAAAAACACAGGCTGTAGAAAAATATGTAGAAAAAATATGGAAATATTAAAGGTGTAACGGGATCCAGACCATCTAATCTAGGCATCTAACGTCCATTTACTTTTATGTATGGAATGAAGCAGCCTGTGTGAAATAAGTGTTCGTGTAATGGGGAGAGAAGGAGCCTTTAAAGGTCTCTGCAGAGAAGGAAACTGTCCAACCTGGGTAGTATTGCAGTTCAGAGGCTTTCACTGCCACGAATGCTTTCATGACTGGTTGGACTCCTCAGGCATTTCCTTTGCAAGTGCTACTTAGTTCAGGGTCACAAAATTTACATAAAGGATATTTGCCTAAATTAAGTGGAATATGTCCCATCCACACTGTTCTAGACTGTGTATGAACCTGTTGTTTAAGAGATCATACATTTGACATACAAACCACAATCACTGGCAAATACCCATTTTTTTAAAGCTAGCTCTGAAGGCCTGTGCTTATGCAAGAAACGGGGCTCTGCAGAAAACTCTAAAATGTCCTTTATTTTTTTTTTTAATCCAAAATAAAAATGTCCGATAAGGAAGCCATGCATATCAGAATCCAAATCTGGATGTGTTTCCTGGATCTCAATAAAAACGCTGTGCTAAAATATGTAAAAATTTATGATGTAAGATATGTCCCAAATCAATTTATTTTCAAACAGATAAAAAGGAAAATCAGGTTCACAGAAGCTGTAACAAAAACATTTTGACAGTTTCAGTATATTCTATTTTTATTTGCTTTTATAAAAAAAAAATATTTCTCAAACAAGTTCCTGAAGATAATTTCTTTTTTTTGAGGAACAAACTTTCCAACTGAAAATTTCAAACATATACTTTGTGATACTTTTCAATATATGTATAAATAAGCAGGTAATACTGGTCTTTAGTTGGACTGCGTCTCCAAAAAATAATTTTCTACTAAGCATAAGATTGTTCCAGGATCCAGGATTTGAAAATAGCTTATTTTATGAGCTTCAGAATTTTGGGGTTGGGATGAGGGGGATAATAAAATAATTAGATTTTCTCATATTGTTTGGTATAACACTTAATTTTCAGATAATTCAGTACTCTTTTAGTCCTTTTTTTTTTCCCAGTGGTTTACAAGCTTTTGCATTTTACCTATATAGGCTGGAAATTTACCTAAATTTATAACTGTCATGGGAATGTTACATGCACTGTTTCTTCTGCTACAGAAGATCTGGGGGACTCACCCACACTTGCTTTGAGCTAGAATTTAAATCCCTTGGATTCAGAGTGTTATGTCTGATTAGAAAGAATCCTGTGTTTCAAAGATTTGCCTTTTGCCAAGTCTCTCACTATTCAGATGTATTTTTCAGTTCAGTAACACCTTGGGAAAATAAAATAAATTTTAAAATATCTTGTACAAGCTCAGCACAGGATCAGTTGTGTTTAGCAGCTTACTATTTTTTTTGTCTTTCTTAACTGAGCATGCTTTAATACCTCACAATTATTATAACCATACATCTGTTATTGCCGTTGCAAGGCTGAATATACTGAATCCTCTGAGAATGCCTTCCTGCTATGAAAGTAGACGTGACAAAGCAGATCATATATTCCAAGAAATTTAGAAAAGGTCCTCCACAGGCAGGGAAGAGACTGAGATCTATAGTGGAATAAAACTGGAGGTGGGATTGGAACAATGGGCAAAAAGAATGGATTGGGGGCAGTGAAGGAAAAAATCAGAGAAATGAAAGAATCAGAGAAATAATAAAATACACCATCCCTTTTATAAAGGCCATTGTTTGTTTTTTTTTCTCCGATTCCTTTTTCTTCCCTCACTTGTTCTCTCCTATTCCCTGGGGCAAAGAGAGGCACTTGCCAGGTGGTTGTCTCAACACCTACCAAGTTGCCTCAGCTGGGAAGTGGTGCTACCCATTTCACACTTTCTTTGAAAAAGGCCTTCTGCACAACCATTTAATTGTGATTGCAGAATGTGAAAATCATTCTGCATAATTGAGTATCCCAATTAAAAAGATGTTAATTGAACACCTCATGGTGTTGGCTGCAGAGCCCTCCAACCATTGCAGTCTGTGAGGTTTTGAGCCACGAGTGGGAGAACGGTGAGCATCCCCAGTAAGTCATCTACAGGCCTGGTGGAGGCACACAGTGCAACTTGAAAATTCTCAACTTCAGGTGAAGGGCTGGGAAACTTGTCCACAGGCTTCTCTGGAGCCTGAAAAAAAACAAACAGGAACTGGGCCTTTTTTTGGCATACTTTTTGGATATATATTTTTCTATCAAAATTAAGTCCTGTCTGGTCAGTGTCACCTTCCTAATTATTTTGATGTTAATAGATGTCTCTTTCATAAAGTTTTACTTTAACCTGCAGATTAGCCAGAAGAACAGTAAACTAAGCCTAAAATCATTATTAAATTGTTACATTAATATAAGCTCATGTTCTTATTTTCAGCTTTCATCCTAAAAAAACCCCATATTCTTTAAGAAAAAATTCTTGGGGTTTTTACTTACTATATTACTACATGAGCAGTAAAAATTCAGAAACTCCTCAAAGAATATATCTGTAATCCCATAAACTAGATGGCATATTTCGCCCAAACAGTCCTATTTACTGTTAGTGTTGTTATCTGTGCTTCTGCTTATTTTCAACTCATGACTCCTCTGGTGGCCAGCACTGCCTAATGAACTTAAAAGCTGTCAATATTTGCTTGTATTGTGAACCAAGATGCATGTTTTTCACAGGTTTGACAAGGTAAATATCATTTTGTGGGCCAGTGGGTACGTAAATTGTGATATATCACACTATATTAAACTCTCGTTAATCTCCAGATAAGTTTTTTAAAGAGGTGAAGAAAAGAACATAATAAAAACATTCTGGGATTCTAAGTGGCAATATCTTTTTTTCAGGGATGTAGGTTAACACATGTAAGAGACAACCTAGTTCATTCTGAGCAGTGCCAAAGGCCTCAAACCAGATAATCCCAAAGCCTTCAGAGTTAAAAGTATTAAAAACACATTTGACAACATCTAAATGGTATTAGGTTGTCATTAATAACTTCTGTTTTACCATTTTCATTCTTCTCCTGTTTTTCTGACATTATTTTTAAAATGTTAACAAAAGGGAGTTCACTAAACCTTTCAATGTAAAAACTCTTCAGGGCTAGAGATATTCTGCTTACTGCCAACCAGCCCACAAAGAAATACCTAGGTAAACATTAATGACTTCCTAAGGTGATTCTAGCCTTGAATCCATCTTCTGTAAATAAGTTACACTGTGACCTCCAATTTCCCTTCTTTAATACAGATCAGATTGAGGAAAAATCTAAAATATTCCACTATGGAAAATTCAGGAGAAATCTCTTCAGAGGAATGAAGAACCAGCAGAGAGACAAGCAGCTCAGGCTTCAGAGATTCTTGAAAAATTTGAGATTTTAGTAACACAGGTCTGTGGGTCAACACTGTTTAAAAGTGGAGACAGATAGAAAGCATGTGCATTAGATGGAATAAAATATTGCAGTTCTGCAAAAGCAGAAGTTTTGAGTTTGAAAAGATTTGAGTTTCTTTCTGATGTTTTTATAGTGATTTGTGGAAGGACTGCATACAACTCTAATGAAGAATGACAGAATAAAGTACCCAGGTATTTAGATTATCTACCAATACTTTACTAAATATTAATTATCTGCTGATATTGTAGGAATAAGCTATAATATTTTGACCAAAACCACTAAAAATTTGGAGTAGAATCAAAATAATTCCATATAAACTCTGCTGGTTTTGGCCTATTAGACAGACTATGTTTTCTCCCTAATTTTACACTATTATAAATAATGACGCTCTCTCATGTAAGCAATTTGTTCCTCTCCCTTAATGAGTTACTTTACACAAACCCACATATTCTTTCCTTATATTCTTAGTTAACTTTTGTCAAGAGTACCAATTTTGAACTGTTAGATACGGTTTGATCTTTCTTTCCTGAACCGAAGAAGAAGGTGTCAGGAACTCAAATTAGGCAGAAAGAAGTAGATAAGGAAGACCAATATAAAAATATTCTGATTCACTTTGTCTGTAAGGGCTAAATAAACATTATATAACATTCCTGTTCTTTCTCCCCACAAGAAAAACCTTAGAAGAGAATCCACAGACTTTACTGTCTCCTCATTGTTAATTCGTTCCTCCGTTTCCTAAAGTTATGCATGAACTTTGTCTTTGACAGATGAGGATAACTAAGGGATGAAAAAATGTTTGGTTTGGTTTGCATTTGTTTCCTATTTCTTAGCTTGATACAATTACCAATAAGAATCTCACATATATTCTGATGTCTTTTCCTCTGTCACAACTGGTTATCACAAACATAATGTGCACAGGTACTTCTAAAGGCTCAGTCACTTCTTGACCAGCAAATAGAGAATTAAGTGTTTCCAGTGTACAATAATCACATAAGAAACTCAACATGAACTTTTAGTTCCTTTCTATTCTCCTTCTTTTTCCAACCTCAATACAATGTCAGCAAAATAAAGACTAAGATTTCAGAACAGTGTTGGAGAAAAGTTGTACACTGAAAGTGGAAGTTTCTTTTTCTTAAAGTCTGCTGCTGGACTGTTTCCTGAAACCCCAAAACTCCTTGGTGAGTTTGAGGAAATTAAATAATAGCTAGATGTGCAGTCTTTCTTCTCTGCAGCAGTTAAGGATGACAGCAGTTCATGATTTTTTGGTAAGGTCAGGCACCAAAAACTCTGGGTGGTCACAGCAGGTACGGCTCTCAGGTTTCAGGAGAAGTGACAAACAGCTGAGTTACTACTCGTAAATATGAAATGCAGTCTGTTTCTGCAGAGCAGTTGATTAACATCTTCATGCAAGGACCTTTTTATATCTTGATTTTCTGTCATATCATAAACCATTTCTCTCAATTTGCTTCGGTTGTGTAATCATAAAAAAGTAATATAAGCCCATATTGATTTAGTTAAATTCTGCTCAAAGATGGAAGAGCAGGCAACCTGCTCAAAATACAATGAAAGCTCTGGCAAGCATTCACATGCTTATTTATATAGAATTACTTCTGAACTACCTGCATGACAAAATACAGCAAACTTTCACAGTCTTCTGCAAAAGGGGCAACCATTTAAACTGAGATTGGATCTTCAAAAAGAACCTGTAGCTGATCTTCCTAGTTGTCTGATATTTCATTAATTTGTAGGCAAGTTGGAAAAACCTATTTTTTTTTTTTTACAGAGCCAAATAAGTTCTACAATAAATACTTAACCCCCTACACACATACATATATAAATATATACCTAAATCTTTCTGCTCTCTGTCTCAGACTCTGTTTCTCAGCTGAGGGACTGATATTGAAGCACTACTAGGAATGCTGATGGAAAATAATGTTTTTAAATTTTTATTCATAACAATGGAGACAGAAAACAGATCTCTAACACAAATCAGTAGTAGCTTTCAAATCAAAGTGCTTATTAAGGATGAGTAGAGAAAATCTTGGGGTACTCTCCCTAAAGACATAATGAACCTTTGTTATAAAATTTACAGAAGGTTGATTAACAGTTCTCTCAGTGTTTTGAAACCTGGAGTCCCAGATACTTACATTCTTATTGAGGTGGAAGATTAGAGGCTACAGACTGAGATGAACATCACTGAAGTTCACTCCAGTTTATACTCCTCACCTCGAACCTCTCAGTGACACCAAGACAAATTTAGCTCCACAAAAAGTTTCAAGGAGACAAAGGAAATTGCCCCAAGAATGCAGGGCTGCTCAGTGTGTAAAAATGGCAGGACATATGCCTGTAAGAAGTGGTAATTTATGGAAGCAATGAAAGTTTCTCCTTCATACTGAGAATGTGCATGAGTAATCAAAAAGAATGCTGTCTTTCCTTTTCATGTGTTATTTTTATTGTTTGGTTTTGGGGGCTTTTTGTTTTTTTGTGTGTTTTGCTTTTTTTTTCCAATGGTTGGACTAGATGATCTTAAAAGGTCCCTTTCAACCTAGGTGATTCTGTGATTCTGTGACAGGTGTTACCTACAAATGGCTGTCTGGATTTCTATGTCTCAGTTATTAAAGAAGTTCAAATTCTGTGGCATCTTATAAGGTTCATAGTACAGCTTCTTGAAACTCTACCAAAAATGTCCGTCATCAAAATTCAGTTTGCTCTTATCCTCACCAGCCTGCGATCTGATCTAAAGAGAGTTGCTTGCACTCTGCTTGATTTATTGTCCCTTTCACTTCTCCTCATTATCACTAGGTAACCTAATTTACCACCAAGTTCAGCTATCCTTTTCATGCTGATTAAAAAATATCTCTCTGCTTGATGCAGACCTGTTTCCTTCTGGCTGAAACAAAGTAGTGATCCTCTCTTTGTCACTTCTTTTTGTTTGAATGAAACAATACCTCTTCCTGCAGAATTCCCATATTTTCCCTTACTCTTGTCTTTTTTTTGTATTCATGAGGAGTATGTATCAAAGTTTACCAGTGCATGACCAGCTCGATATTGCCATAGGATTCCATGTTTGTTACAAAGACCAGGATGAATTCTATACCAATATTTCACTGACACTGACTAATTTCTCCTATTTTCTAACAGTCCATCTCATAAACTATCAGATCCAACTCAGTACAAGTACACTGAAAAGTTCATCCAAATAGCTAAAGCCAGTCAAATATCCTTACAAATTTGTCTGCCTGGCACTTATGGCTCCCAAGGAACACTGGAGCGAAGAAAGAAAAATGGTCTTTGCCATAATTCTCACTGAAATGTTGAGAAATCCTGCTACTGCAATTACTACCTATCATCAAGGCAGCCTGTGTTGTCTAGTTGCTTCTAACCTCCTCTTTTGTTATTATTCATACAGTGTTTTCTAAGATGCCTTATATTATGTCCTATTTTGGGACTGAAGATTTACACTACAATGCAAATTACAAACAATTATGGTAATATTTAGGTGAATTTATAACCACTCTCATGCAGAACAACTGTATTCTCCCCCATTTCTTACCTGAAACTCTTTCTTTATGTGTGTCCGAAAATAGCAGAGGCTTTTGCTTTGCTTCCAGTGTTCCTATACTGTGAACTCATATTTATATTGCTATATATCACCCAATGGTCTTTTTTACATTTTTAATACATTTATCTAGTCAGAAGGACATTGTATTATGCAATTCTCTCCATTGTGATCAATCATTTTCTGTATGTCACTGTCTTTTAAAAGTAAAAGCAGGCATCTTATTACTCTCTTAAATTCCCTACGGCCAAGTAACACATGCATCAATGTCTATACATATGAAGTTATCTATGATACTTTTTTTGCTGCTTGTGTACTTGTTGTGTACCTTTCTGTGGCTCAAGGTCATGATCACACTAACCTGTCCTCTGAAAATGGAAAAAAATGAGTGAGTATGTGTTATTACAAGGTCCTCAGGAAAGCTTTCTGATCAGGATAGCTGTCCTTCAGACAAATCTTTCTTAATAAGCAGCAATTGGAAAAGAAAGTAGGACGTCAGAGTAATACAAGATATGCATAAGTAAACTGATTACTTGTTGCTTAGTAGTAACAGGTAAGTTAAGTGTCATCTCACCATATTTTTCAAATTCAACTTTTTTTAAAAAAAAATTGAATCTGAAGGAATGAACAATTTCTTAATAGCATGAGCTATATATCTAGATATTTCTAATATTTGCTAAAGAATGTATACAGAAGGTAGAAGATTAGGTCTTTTATTTTTCATCACCTAACAACGAGTTGTATAGAATTTATTCAGATTTTATTTTTCTATTATGAAATCTCTAATGAATGGGTCCAAAAATTCTTCTGGTCTGTTATATCCCCACGAATTCAACAAACTGTTCATGCAAAACACTCTGTTCAAACAGTATGGCAAAATGCCCCCCTCAGCTCTAAGCTGTTATTCAGTAAAGGAACCAGCATCACAGCTGTCTACCTGTGCTTAAGAGCTTCTCTGTGCTGGGATCATAACAAGTTATGAAGGCTGAAAACAGGACTCAGCTTTCACTGGGAATTTGTTGTCATTGTGTTATAGTGCTGTATGACTACGCATTAGGCACAGGCCAGAAGGATAAGAATAAGCCTATTTTGTTCTTCCTTTGCCTGAATTCATTGTAGGTTTACTGTTTAATCTCCATCAGGCTCTAGTAAATTCGTGTCTGCAGAAAAGCCGAGTTCAGTTTAAATACATCTATGCCATTAGGTAATATCTATTTTTTAAGTAATCTGTCTTCATGGAAGGCTATATTTTACTCAGTGGTTTAGAGTTCCCACTTCATTAAGAAGCAGACTGTTCTCAGCATATACTTGTTTGAATTTTTATGTTTACAATGCAAATCTGAAGAAGGGTTTGTGTAACTGAAGCTGTGTCTTTGGGCCTCATCCTCAGATCTGTCAGCTGGTGTAACAGGAGTTATATCTTCCTGATATTAGTCTTTTCCCGTTGAATAACATCTGAGTTTATTAGAACCATAATGAGATCTCTATGCAAAATACAGCACAATTTTCCAACAATATTTCCTCCAAATTTGAGGCATGAAAATATCATGAGTGACTCATGAAAACTACCAGAACCTCCTCTTTTTCTACTGAACTGAGAATTTCAAAATATTCAGCAAATATAAGAGATGATAAGTATCATTAATACATATATTTAATAGGTAGAAATTTAACTTTTGTTCTGTTTGTAAGTTTTTCACTTTAAAGATGAATGTTACTGTACTCTGCCAGAATATCAATAAAATTAATAAAAAGGACTGGACTACCATGAAATTGCTGAATTTACAAAAGATCATAATTCTGATTTCTTAACATCTATGTGAAATCTTTTTCTGAATAAATGTCTCTAGCTAGTGGGGAAGGTAAGACTTGCATTTAACATTATGTGTTTTCCAAAAGTAATGTGATCATGATTCCATACACAAAATAGTGATCTTATAAATAACAGAAGCATAGTATTGTATTACATATAAGTAAAAACGCATCAGTGATTATGAGTACTTTCAAAACCTTTATCTAAATATTTTTGTGTCTATCTAAAAGCATATCATAATCACAGAATCACAGAATCACAGAATTGTGGTGGTTGGAAGGGACCTCAGAGATCATCGAGTCCAACCACAAA